>JAABNY020000040.1:11631382-11647944 GCA_015164015.2 Brevimyrus niger | reverse complement strand
TGCACCATGGCAAAGCCGCGTTTGCGCTGATATTACAATAAAGATTTCCTGTAGCCTTAGGTCCGGCGTGCTTGGGTACCGTTGGCAGCTTAATTTGAATGTATAGTACGTTGTCTGAATTATCACTATAGCTGGTTTGTTTTTCCTTCTGTCGTGTTTGTAATCTGAATTTCCAGCCTAAGACGTTGCTCATGTGACCGTGTTATTGCGTTGTGGTAAAGGCATACAAAGTGGAAATGGGCCTCCTGGGGCAGTGCGAGGAGCTGTTCAAGACGTCCAACCTGTACGAGGTGCTGGGCGTTGTAAAAGGGGCGTCGGATGCCGAGGTCCGCCGCGCCTATTACAAAGTGTCCCTGCAGGTGCACCCCGACAGAGCTCCCGATGACCGACGCGCCACCGAAAAATTCCAGGTGCGTGCGTGCGCGTGGCCTCATGGAGACATGGCGTGTGCGCTCCAGTCCCATCAAAAGCCTTTCCCTTTCTTGCTATTTTTGCTTGGCGTTTGAGAACCGGTGGTGTCGGTCCGTTTCGTTTGCAGGCTCTGGGTAAGGTGTACGCTGTGCTGAGTGACAAAGAGCAGCGTGCGGTGTACGACGAACAGGGCATCGTGGACGAAGAGTCCGTTTCTGTGGACCAGGACCGTAACTGGGAGGAGTACTGGAGACTGTTATTCCCCAAGGTGACTTTTCCTGGTATACTTATTATAAATAAATCGATGCGTGTTCTTGAAACATCAGTCACTTTTCTCATTTATGAAGTACGGAAACAGTCCAACTCTGTCTGCTAATCAAGCCCAGCTGATTCCGGATTAGTGATTGTGCATATTCACCCCCCTGTATGTCAGATCACGGTGGAGGACATACTGAATTTTGAAAAGAAATACAAGGGCACAGAGGAGGAGCGGCACGACTTGTGCAGGCTGTACGTGCAGTTCGAGGGCGACATGGACCAGATCATGGGCTCCGCACTATGCTGCACCCACGAGGACGAGCCGCGCATCACCGCCATCCTCCAGGGCGCTATCGATGCCGGCGACGTGCCCACCTTTCGCAACTTCACCCACGAGAGCGACAAGAAAAAGAAGTCCCGCAAGCGAAGGGTGCGACGTCCACCGGCCCCCTGGCCTATGAATGTTTGGGGTTCCCTGTGAACTCCACCCTCGGATTTGGGTAGCCGTTAGCTTCGCACACGGTCACTAATGAGCTGGGGGCGGATTAACGGCCCTGGGGACCCTGGGCTGACATGGCTAAGGGGTGTTCTCCCAATCAGGCCGCTTGAGCTAGTTTGAGTTGAAATGTAATCAATTTAATCATTCCATGTTTCCTAAGGCAAACTGTTGTTTGTCAGGGCCCTAGGTTTTAGCCTTGGATAACCCTTGGATAACTAACACTCCCCTACTGATGGGTGTCATTTGTGTCATCAGGCTGATAAGGAGCAGAAGGAGGCGGAGGAGATGCAGAAGGAGATGGGGGTGAACTCCGAGGACAGCCTGGTCGCGATGCTGAAGGTAGGCCCGCTTATGTGACACTGGGCTTTCCTGTTACATGCACTCTGTTCGTCTCGAGCTGCCTAGCGCAGGTCACGCCGGACTCCAGCTGCTCTCCATCTTGCTTAATGCTGTACTTTCTCCACCCGCTGTAAACTGTAGCAAAGGCAGAAGTCCAGAGAACAGGGGTTCGACTCCTTCCTCTCCGATCTGGAAGCGAAATACTCCAAAAAGGGAGGGAAAGCCAGCGCCGGCAAGAAGGGGAAGAAGTGACTTCTGGGTGTGTCCAAGCACTGGGACTTGTGCATCTAGGAATGCTGCCCTCTGGTGTTACTTGTTGAGTGGGAGGGACTGATTGAAGACAGGGCAGTAAATGAGTATCCGTCCTAAAATTTTATTCAGGAGTGTCTGAAGGCTGTTGGCTTGTGCGTGTGTACTGTGGTGGGAGTAAAAGTAAGCTGTACCCCTTTTATCATGCTCATTGGTGGCTGTTCACCCTTCAGGTAGAGATAAGTGATGTCTTGTATAAACGGCTAAGAAAAAAACAGTTATACTTAGTGTCCAGTGGGAGCAAACACTGCTGTTCGACCTTAAGGAGCATGCAGTGGGACAAGTCACTTTGAGAGAAGATAATCTTGTAACATTAGCAGTTTGGGATAGTGTTGCACCCGCAAGATTTAACACCATTTGTTCAATCCCTATTCTTTGTACTTCATGCGTTTTATTTCTGTCTTACATTCAAGACTCTAAGTTAGAAATGTTTGAAGGAAAATAAAGTTGTTGAGTCTCACTCATCTTTATGTGATGTCATTACTACTCAAGCCTACATGTCTGCTTCACAATGGCCGTTTGTGTGTTGCTCCGAACACAGCTGTGGTTTATCTTTGGCAGAATGGAACAAGCTTCAGTCCTTCCACCAATGCAGATATCAAGAGTTCTCCAATAAACGGTACAGACAAGCTTACAGGAGAATAACAGTTAACATTTTAAAAGTTATATGAAACCCATCGCTGAGAGAATTACTACTGGTGTTTACCATTGACGTCACAAGAGGGCAGCAGAGAGCAACCCAGATTAAAGTGCATGAAAAACAGTTGGTTCTGCAGGCGAAATCTAAACACTCATTTACATGTCTGTCCATGCCATACTAATGAAAGGAGAGAATCTACTTTGGGATCCTGCTTTGAATGTGAACCTGGAGGACAGAAGCAAACGGCTATTATCTCCCCACTATACAACGCTCACATTGCATTAATATGACTGTGACACAATGACTGACCATTCGTATCTCCAGGGATGATCTGCAGCTGCACAGCAGTTGAATGACAGGCGTTTGGTATGATTTGTTTCCAGAGACCGTATTCTTCCTCTGGACTCCTTCTCTGAGCTCAAAATGAAAATTTTGTCTTTCCATTGTGACTGCAGGCTTTTCCAAATACAGCAATGTACCAAGAATCTGGGGCACCGACTGCACAATTTGCATTTAATACACTCCTCATAAAAACCAGGCAGCGTTTTTTAAGGGCCTCAGGATGTCAGCGTGACGTTACTGTGAGTGACACGACTCGCTGGGACGCCACAACCCCCATCCGCAGCCAAAGCACGTCACGTAACTTTCACTCCTGAAACGCATCTCGATAACCTTCTGCGTGATTATCACTCAGTTTCACAACATAGAATAGTATTTAATACCAGATTCGTTAATGTAATTCTTTACTCAGTTTTAACACAAACAGCAATGTGACATCCAGTCAGTACTTCCGAACATCCATCCATCCACATACAGGGTCGTGGTGAGACTGGGGCCTGTCTCAGGCAGCACGGAATGGGAGTGAGCTGGCTCACAGTGAACACACTACAGGCGAATTGGTCACGCCAACTCATCCAACCACATGTGACCCCATATGTGACAGCAGAGGTGGAAAGTTCAGGTCAAGAAAGTATAAATCCAGACCAAGATTTTCTTTCAACCAACCAGTTGAGTACTCTGTGACTGTGACCATTTATACTCAACTGGTTGTCTGAAACAAAATCTTGGTGTGGATTTGTATTTTCTGGACCTGAACTTTCCGCCCCTCCCTCACAAAAACCCACACATACAAAGGGAGGAACTCTGTACATGCAGAGTGAGGCAAGGATCTGAACCCCCAACCATGGGGGTGTGAGGCAAGAGTGCTATAGGCATAAACCCAACATGCTACCTAACTTCTACACAGTAATTTACAATAATCTTAAAAAGCTAAACAAAACAGCATGTTGTCAGTAATTGAGTCTGAAATTCAGGGGTGGAAAGTTCAGGCCCAGAAAATACAAATCCAGACCAAGGTTTTATTTCAACCAACCAGTTCAGCATGAAGAGTCACAGTCGCAGAGGATGCAATTGATTGATTGAAATAAAACTTCGGTCTGGATTTGTACTTTCTGGACCGGAATTGTCCACCTCTGCTGAAATTAATGGCAACAATATATTTCAGGTATGGAGGAACTTGCAGTGTCTGGCCTATAACAGGCTAGTGAGGGGCTCTGCCAGGCCTTGTGCGGTGTGCAGCAGCGCAGCGGCCACAGGGGAGCAGCGCAGTGCCGCGACGGCCAGCAGGAGGTGCTGTAGAGCGCCCAGCAACAGCACGCCCAGCAGGTAGGCCAGGAACAGGAGGCTCTGCCAGGATCCCTCACCGAGCGCTGGTGCACCGTCTGGGTGCAGCAGACACAGGAAACCCAGCACCAGGCTTTTGTTGATGGTCATGGAGTAGCAGAGGTCCAGTGAGGAGACCCGCCTCCCCCCACCCCCCCCGACAGCCTCGCCCTCCCCCACCTTGGCAAGCCAGCAGAGGGAGAGACTGTGCAGGAAGAGGCTCAGTGTTGCATAGAGGCATATCAGGGCATCGATCCAGATTGAGGCTCGCATGACTGCAAATGGAACAGCAGGTGGCGTAGTGTTTAACAATACAGATTTACTGTGTGTTAAAGGCACACACTTAAAGGGAACCAGTCCAATGGAAAAAGCCCCGAATTATATTGGGTACAAGATCCGGCAGCCAGACGCAGAGTGAATAGTGCCCACGTTAGCCGGGGTGAAAGAATTCCTGCCCAGAAGCTCATCGAAAACCCCCACCGGGCATCCACGTGGCACATGGCGCTTACCGGTGAAGGAGACCGACGTGAGCACCGCCGCGGCCAGCAGGGCGGCGGAGCGGCCGGGGAGCGGCGGGGTCAGAGCCAGGGCGTGGGAGCAGGCGACGCAGGCCAGGGGCAGCAGGCGCTCGGCGAGTCCATGCAGGACGGCGGCGCCGTTGGCCTGCGCCCACAGTGCCAGCGCGGCATGAGCACCCTGGCAGATGGCGGGCACCAGTAGGCGCTCACCCAGGTGCAGCGAGTACGGCTGCAGGGGGAGGCAGCCGAGAGAGCACAGGCCGGGGAGGACTGCCAGCGTCAGCAGGGCCTGGGAAGAGCATGCGCTGGGGTCAGCCTGCCTGCCGCTCACACACACTCACCGTTATATATACAGCACTGCGCAAAAGGGTCAGGCAGTCAGACAAGATGTCGAAATGATCTACATGCTGGGGCACAGCTGCGGTATCTTGCATGTCAGTGTGTGTCAGGTTAACCATTTCGAATTTAAGTAATTAAGTTAATTAAATGAGCCGGTGGTGAAATTTAAGAAATACATGGAATGGCTGAGGTGCCCCTGAGGAGAGGTTCGGGAACTGAAGCGGCCCATCAAACCATCCGACTAGATATCAGTAACTTCTTGAAATTCCCTTCTCTTCTATTTATTTTTTTTCTACTCATTGTATTGTTTATTGTTTTCGTATTCTGAGCAAATATACACTTGCTTCCTAGATAAATATCTAAAACCATGTCCTTTGACTGCCTAAGACTGTCACGGTACTA
The DNA here is from genome assembly GCA_015164015.2 of Brevimyrus niger. Classification (NCBI taxonomy): domain Eukaryota; kingdom Metazoa; phylum Chordata; class Actinopteri; order Osteoglossiformes; family Mormyridae; genus Brevimyrus; species Brevimyrus niger. The sequence continues at coordinate 11,642,567 of JAABNY020000040.1, read as the reverse complement.
TCTAGAAAATTATTATAAACCATTACTTTTATTAGCTGTATATAATAATCATGTAGAAATTTAATTACTAGTTAACGGCTAGTATAATTATAAATCATCGTCTTTTTGTTTAAGTGTGTAGCCAACACAGTGACAGAGCAGCAACACTGTCACGCATCTTATTCACCCCGCCGGGAGCCAGGAGGGAGCAAAAACGTGGACCGGACTGGAAAACAATACTCTACTGGATGAATAAAGAACAGCCATGTCCCCCGTTACCTGTGCAAACGCGAGCTGTACCGCATAAGGAAAGCGGTACTGGGAGACGAAGATCTGTGTGAGCAGCTTGTACAGCCAGATATTCAGGGAGTATAAGGTTAGGGCTAACAGGATGGCGCCCGTCTGAGTGACAATGCTGATGGCGTCCCATTTCCCAACCTGCACCACTCCCAGTAACGAAGCGGGCAGCTTCCAGCTCCTCTTAGCCTGGGCCAGGCTGTAAAAGACACCGAGATTAAACCGAAACACAGGAAACAGAAATACTGCAGGCGGTTTTTTCTCAATACTTAACCTTTGCAGTATCTTCCAAAACACACTCGTGCATCTCCGGCGAGATCTGAACGGCATCAATTTAATTAAATAAGTTATTATATTACACTACACTATCAGATACTTGTCATTATAGGCCAATGTAAAATATTCTATACCTGACATAAAGGTTATATAACCAAAACACTAAACAAAATAAAAAAATAAAGAGGTTGTAGCTATATAGTCAGAGGAGGTACGTAAAATGGATGCTATTCATTTTCTTGGCACTTCATGTTTGCTGTCTGTTAATGATTACACAGCTGCAGAGGCGAAGGTCCCCGTTATCTCTCTAGACCCATATAGAAGACGTGAAATATATATTTTACAAACCATTTTCATTTAGTTATTAAACCTTCCTTTGCTGCCCTTGATCTCGCAGGCAATGTAATCCTACATTAAACATTCAGCGCTTTCGCATTCACCGAAACAAATACATATATACGCATATAATTTTATACGCAAGTTAAACTTGTCGTATATTGTTCAGTTTAACAAGATATTAAAGATATGTTTTCAGTAGACATTATTTTCAGTAGGCCTACGCATAATTTTGCTGCAATCAAGTTACAATTCCTTTTCAGGACTGTCGTGTAGTTTAACATATTTTAATTACAGTATCCTGTAAAGCGGCTGACGTTTTAATTATCGGTTTTTTTGCGCTTAGTGACGATCCGTCGATAAACATGCAGCCGACGTCAACTTCTGACTCAATCAACGATAATAATTCTATATTTGTATATACAACAACAATAATAAATGAATCACCTTTGGAAGCGTCTCCCCACCGCTGAATCTCCCCTGTCAGTCATGCACAGGGTATACTCGCCCTGGTCGGTTAACAAAAATCAAACATCCATAAAGTCGACGTCTTCTATTCTCCCTTTTTGTAATATTTTTAAATGTAGGACTATATTCTCAGTTGATGTTAGGCCTCAGTAACATTCTTTTTTCTTCACTTTAAGTATAATTCAACCAGACAAGTAGGTCAATGCACTGCAGGGTGGTCACCAACTCACTCGGTCAACAATAATAAAAAAAAAACTTCTGTCACCGTTTACTAATTAGATCCTTATTCTTGGACTGACTAGACTGTCATAAACTTCCAGGTAAACATTTACTAAGACACTACACTCGGTGCAAACTTTTGTCAATCACGTGCAAAGAACAGCAGCGCAGGTTAGTAAAATACTGTTCTTTTCTACCCAGAATGCAATATTCTCTAATTATACCGCGCAAATGAATTATAAGTGAACTGCAATTTATGACATTTAACAGAAAAAAAAATGCAATGGTCTTGCACAAATTATTGTATATTTTCCTTTATTTCGTATATGCTTTCGTTAGAAGTTACTATCACAAAAATTTAAGGCACTTTTTATTTTCAGGATTTATTTCAGTAAACGAAGGCACCTGTTACAGACTCTGGCACCAGTAATACTTATAATCTGCCTGCTTATCAATGATCTTCACACAATAACCAGATTAATATCTATGTACAATTAAAAAGCAAGGAAACTGGTTTGATACACACATAAACAGTACATTTTATCACCCAAAACAAACTAAAATCAAGTATTCTACATCAATTCAGAGGCTGCAATCATATGGTTGGGAATTTTACATTCTATCAGTATCACTGGTTGCTGGACATTGGGAATCCCACCCCCAGGGGGCGTAGCTCGAAATTCTGGTCCCCTGATAAAATATCACTTTGAACCAACCCCCCCAGGTCTTTGTATTTGGAGCCTGCATATACCGCCCCCCCACCCTGTATGTGGTTTCCTCTGGTTACTTCACTTTCCTCCCATGGTCCAAAGACATGCAGTTAGGTGAACAGCCTGTAGGGTGTGTGTGTGTGTGTGTGTGTTTGTGCGCCCTGAAATATACTGGCATCTCATCCATGGTGTAACCTGTCCTCTGCTTCCTGGAATAGACTCCCGGCTCACAATGATCCTGCACTGGACAAGTAGAGTAGAGAAGAGGAATTCAGAAGTAGCTCAACACCCAGTAATGTTTACGGTCACAAAAATAATGTGGAACTGATGTAACTGCTGAGTCTTTACAGCATGTCTGACCTGAGTTTCATCTATTTTATCATACGTCACCTGCCTCCATATTTTCCTTCTAAAATCATTTACCTTGAGGCTCTTTCTAATAAACAATTAAAGTAATCATATTACCCACCAGAATGTTGCCTATGACTTGAGCTGCTGATTGGCCCATTCCCGTATAAGTTGATTGGCTATGGCTGAACTGGGTGGGACCCAGAATACATTAGCCTCCCCTTTGATGTCACGTGGTGGTCGATTCCTCTGCAGGGCCTCTTGGACTTCCTGCAGCGTGAACCAACGTGCATCCTCAAGCTCTGTCCCGCTCAGATTTATCTGTCGTGGAAAAATAGTAAACAAGCCCGTCCACAGTTAGTATACCGGACATTTGTTATCCACCTAAGTAGCTACAAGGTGATGGACTGGCATGCTGTCCAGGGTGGATGGCCAATGCTGCCTGGGATAGGCCCCCATAATTCATGGTTGGGAGTTCAATAGATTAATAGTTATATAAAATCAAAATTTAACACTGGCAGGTTGTTGCCACAAAGGGGTAAAATATGCCCTTGTAAAGCAAGTGGGGTAGTAAATGACCCCACACACATACACGGGTTCATGTCCAGACAAACCGCCGGTATGTCTTTCTAACCTGCGAGCTTGCAGGGCTGACAGTGGCATGGCAGGCCACCATGAGTGAGCTCTGAGGAAAGGGCCAGTGCTGTGAGCTGGAATACTGCGCCGACTTCACCTCCAGGCCTACCTCCTCAGCCACCTCCCGCCGCAGCGTCTCCAGCACTGTCTCGCCTGCCGAGGCGATCGCGACAGAGTCAAAGCGGGCAGGTCACAGTACAAAGGACGCAGAACGCTTCCTGCTGGTGATAACCTTCGGTATCCCTCGCAGTGACTGTGCCACCGACGCAAGAACGTCACAAGCTACTCCGTCACATGCACTGCAATATCAATATCCCGAGACACAGTGGGCTTTAGGATTGCAAGGCGCAGTGGTGTGCGTTGGCCTACCCATGTCACAGAACCCTGCCAGTGCACTGTACATGCCCCGTGGAAAAGCAGGCTGCCGGGCCAAGAGACACCTCTCACCATCAGATACTAAAACTATCACCACAGGCGCCATCTGCAGGAAAATGGTATGAATTACAAGTGTGAGCATCTAAAACACACATACAGCTACCAGTGCAGTACAACCTATGTTGCCGTTTATGTGTGTGTGTGTGACTACTCTAAATATCTGCATTTTTGAATCCCTGGCTGCTTCCAGGCACTAACTTCCAGTTTCTAAGACAGCAGCACACAAGAACAAGGTGAAGCAGGGAACACTGGCAATGACCAAAAATCAGCCAATTAGAGGGCTTAAGCAACTTTCTAATGCCAGAGACGACCGTCAACTTATCCGGCAGTGCCTCATAAAGAGGAGGATGACCTCAAGTGACCTTCAAAAAGAATNNNTGGTGTGAAGTGCACTGTTAGGACTGCTAGGACTCCTAGAAGCCCTTAAAGACCCATACAGCAAGGAAGCAGCCCTTTATCAATGAGACGCAGGGAAGAGCCAGGAGCTTCTCACAGAGGCACCTACCCACAAATTGAAAAAAGAGCAAAACTGAAGATTTTGTTGTCGTCTCTCAACTTTCTTCCTTAGCTGTATAAGTACCATTCTATCTTTATAGTGACAGAAAATATTAGGGATCTGGTGTCATGCTGGTCACAAATAAGCCCACGTTCACTATTATTCGCCATTCCCTGCTCACGCACCTGAGGGTAATAAGTAATTCCGCTGCTGTGGCACACTCGCTGGCTACCCGCCTGGTTCCTCTGGGTGGGTTTTCCAGTGGCACTGCAGTAGCTGTGGGTCTGATGCCAGCGCAGCAGGGCCTGTCCCTTCACACAAGACGGGCACTGCATCAGTCAGACACTTACAGTGCACATTACTCACGCGTTCTTAGCAAAAAGACAAAATGGGCATCATACATGGTAAATGAACGAGATAAAGGACTTCGTTTCAGCCTCGTGAAAGTGGGTTAGTCAGAAGCAGAGCTGCCACACGCAGTACCCTGGTCACAAGTGGGACCTCGGAACTCCTCAGGAGAAAGAATGCCTTCCTCAGGTCCGTGAAGACGCCCTGGCAGAGCTCCTCCACAGCACTCTGCTCTAACTCCGCTGTAACACACATTGTTCCTCATCAAATAGTGAGAAGACCACAGACAATTCTAGAAAAGTTACGGTGATCGGGGGTGTTGCTAGACATAACGCTCTACCGGGCAGCTGGTCCCCCATTACTAATATGACTTTAAAAACTGAACATGAGATTTTACTAGAGCACAGCACATAAAAACTGGGCACGTGTCCCAGTAAACAGGGTCCAGCAAGGCCCATGGCTACAATCCTGAATACTGAGGAAAAAGTTTGGACATTGATAGTAGGGTGAAACTACTTTCAATGCTAGGAAACAGAAGAAAATTACTTTTCAAATGTTTTTAAAATCTGTCTATGTTTTTGTCATAGAAAAATATATTTACTTTTGTAGTGACATCTCATCCAATCATTATTTTGCACCCCCCCATCTCTCAACACCAGTAAAAAAAAATGTGAATTTGTAGTATTTCAAAAAAAATGTTCATCTATTATTATCTATTGTTTTAAGCAATTGTAACTTCAAACTGATTAGAAGACGTTCAGATTTATAAAAGGTTGTCACTCCTACCAACATCAAGGCAAAACTGTGCAACGAGGCTGTCCGAACAGCCGACAAGGATGGAGCTGTTTATGACCTGGCCGTCCTTTCCAAGCTTCTCCAGCATCCCATTTACAACTGAAAAAGTCATAAAAGCTTGCAGTCTTTTCATAGTACTGCAGGGCTGCTATTTCTAAATCAGTCTCATGGCTCAAAGGATCCAGGCACAAAGCCATTTATTTAATGTAAAAATGTGTATAAGCATGTCGATATTCAACAAGTGAAACTTAGTGAATTAGGTGCAACATCAACCGTCATCATTTCATTTATTACTGCAAAAAGTGTGGCCAGTGTTTCTACAAAATACCTGGGACCTGGAAGATGGGCAGCTTGTACCCTCCCCTCTCTGCCCTCTGCAGTAGGGGGCTCAGTTTGTGGTAGAGCAGCACAGTACCAGACTGCAGGGCCCCGCGACACAATTCATCATCCTCCTTCAGATTCATTAAGTACCTGGATCAACAAGCGGAAGAGATCAAAGACTGAATGTGGGTCCCTTAGCCCCGGTGCTTTAAAAAATATATATATTGTCCCAGGATTTGTTCAAAAGGACAGATTATTTATTGCATTTTCACCTTCACCACAACAATCAAAAGTGATACACATTGATGAAAGAAAGATTTGGTCATTTTATGTACTGGAACCATCTAATCAATGTCAGGGACCTCATTCTGGACACATAGCTCGAGCAGCAGCGCGAGCCAAGCGGCTGGATTTTAATGGGCAGCGCGCGGATCCAGCGCATACTTTAATTCGTAGAAAGTGAGCAGCGAGCGGGGACCTGCAAGACATTTGGAAAAGTGTGACCCATGTGTGGCGTGGTACAAACAAATAAATTAATAAACATTGCTTGCCATCCTTTGTATTTCTGCTGCTTTTGCATTATTCAAAGATTAGTCATAGATCATGAAGGGTAGAGATCCCCTACTTTAGAATTACTCTAACATTGCCAACCAGCTACGTTCTACCTGAGCGACTTCCAGTGCGTACTACTTTCTTTAACAACACCCAATTTATTTGTAAAGAAATGCATCAATTTTCACGATCACATTAATCGACATAGAATAACCGATTTCCTCAGTTACTCGGAAACCGCCAATTACGCTCAATTAAAACAAACTTCTCCGTAAAGTTCTCGCTAAAATATCGGCAGTCGCACCGCCTCCGTAAACAAAATCAAATGGATGCTCTTTAATAATTTTTATATAGATTTTTAGCTGCCGCACTGTTTTCTGATTTGTATTACGACCCTTTCGACACAGGTAGCGAAATAAAATCCTGCCAGATTAATTTGAACAAATACCTACTGCAGCTAGCTGTCGTCATCAAAAGGGGACCCGCAGTGGAACCGCTGTGTAGTGTGTACACAGGAACTGTTAGCACTGCGCGGGCGCACAGCGACCTCTTCGAGAGGGGAGATGCAGCTGTTCAAACGGCATGTTTTTTTTTAGCTGTTGCAACACCCTGGCATCAATTTGGTGGTATTCAGGCCTTTCACTCCTTCTGGGTTTTATTGTATTTATTTCAACTAATAGTAATTTCAATGTGTTAATTACGCAATCACAATCCTCTATGAATAAAATACTGCAGTCTGCACATGTCACTGTTCATATATGCAAGTCCATATATTACCATAACTTTACATCTTGTATTTTCGTACCTGTGCTACAAGTCATAAAATTGTATTGTCTGAATTACTGACAAAATGTTTGTACTACAAAGTGCTGGACCCCCTGAATCTGTCAGAGTGTCAGTGCCCCCACCCTGACACTAGTAAAGCCTATAAAAAGTCCCACTGGAAATCGATTCAATTACTTATAACTGGTATTAGAATAATCAAACCTGTGCGAGTAATTAACCAATACATCATGCTTACATTCCAACATTTGTTGTTAGAAAGGCGAAGTAATTAGAGAACTAATTGTATTGTTTTTAGTTTGTGACTATGACACATTCGTTTGTATTGCATTTCCAAGCACATAGTAAATGAGATTTATAAAGGGAATAATGTAGTCTCAATTTTTTTAAATCTGGTCAACATTTGCAATTTATTTAAATATATTGATATTTCAAATAAAATTTATTTTTTGTCCGAGCCAGTAATCTTTCCCAGCTAAAGACTGGTCAAAAATGTCCCAGGCAAATGACGTTTCTGGAATTAGGAATTAATTGCTTTAGACAGAATAAGCAGTTTGAATTATTTTTTATTTCGGTCACGTCTTAAAATTACCTGAGAAATACTTTATTTCGCCTGCTATGTTGATTGTTGATTTATTGTTGTTCAGATTTAAATCCTGATGGTTCGCGTCTGTCAAAGGCTAATTTCACTTTCAATTTCTTCCTTACCACAGCAGATTCCTTCGGCAGAGCAGACTAAACAAACCTGGCTTCACTTTTGCAAAGTAATTGTTTAACGCAACTTTTAAATGTAAAAGTACAGGGCAATAATTTGGTAAATAAAAATGGGAGAGGGGTGAGGTTTGAGCAAAGCACGAATCCTGGTCCGTCTATTAATCTCCTCTTTTCAAATGTTACAATAATTATTAAGCATCATTGTCATAAACGTCCAATATCATTTAGTTTTGATGCGTGTTCCCTATTAGTAGGCCGGCAACCTCCCCCTTGTGTCCCAAACCCAGCAGTGTGTGACCTCCTGCACGTAACTGTGCTGCACTCGGCCACCAGATGGCGATAGGAAGGCCAGGAGACGCCGAGGGGAGACGTATATAAAAAGCAGGACCAACCGTGCGGTTGGGATCATCAGAGCCCGGCGTCGGGGATTGGGGAGTCGGCAAGCCTGCGAACCCGGAGCGGGGAAATAGGCGGTGGATGAGGGCACGAAGGGAAAGAAATCAGAGATACTGCGATCACTGTCATTTTTTTGGACCTGCAAGGTGAGGTGTTGTTACTTTTGAGTTTATAGGAATTGCTTGTAATGTTAGCAATTCTAATAGCCTGTAGCTCTCTACGGGGGAAGTCTAGAAATTTCTTCTATCCGAAGTAGCTGCATCCTGATTGGTGATGCCCTGCTCTTTCTCTCCGGTGCGATTTCCCATCGATCCATGTTTCAGTAACCCGCACGGGGACGTCCTGTATGCCCCAGCAGTTAATCCTATTATTTGAAAGTGATATTAGGAAAAGCGGTGTGTATGTTTAACGCCCTTCCGCCGGCGTAAATGGGGAGCAAGTCGGCTGCCGCAGTCCTTTGAAATTCCTTCTCCACCCTTGCGTGGTGGAGAAAAAAATATTAAAATCTTGTTGTGTAGTCATTCAGGAAGCGAGAGTACTAACCTGCGTTTTAAATGTATAGTATTAGCTTGTGGTGTGATTGCTGTATTTTTAGAATAGTCTCAGAATAGCTGCGAATGTGTTGAGCAATATGGGGGGCACTTGGTCAGAAATATTATAATGCAGCACATAGATAAATAAGTTCTGCATGTCGTGGTCACTTTAATCCGTTGCTTTGACCACCGCTTGTGTCGCGGCGCGTGCATGCTGAACTTTTTAAAGTTACCAGTGATACAGGCTAATGGAGAATGAACTGCCCCTAAGGATACTAAATAGCGAAAATGAATTTAAGATTTTAATAACTGACTTCGGGGAGGCGAAGTTGCGGTACAGTCGCATGCACACGTGCATTCTTGCACAGTTGTGTGCATGCACATGTGCATACTTGTACACTTGTGCACAGTATTGAATATGCACATTTACATTTCTACAGGTATTTGTGGTTTTGTACATGCTGCGGCAACGAGCCGTTTGCTGGGGGGGGGGTCTTTTAATCCTGGTTCAGTTGGCGGCCGCATGGATAAGGGAGCCTGCTATAGTTGCTGTTGGGACTGGGGGGCAGGATATTTTACTCCCATTCCGGAACTGTAGGGGGAGGGGCGCGGACGTGGCAGTCTTCTCCCTTTTCTGAATGAACGGTATAGACACCCTTGCTGTTTGTAACATAAGAAATTGGTCGTCAGTCAGTCAAGTCTGGTCAAGTGATCAGTTGTCACCTGTCGTGTGCTTTAAATGCGGTCATGTTTGCCTCCGAAACGATGCTTTTTGCAAACAGCTGGTTGACTCCCCTTTGACTTTTCCCAAAATTTCCCACGCGGTAAAGAACAGTGTAATATGCCGTCGATGAAAGCTTGTGCGTTATGGCCAATTGCAGAAATGTACTGCTCACCAATGGCGAGCCTCAGTTTTCAATTGATCATTTTCCTAGTTAATTTAATTTAATATAGAACCAATTTGTCATTTAAATTTTTCTCCGGCTTACCACAGCCTTAATTATCAACAAATTTCAATGTTTGAGGTGTTGCTTACTGTTTTCCGCTCCCTGGCCCCTCGAGACCAACAGTCCCACCACTGCTAGAGACAGGGAAGCAGGAGGACTGGGGCTGTTGACAGCCACAGGATGAGGTGAAGCAGAAGGCAGCCTCCACAGAGGACCGAAGGGTGTAGGCCTAGACCTAAACTAGGGAACCTGATGGGGTGAGAACCAAGGTATATCTCTGGGTTGGGCATTGGAATCATGGGTGTTTCTCTATGTATACTTGGCCATACTTGTGTTCTCGCATACCCTTCTCACGTCATCTTCCATGGCTGAAGAACAGTTCCAATACTATGAATAGAAATACAGAAGACGGTAAAAATCCCCAGATGTCATTCTTGCCCCTCACCAGATATCAAGGATACATCGTTTGCATCCCCGCCAAATGAGACCGACCCCATGGTTCCTTGCCCCGCAAGTTTGTTGTTGGAAGGCAAGTTAGCAAGACCGGTCTTGCCAAGATCACAAGTACAGTCTTTGCCTTCTTGATGTTGAGAAACACCCCACGGATGCTCTAAGCAGAAACCGGTTGACCAGAAGCCCCAGGGAAGAATGCTGGTAATCAAGAACCAAGCATGTCAACCAAACCACCCAGGCAGTACCTGGACCATAGCCCCCATAAAACTACCCCATAAAAAATCGAATTACTGTGTTAGTCCGACTAAAGCTGGACTTTTAAAGGCCCCTATCAAAGCTTGTGTCACTTCATTTGCACACGCATCCATTATTATGAGTTATTTTTTATTATTTTTAGGTCTGTAATGTAATAGATCAACCTTTCAGTTCATATGCTGAAAGGAGCTATATCGCCACCTCTTGTAGCTCAGTCATACTCTGGTCAATAAATTGATTCCCCTCCCATGCTGCGAGAAGGACCGTAAGTCTGATTAAATGGCAGAGCTGTAACCGTAGCTTAGCTGTGCATGTTAACGTACTGAGTGATATTTGCTGCGGTAAAGATGTTTTGTAAATGATCCACAGAAAGACAGGAGTGTGAGCTATGCCAACCTTACCCCCCCACCTGGTCCAAACCTAAATCATAAGAAACCAAACAGATTACAAGACTCTAGGCATTTTTAGCTTTTCGATTGCAGTCACAGATGTTGTTCAAATCAAGGATTGTATTGTGGGGACCTAAAAAATGTCTCCACAAGCTAAAAAGTAACAGGCTTTACCACATTGCGGGGACATTTGGCCACACTCTGTTTTCTGTCTCTCTCTTTTTTGCTTGCTGGGAGAAGCAGGGAGCCCTTATCCAGTGAAACGACCACTTCAAACACAGCCAAGCTCACTGCAGATTAGTGGATGGTCGAGGGAAATGAGATCCTTTAGTGAAGAGGTGATAATTAGCTCTCAGGGTGTGTTGCTGCTGTACTGCAGGCCTTGAGCGAATGAGCGATGCTGTGAGATGGGGCTGATTCTGGGGGGGGGGGGGGGAGCCTTTTTCCCTGCACCCCCCCCCCCGCCTCGGCCGGGTCTGGCCGCTGCCTCCGGTCCATC
>JAABNY020000040.1:11617774-11631372 GCA_015164015.2 Brevimyrus niger | reverse complement strand
GGGGGGAGGCGGGATGGGTGGTGGGGGTGAGGGGGGGGGGGGGGGGCTGCGTCTCTTTTTGCCTTCACCCCCCCCCACGACCTTGACATGTCTGCTGCAGATCTGCAGACCCTTTCATGCCTGTGCAAACTCCAGCTGATATTTATAGAATTCTCCATGTTTCATTTCTTCCCTTGAAGGGCCTGTGGACCACACAGTGCATTACTCATTGCCTGTTGTTTTGTTATGTGACGCGATGGTGCATTCGTGTGCAATTATTGTGGAACTGAGCTGCTGTGGTCATGCATTTAGCTCACAGGAGTGTTACTTACACAAAAATGTTCTGAGAGCAGGGCGAAAAATGGACCAATCAGATGTCTTGGTGCCACCTCCCCTACAATGTAAATGGTTATTTCTCTCAACCAATCATTTTTCGTTCAGAGCTCGGAGTATTTTTACGTGACACTCCCGCGAGGACCGATTTTAAAGTGAAACACCCCTTCCCCCAAGCAGGCAGGCACGCGCCGGTCGGCACGGATGGGGTCAATAAGGAGGTGACATTCCTTCAGCGCGGTCGTCCTCCCAGCTGTCTTTGTGCATGGGGCCGGCTTGTTTACCCTTCCCTTTTCTTGGCACCTTTTTCCCAGCAGGGGGTGTAAACCTTTTAGCAGAGAACCATCCCACACTAACTGGCTGCCAGGCACATGCTGCTGGCCCTCCCTGTGTCCAGCTGTGGAGCAGCCATGCTTAATATTAGCCTGCGTGGTGCTGATCGCCCCCTCCTGGCGCTCGCCGTGATCTCTTGCGCCACCACAGTTTTTCACAGTTCACAGATGGCTAACTCCTTGTCCCCCCCCACCCCAAGTTTTCTGCATTCCCTAAATACCTGTGCTTCTCTGGGAAAAAGAAATCAAGGAAATTTTGTTCTTGGAGTCTCACTCTTTCCACTGACTCTGAATAGCAGGAATAATATGCAGAACTGAAGGACATCGCCGCCCTCCTTGACAGCAGTGTCAGTCCACAACACTTGGTCACCAAACCGTGACCATGATGGGTACCCATGACCAGGGCGGAGAGCTCCATTGTAATGACAATTTAACAAGGGCATCGCTAAACATCCATTATTTGACCTACACAGTTTGCTTCAATATTGCGTCTGGAAAATCCAATACCGTGTACACGGGTACTGATGCAGCCGGCAAACTCCAAATCGCAGCCTGCTTGCTCCAGTAATGTGAATAATCTCTGTGCGGTGAATACCGCTTAATAAATGCCGTGGGATTGGCTGGCGTGCCTGTTGTAGCAGACAGGAAGCCGGCCCCTCTACCCTATGGCAGCTCTCGTTCTGCCGGCAAAGCAAAATCAGCTCTCAGCGAGACACGGGCTCGAGTGCTGCCAAACGCAGGAATCCTGTCTCACTCGGATTCACTTTTTAAAAATTCTTTCTTGGCTGCGTAACCGGTGTCTCCGACAGCTTGGCAGATCAGGAGCAGATTCCCAAAACATTGTGCGTGCCTTGCCAGGGTATTCTGGGTGTGTTTGCCTACGATTTTGTCGGATGCCTGTCTTCTGGAACGCTCCAGTTATTTGACACCCATTCCACCGACAAACCGCTGCCATCTAAGAAGACTACTTTGGTGGAGCAGCAGGATTCAAAATCGGGGTAAACTCTTTGTACTCTACACCCATTTTGAGGGAAGAGAGGAAAGAGAACCTTGTAAGGATTTTTCAATAAATGACACCTTATTGATCCCTGTAGAGAAATCCTGCTTTCACCTACTCCATCTTGCTCTCTGTGATACACAGACGCATACAGAGGTTAGAGGAAGCTGGGCAGCCGCCCAGTGTGTGTGTGTGTGTGTCTCAATGGCATTGTCTCTAAGGAATCTGTGGATAAAGAGCTCTGCTCTCCGGTAAACAATTTAGAAGGCGAGGCCGTATGCTGGTTCTCTTCGAGGGCTGGAGTCCTGCAGCCTTCCGGAGTGGTTCTAATCAGAACCCTGCTTCAACACCTTCAGTGTGGTTTGAGGGAATCTTGAGAGCCAAGGTGGAAAGTTCAGGTGCAAAAAAAATCCAGAAGACTAAGATTTTGTTTCAGCCAACCGGTCGAGTGCTTTGTGACTGTGACATTTTATATTCGACGGGTTGCTTGTGACAAAATCTTGGTCTGGATTTTTACTTTCTGGACCCGAACTGTCCGCCTCTGCTTTTGAGTAATAGTCTCAGCAAGATAACTAGGGGGTTTGAGGCTTGGGGGCGGCCGGCACATGCCCCTGCCCCTCAGGTCACAGCTGAGTGACTTCCCTTCGGTAGCGTCAGTGCCGAGACAATAGGAGTGAGCAGTCGGGCTGTGGCGGCACTTGGCGGGAGATTAGGGGGCAGCCAGCAGGCAGGGAAAGGGGCCGAACATGGCCAAGGAGGTGGGAGGCCGTGCGGAGGCCCTGGTGCCTCAGTTCTCCCCTACGGGCTCTGGCCGTATTTGGCCGTGTGCCGGTGTCTCGCTGCCAGGTCCGGCTCGGTGTCTGCACCCTGATGTCTCCACTTTCTAGCCGGTCCATGATATCGATGTAGCTTTCTGACTGAAACGGACACCTGATGTTTAAATTGAAGCGCATCCTGTATGTCTGCACGGATCCGTTTTCTAGCATGTCAGGGTGAGAATGGGGGTCCGTGGGACACCGATAACCCTAAATATGGAAGGGTTAGGGGGGTTTCTCCTGGCAGAGTCATCTGGCAGCCTGTTGAGCTGGAGCTCTGTAACTGCAGTGGACAGGCTGGGAATGAGGCTTGTCGCCTACCAATACTCCCCCTTCAGGGCTCAAGTGGAATTTACCAGCTTCAATGAGATGGGAGGGGTTCATTTTATGTAGGATCCTAACCTTTGAGTCTCGAGTTACAAGGGCTGGTCCTTCCATTGACATGACTTGGCTTTCTTATGAGCTGGGGCTGTGCACTCATCTCATACGTTGACAGGCATTCGCACCTTTACACGATACACCGTAACCCTAACCCACCTCTCGTCCGTAGCAGCTGGTCAAGCCGACTGATGTTTTTGACGTGGTCACATCGCTAGCTCAGGCCCCGAGCAGTTTCGCAAGACTGTACTAGACGTGCTCAAGGTTAAACAGCAACCGACTGCACTTCTCCAATCTGCCAGGCAGTCAGGGGTGAAGCTTCGCCTTGAGAATGAAGTCGCCGTTCTGCCGTCTGTTGGTGCTCAGCTGCCTGCTGTACACGTCCTCCGCTAACGATTTCTTCACATCGATCGGTAAGCGAGCCGTGAGAGAGAGAGAGTATGGACACCATCCTTTCCTGTACCCCCCCCCCCCCCCCGACCCCACCCCCCGAAGTGTCACACTTTGTCACTTTTGTTTTCGTAGACGTGCTTCCTCATTCTTATACTGTACAGTCAGCAGGCTGAAGACTCTCAGGATATGTTAACCATGGTCCATAAATTGCTGACGTAGTAAATTTGGCCCGACTCAGCACTTGGGTGAGGAGGGGGTGAGTGAAGTCCGGAGCTGACTAGGGCCAAATTTTCACCATATGACCCAGCAAATTTTTTTCGCAGAACACAACAAACTCACTCTACTGAGGAAATACTTATGTATGTAATACTGCATATAAGCACAACTTCTTTTGTCCTCCCTCAATTCCCAGTCTAATTATCAGCCTTCTTAATTAGCGCCCACAACGGCTGCATGAATGCTGACTGTGATCTTACCCCCTCCAAGGTCACATGACTGATCTGCTCAACACAGAGAAGGACCTGGTCACCGCCTTGAAAGATTACATTCTGGCAGAGGAGAGCAAACTTGAGCAGGTCAAACGGTGAGGGCCTACGCAGATGTCATACTCAGACTCACAAACACCTACTTTCATATGCTCTATTAAAGTGATTATTGCTGTGCATTGGAGGCATCTTATGAGCAACAAACCCAGCTTCCCAGTTGATAATTCATTAAGCTATCTACGTTTTACAGTGGTATTTGAGGACTTGCAAAATCTAATGTTGCGTACGTGTCTAGGTGGGCAGAGAAGCTTGACACCTTGACTGCCACTGCCACCCAGGACCCTGAGGGCTTCCTGGGCCATCCCGTCAATGCCTTCAAGCTGATGAAGAGACTCAACACAGAGTGGGGCGAGCTGGAGAACCTGGTGCTTAGGGACATGTCAGATGGTTAGAATGGCTTCACGGCCCATCCGACCAATACCGGGCACCAAACGCTGTTAATCCTCTTGTTCCTATGTCTAGCTGTGAGACTTCTGAAGGCTTCCATTAACCATGCTAATATGCTAATTTATTGTCCTGGTTTTGGTGCTTGCTCACAGCCTTGGGTAGTTAAGAATACTGGCTTGAGTCTAACTTGATCTTCTTGTCCTAGAAGGGTTTTGGATTAACTACCCTGGTTTACAGTGTTGGTTGGAACATCTGTCATGGCTATGGGCTACAAACAAACACCCTTCGTTCTCCAGGGTTTATCTCCAACCTGACCATCCAGAGGCAGCACTTCCCCAATGACGAGGACGAGATAGGAGCAGCCAAGGCCTTGTTGAGGCTACAAGACACCTACCAGCTGGAAACGGAGTCTATATCCCGTGGGAATCTGCCTGGTGAGAGGGCGCTAGAAGGGAACATGAAGGCCAGCGGGGGGAGTGGGCTGGGCGCTTAAAGGGATGCATAGGACCTTCAGCGCCTTATTCCCACCCGCATCTCCACTCATGCTGGCCATTCTGCAGGTGTGACACGCAAGGCCACCCTCACAGTGGAAGACTGCTTCGACCTGGGCAAGGTTGCTTACTCAGAAGCAGACTACTACCACACTGAACTGTGGATGCTTCAGGCCCTAAAGCAGCTGGACCAGGGAGAGGAGTCTCCTATCGATAAGGTCTCGGTGCTGGACTACCTCAGCTACTCAGTATACCAGCAGGGGGACCTCGAGAAAGCCTTGGAGCTCACCAAGAGGCTTCTGGTGCTGGGTAAGGTCATCTCACCAAGCTGGATGCCTTGAAGTCTTGCAGGAAAGGTCACAGTTGACTCATCAAGGAGTACAAGTACAATGGGCTGGAGGAACTCTAGTCAGACACACCTTTGACCATTGACTGCTTTCATGAGATAAAAGTACTAGGCATGAATTTTTTTATTATACCATTGGAACAAAATTGGTGGCAGGATGACGCATAGCCTAAAAAAGCTTGTGGTCTGGAATGTATGTGGACTTATCCTCCCTTTGTCTTGCCTTGCCCCTAAAGATCAAGAGCACCAGCGAGCCAATGGCAACCTAAAGTACTTTGAGTACCAGTTGGCGAAGCAACGGAAGGCTGAGGCAGAGTCGGGAGTGAAGAAGAACAGCAGCGGCCGGGTAAAGAAGAGGCAGGCCGTGGATCACCTGCCAGAGAGACACAAGTACGAGGAGCTGTGCCGGGGAGAAGGAGTCAAGCTGGTGAGATGGGCTTCTTTTGGAAAAAGTCAACACAAATTAATGAATAATAATAACGTAACACCTCAGCAGAGGTCCAGAAAGTAAAAATCCAAACCAGGATTTTGTTTCAACCATCCAGCTGAGTGCTCTGTGACTGTAATTTGTTATGCTCAACTGGTTGGTTGAAACAAAATCCTGGTTTGGATTTTTACTTTCTGGACCTGAATTGTCCACCTGCACTTCAGTAGTGAAATTATGTAAACAGTCATAAAGTCTACTAAGTCTTTATGACTACATTATTGACTGGGCCTAAAGGACTTCGCTTTCCAAGTGCACACATGATCCTGCTCCCGTGAACTCCTGGTGATCCATAGTCTGCAGTGTTCCAAGCAATGTTGGCCCAGATCCTGGAATTCTCTAGCCAGAACTTGCCTTAATTGCCTGGGCAAGTCTGTACGTCTGTGTGCCCTGGTAGTGGTCTACTGCTTGCATTGATGTAGGAGCAGCTACTTGGCCGTGGGAACATGGCTCCCTGCTAACCTGCACATCGCCTCCCCCCCACCATGCCCCCCACCACCCACAGACGCCTCGCAGGCAAAGCCGCTTATTCTGCCGCTATTTTGACAACGGCCGGCACCCATGGTACCTGCTGGGCCCCGTCAAGCAGGAGGACGAATGGGAACGCCCACGCATTGTCCGCTACCACGACATCATCTCCGACGGAGAGATCGAGAAGGTCAAGGAGCTGGCCAAGCCCAGGGTGAGTTTGGCTCTGGGGAAAGTCTCCACGTGTTTCTGGATTGTACAGAGCAGTTAGCTGTCTAATTGCTTGTGTCCTTTGTAGATTTAGCCCCAGTTTGTTTTAAAACGGTTTACTTGGCTTGGAGCAGCACTCCCTAGAAAAATCTACTTTACCATTGGACACCAAATAATGTATGGAAACTACAAAGATAGACGGACAGATTGATTTAATTCCTACATATGGTCATGGGTTGGTCAACCTAGGTACCTGTGTTTGTTGGGGATCACTATACAATAAGGCTCTCTTTTGCTACTTGTAAATGGTAGTAATTCAATAATAAAAATAAAACTGTTAACTTGTTTAAAATTGTCTTGATAATTTACAAAGTAACCTAATTAATAACCAGATTATAAACCATTCATAAACTCTTTATATGGGTAGCCTTATTGTAAAGTGGCACCGTTTGTAGTTTTGGTATCAGAATGATGTGGACAAGTTCTGCTGCATTGTGCCATAATTTCTGAGCATTGGTTTAGTTTGAAAGCACATTCTGTGATACACTTTGATATTTAAAATGCTTCATAAACTAATGGGAGGAGATTTTATTACAGCAGATTTTATTTTCTCAGAGGAAATATTGGGTTACGCCTGGAAAGAGGAAACGCATTTCTTTCAGTCAGAGGTCCAAGGGTCGACACGACTCTTCAAGTACAAATAAACATAGCATTTTATGTGGCCAACTGGACAAAATACTCTGTCCTCCTGTCTTGCTTGCCTGGACATTGCACATTCAACATGAGAAAATGGCTGGCTAGATGGAGGGGTATTTTATTTAGGGTG
The DNA here is from genome assembly GCA_015164015.2 of Brevimyrus niger. Classification (NCBI taxonomy): domain Eukaryota; kingdom Metazoa; phylum Chordata; class Actinopteri; order Osteoglossiformes; family Mormyridae; genus Brevimyrus; species Brevimyrus niger. The sequence goes on along the minus strand of JAABNY020000040.1, from coordinate 11,624,388 downwards.
ATCAGATTTGAGCTATTTCAGGTTTTACGAACTGCTTTAAAACCAAAAGGTTCATGCGTTTGGCTAAATAGTTCAACTCTTCTTGCACTTCGACTGGTTTGTTTTCTTGATTTAAAGACTCGTCCAGCTGTTCCCCATTAATATTAATGACGTGCATGAATATAGGAGAGTGACTAATCAGCACACAACAAGAACTTGATGCTTAAGTGAAATCCAGGTCCTTTTAATTGGAATAGTATTTTACAAATCCTGTCCTGGCTCGAAGTCTCCTCTGTGATGGATTATCTGGTCACCCTAATTATTATAAAATTTTTATTACTCATCTGCATTAAGTCAAAACCAGGTTTGGAAGTTTTGTAAATTTTGATTATGTCAATTTGAGTGGATCTTTGGCTCGGATTCACCTTGGGTGTCCAAGGATTTGGCAGTGACGCTTAATTGAATTTAGTTGGCTTGAAACAAGACTCTTGACCTTTAAGAACCATGGCACTTAAGAGGGGATCAACATAAGAACCTTTTACAAAAATAAGACTTGGCTGGCAATATTGTAGGAGGTTGCATGACCTTGAAGCTAAAGACACCATATAGTGCAGTGTTGAGGATTGACAGTGGGACTTATATGGCCTTCAGATGGTTTGGTACTGTGGAGATTAAGGATTACTGCTGGAAGTCAAGGTCATGGTTGGGGGTGATGTTGGGTACCTCAAAGGAGGTTGAGGTGAGGTTTCCGCAGCCTTGGCGTGAGTGCTGTGTAACCCCCTCTCCTCTCGGCCGGTTGGCTTCACAGCTGCGTCGGGCCACCATCTCCAACCCCATCACTGGTGTGCTCGAGACCGCCTCCTACAGGATCAGCAAGAGGTAAGGCTCACAGGTGCAGGGGGCAGGCTCGCTATAGGCCTCTCACAGCCTGCTTCCTAACCCACCCCAGCACCATACTGGCCTCTCTTCCACAGGATCTTGGGACAGAACTGTCCAGCATGAGCACCCAACAGTTTCCTTGTACACTTAAACGCCAAAGAGCGCCACCTCGAAGCATCTCCTTCCTCATAATACTTTTTGGGTCCTTTGCTGAAAGTGCTGAAAAAAAAATATTTTTGGTTCTGGTGTCGCATCCATAGAATTGAAGACCAAACGTATGCTACAGTGAAGTCCAATAAAACGGTGCTGTTTTAACAGCTGCCAGCAAAAAAACGCTAGCAAATAAAAGGCTGTTTGCTTGCTCATGCTAAGGATTAGCAATACTGTGTTGAGTGCTAAGATGGAAAAAAGGTACTTTCCCCAAAATGACCGCATATAATGTCTTTGGCCTGACAACAGCAGTGATGTAACTTAGTTTGGCAAAAGGGGATTGGCGACATTTCTGGGCTGATGCTGTCCAGGCTGACGCCTTGTGTTGGAAAAGGGTCGAGATATGGCCTAGGATCCACCTCACTACCTTCATGCCAGTGACGCCCTGTCTCTCTCTCTCTGTCTTTCGGCCGTGCCCCCACTGGGAGGTAGCTAAGGCGCGCCACTGTGCATGACCCCCAAACTGGGAAACTCACCACGGCCCAGTACAGAGTCTCCAAGAGGTAAGGGGTCAATGGTCAAAGGTGGGCTTTACTCACTCTCCACCGTCTGCCCCTTGGACACTGGTTATGGCCCCAAGTGGTCATAACCAGTTCTTGATCTTTCTGCCCCTCTTGACCAACCGTTTTATGGGCATTACAACTCCAGCAAGGCTTAACCAGACTGCAACCTCTCTCCAACCAGGCTGACCTTCAGCCTGCTTAGAGCTTAAGCAGCTCTCCTAAAGAAACCATGGAAAACAAGGTCTCCTTTCCCAGTACTCTAACCTCGCTTAACAGCAACCCCCCATGACAATGTGGTCCCACCACAATACACGCCGTCAATATGCTAAGAGCATCACTGATGTCCTCAGTTGGACGAAACTGGTACAAAGGGACCAGAATGGTTAGTTGTCTGTTAAAGCTGTGATTAGACTCCTTTAAATAGAAGAAAATCTATTATGATATTCTTCATAAGAATGTCTTTCCTAGCTAATATCCGTTAGCATGTTACCCTAGCCCCATTGTTAGCTTATCCACTTGCAACTATAATGAATCTTCTCCATCTCTCGCTCCCAGTTTGTTTCTATTCAAACTGGAATCCCAATTAAACTACTTCTCATTAGTCTGCCGCCCCCCCCCAGGTTATGAGATGTGTGCCACCAGCTGCCCACTTCTTGTCCCAGTGTGAGCTGCAGGTTTCTTCGAATGATGCAACATTTGGCGTGAAGAGCGCGATTCGCCTTCCTCTGCCCATTGAGCTTTAGGTTCCAAGACTTGTGGAGGGGGGGGGGGGATTTTTCCCCTATGTAACATTGCCAGAAGCTGAAGAGGCTGCATGCTTGTCTGTCAATCAGAATGTGCTGTCATGCAGTGACGCGTCTCCTGGGGATCCTCTGTGTCTGATCGCAGAGCTCCCCCTGCAGGTGAAACTCGTTAAAACAACACATGTTAAATCATAAAGTCAAAAAAATAAATGTTTCAGAAAGGCAAATGCCACAGTCACGTTTTAATAAAGTGAAGAAAGCCAGAATATTTTTATTTTAATTTTTACTATAATGTATTACTGGGAGGATAATAAAGATTTCTGGTTCTGGAGAAACCTGCAGCCCCTGGATCATTCTAGAACAGGGCTGTTTATGACCCTCTATGTTGATTGACTACCCTATGATGGGCTCACAGATTAAAAAAAACGCCTCCATCAGCACCCAAACTCCAGCCTGCATCCACCACCGTAAGATTCTTCAGCTGTTTGTGTGCACTCTCTCTCTTTGGAGTGTGGGTGCAGTTTGTCCCCCGCTCCACAAGGAGGGGCTGTTCAAGACCTGATGTAACGTTGCCGGCAAAAGATGGAGAATCACAGTGACTTTCCCTAAAAACTTCAGAGCAGAGAAGAGCCTCCAGAGGCGTAGGAGTACTCGCCTACACCGATATGCACACCTGTCCACCTCCTCGTGGTGTAAGATTAGTGGTGTCACAAAACATACATTTTTTTCCTTAGAATTGAACCCTCTGTTCACTGTGAGACCAACTGTCAAGAACGTTGTGTACTTAATACAGCAACCAGAAATATATGGCATATGTATTGAAGATGACAAAACACTATAAATGTTTATAATGAAAGCGGCGGTATCGTAAAGTTATAATTTAAATGAATTCCCTTTCAAATTGCGTGACAGACCAGAATATCTCTACAAGAGGGTAAGACGACAGACGGCTGGAGATGACCATTAGCCCACCTGCCGTCTCCTGTCCCGTCGCCGTGGCAACAAGCGCGCTGTTGTTTGTGTGACCACAAGGTACTGCCCCAGTAACCCCGAATGAACTTCCATCAGAGAGGTGGAAACATGAGGTCATTCCTGGGGGTGGTACACGAGCCTCGCACAGAAACGGGCAGCTTCAGCCAGAGATTAACCCCGCCCAAAACCGACTGGAGATTCTGTGGGGCCACAGCCTTTAATTCCTCCTCTACTTTCCACTAACCACTTCATATTCAAGACATGCTCTTACTAACCATGCTGACTGCCTGACGACAACTGTTGTGTTTTATTGCTTTTTTTTTGACGCTTTCACCATTTTTACATCATGTGTAAATTAATTTGTGTGCTTTGTTATCTAGGATCGATTTGAACGTTCATGACAATGTCGAATGTGAACAGGACAGCGATAAAGTGTTAAATGAGCTCATGTAACACGAGCTTGAAGGGGAGGGGGGTCATCAGTGCTTTGTACTTCTGATGGGCCCATAGACTAATAGGTTAATAGTGTCATCATTTCAATCCCCATGTCCCTCTTTTCGGTTAAATGAATGCATTGCAGTGTGAACAAGTAATAAACCATTTTCATCTTGTGACATTTGCCTGTAATAGCATTGAACCATTTCTGGGAGGATGATTAAATCCAAAGCTACTCCCATAGCACTCATACATTTTTCACTGAAATAATGCAAATGGCCATATTTACATATGAACCTTTGGTCGCCATCTGGTCATGGGGAGGTTGGGGGTGGCGGTGACTTCCGAGTGATGGGACCTTATACAGCATGCAGATGAGCGCTTCTCTGCCAGTTGGTACCAAGTTCTGTCCCATCGGCTGCATGCTGATCGGTGATGGGATAAATTAGCAGCCCTGTCCTTATCCAGAGGGCGAGAGGATGGCAAAATGACCCATTATTAAAAATGAACAAAAGTAATGTCAGCTTAGATCAATCATATAATATAATATATTTCAAATGTATAAGCATTACTATAGATTTAGAATTGTATAAGCATTTATTTAGATAGAGCTTAAAGCTACTTATCAATACACATCATAGCATTACGTTTAAAATATAATACAAAAATTAGTGCTCAAATGGATATTGCTCTTGGTGTAGATGATGGGAGATGGGTATTTCTAGAGGTGAGGGTGGACCTTGAGTACGAGTAGCTTGTGGTCTGCCTGGGTAAGAGGGCGTCTGGTTGCTGTCATATCATTCGCCTTCGTGTCGTGTTGCCCCAGTGCTTGGCTGGCTGCGTATGAACACCCCGTGGTGGATAAGATCAACCAGCGCATCGAGGATCTCACCGGCCTGGACGTCAAGACGGCGGAGGAGCTCCAGGTGACGTTCTGCGTGTGGCGTCGGGGTCTGGGGGACAGATTGCTGAGCATCATGGGAAGCTGACGTCAGGCAGCCTCTGTCGCCGGGTGCCAGCAATTTGGACTTTCTGTGCCTCTTACCCCTGGGTACCCTCATGCACACGGCCGGCATCCCGCCAAGTTCCCGTCAAGCTTATCATTCAGTAATACAACTAAACCGTGATGTTAAGATCATCGCATCCTGTCATCCCCTCCCTCCAGGTGGCGAACTACGGAGTGGGGGGGCAGTATGAGCCGCACTTCGATTTCGGACGGGTGAGTGAAGCCGCCCTTGGGTCTCTGGCCGCTTGATCGCGGCTAGCGTGGTCACACTTTATATGGGTGTCACAGAGCCAGCCCTGGTGGTTGTCATGGAAACAGGCACCAGACAAGTAGTTGGGCAGCTCTGACGGTTCTCTGTTACCTGACCCCCCCCTGCAGAAAGATGAACCAGATGCCTTCAAAGAGTTGGGCACCGGGAACCGAATCGCGACCTGGCTCTTTTATGTGAGTGTCCCGGGAGCGCCATGGATCTCCGCCACACCCTGTCCTCTCTCCACCCTTCTGCCCCTATTTACCCCTCCCTGCTCCTCCTTTCCATCGCTCCTGTTTCTGCATTCAGCAGTTTTATCAGAAAGGAGTCTGTTTAAGTCACATCCGTTTGGCATGCGATTGTTTGGCATTTGCCTTAATCCAGAGTGACAGCGGCTAAGGTCAGAAAGGGGGGTCAGCTGGCCTCCAGTACACAGGGTTAAGGGCCTTTCCTTACCAAAAAAAAGTATACTTACAGTTCATTTTATTAAGTATACTTCTTGAGACTAAATTGGGCCACTTTAAGTTCATTAAAGCATACATTTTGAGTGTATTTATTTAAAACTATAAAAGATGGGACACTGATTTTTGCTGCACAAACGAGCACAAACACAGCTCTAACGAACTGCATGTTTGTGCCGCACAAATCAGTGATCCATCTCGTTTACTTTATGACATATTAAAGGTTTTTTGTTAAGGTCAAAGGTTCAGCCAGCCCCCCTACAAAGGCGTTCAGATGTGAAACTGGGCTCGTTCGTTAATGCTGCGTTTGTGCCACAAAAATCTTACTTGGTCAGGAGCAGACCTCAAAAGTACATGGGGCACTGGACTCTCACTGCTTTTCCCAACACCATTGGATTCTGGCCTCAATAATATTTATATAACATCATAGCAACCATGCATCATAAAAGAACATAATTGGCACGCGCTGTGTACGATATCCTGTTTACACCTTTTTGCACATGCACGTCAGATTTACTCTTTATATTTGGTATTTAAGTTTAGTTGTTTTAATCTTGCACTATGAGAACAAAGTACCAGCAGAATTGTTTCCCTCTAAGCCGGAGGGATCTAACATGGGCACAGATGCCTAAGCCTGTGAGTCACCCCATCACACAATGCGGTTTTTAGTCATACATTGAATGCATTCCGTAATTTCATTAATTGCAGATGAGCGACGTGGAGGCAGGGGGCGCCACTGTGTTTCCGGAAGTGGGCGCCGCAGTGTGGCCCAAAAAGGTACGGCTTGTCGGGCCGAGCAGCGGGTGTCCGGGATACCGCCACCGTATGCGTGCGTGAACTGGCTTTGCAGTGAACCCCGCACTGTCTGCCGTAGGGCACCGCCGTCTTCTGGTACAACCTGTTCGCCAGCGGGGAGGGGGATTACAGCACACGGCACGCCGCCTGCCCCGTCCTGGTGGGCAGTAAGTGGGGTGAGTCCAACGGTTTCTCCTCACCTCATGGGTCCTTTTCTAACTTCAACCTCACAATCTCCAAATTGAAAGAGAACAAGTTACAATGAAATACAGTGTCTGTTCATTTGTGCAATATACTTTTTAGGTATATTAAAATGGTGTAATTGTGCTCTGATGCAGGGCTGTGGTAGCAAGAAATACATTTTGGGAATAGATTTTGCTG
>JAABNY020000040.1:11604281-11617674 GCA_015164015.2 Brevimyrus niger | reverse complement strand
TTCTTGGTGATGGCGTGCTGCTTCGGGGGGCGGGTGGGGCCGGGTGGGTTGTCCCGTTGCGCTACTGCTTCTCGGGGGCTCTTTCTCAGATGTTTAACGGAGGAGTTTAAACTCGTGATTTTAGTTACTGCCTAAGTAATTTTACTACAGTATGTGGCTACATTCCATAATAGTTTTAAGGAAGTGAAACGCAAAACTAGATAAAATGTAAATCTTTCAACTTTATTGCATGTAACCCATAAGAGACTATGAACTCGTATAATACAATATGTGTTGTTTGCTCAGTTTTGCCCTGGATTTGATAAAATACTCGTATTACAAAAACAAGTGGTAATATAGTAAAACTTCCCCAGAGGCGAAATCGACAGTTCAGAACACGAAGTATAATTTGAGTCAGTCTAAAAACTCATTTTAAAAGTGAGAGAATAACGGTATTACGAGTTGGTGAGAATGCCCCGGCCAATTAATCGCCTGCAATCTGGAGCTGAAGCCCCCTCCCCACGCTTTTGCCCGGCCCCCTCTTCCTCTACAGTGTCTAACAAGTGGATCCACGAGCGAGGTCAGGAGTTCAGGCGACCATGTGGCCTCGATGAGGCAGACTGATGCCCCTAGCCCCCAGGACCCCTTTGCCCCCAACCGTACAGATATCGAGCTGTGAAGTGCACATTTCTGCCAGCACGCCTCTACGCACCCCTCACAGGTCTGTGACGCACCTCCGTCCCTAAATTGCACCGCGGGGGTGGTTTTCACGCCTGCCATCTGTGTTGAAGTCTGTCCCTCATCATGTCCGAGCTCTGTGGCTCTGAGCTGGGAGCGCCAGCTCATCCACACTCAGCACTGGACTCTATTGGCATTACTCATGGGGTTTTCCCAGAATCCCCTGCTTTCACTCCAGCTCTCTTCTCATCACTCCATGTCCGCTCCCATGGATGGGAAGGATTCTCTCCTCCCATCCCCTCCCACCATAAGTTTGTGCAGCATTTGTTTTGGTGACTGTGATGTTGCTGGAGCTTGATGCCGATTGGCTGTAGAGAAGCTGCTAGAAGGTCAGGCTTGCTGACAGCAATTATGATGCATGGTTGCTATGACTAAGTGCTGTGTCAGGTTATCTTCTGGATCTTTCTGGATTAGCCCTCAAACTGTTAATCCTGTGTATCCCCACCCTTGCACTACTGGTTAATACTTTCTCACTGTATCCATTCACTCTGGGACAAATGCTAGGCCTGCCATGTGGGAAAATGCTGACAATTTTAAAGCCACATTTACAGAACACCCCTGCGTGATCACTTCCTATGGCCCAGGCCAGGAAATAAACCAATGAACACTCAAGGCTGTTTCTCATTGGCCAACCGGATTTTTAGTTGGGAGGCCTTTCAGGGAATGGCTTACCACTTAGGGTGTGAGATCTCAAAACTGTGGAGAATATTATAACAGGGAAGAGCCAAAAGTATGACTGGATGTTTTAATGAATGACTCCTCCACATATCCTGCATTCACTCCAACCTTATGGTACCCTTGGACTTCTCCTCTGAAAGGTAGTCCTGTAAAAAGGTGTGGGGATGTTTTGTACGACTGAAACAAATGTTTTCTACAGAAATAAATTTTATGTCACTGATGCCTTGGTTGATCATTTTTCCTCAGTTTTTCTTTTTTTGGCATATTCAGTTAAGATTGTCTGCACATTGTTTGAGTATCGCTTCATATGATCTGACAATGAAACTACTGAGATCTTTGAAAAACTCAAGTCTGTTGAGTTGTAACCAGCAATGTGCTGTCAAGATGGCCGACCGCAGGATTTGTTCAGATTGGTGACCTGACAGTTCAGAAGACTGATGGAGAAAGACTACTGACCCGATGATCTGCTTGACCGATATAATATACGAGTGAATGTTGGCTGGGCAGTTTTGTGAATATTCCCCATGTTTGGGCAACTGGAAGTGTGGAAGCTCAAAGAAAAGTTTAACTTTTTATCCAGCTTGACAAGTAACAGTAACAGTTCCAGTACTTTGCTCAAGGGAGCAACTCTCAGGATTCATGAGTTCAGGTTTTGAATCAACATACCAAATGGGGCAATTTCAGACATAGGCCCAAACCTCGAAAACTGGGTCACCAACCTGTTCCAAGTCTGTTGTTGCTCATTGTAAAATCTGGTGTTTTAGTAACCAGTAAAGACCAAAGACCTGTATGCAACTTCTTCACCTGGTGACCCCCACTGTCAAGATACTACTATATTTGTCATTTGTGCAAGTACATAGGAATCCTCTGGCATTTACATATACCATCTTCTTCTCCTTGAGAGACAGACACACACATATATGGGTGAGTGGAAGAACTGGATGCAGCATTTTCTGACATTGTTTATAGGGTAGCATATTTTAATAAGGGCTGTTAGAATAAAGTGTGCCTGTTTTCCGATCTGAATGTCCTATGGAACCACACTTTAGAGGTCATCGAGGTGCACTCAGGACACTTTAAAACATATTTTAATCCAGAAAAATATTAACTTGGTAGATAAATCCAGTAAGGCAACGTGTGAAGTCCAGTACTAAAGCAGTCGCTTTAGAAGGGAAACCCGACTGTTGGGGTACTCTTTGGGGTATGAAGAATGACCGGCATGTTCAAGGTTGAGGCAGCATATAATCCGCGGGGAAAGACCCCTCGCGGACCCGACCGAAACAGCCCAGGATGATGTCCACGGCCGAGTTGACGGTGGAGCTGACCTCGCTCTCTGTTTTACCCAGCTTGGGGTTCACTTCCACCAAATCCACTGCCGAAAGCAGATCTGAAGAAAAACGGGAGTTTTAATTCAGGCACAAGATGAACGCTTCAGGCTGACCTTACCTGTGTGCCCTGCTCACTCTTCAATACATGCTGCTTGGCATGAGTCTCCTACCTGTTTGACATAGGTGCTCTGTTATGTAAATGCCCTCCCTGTAAGTCAGTCCTCCCACCACCGGGGTGCCCGTTGCAGGAGCCATAGAGGGGTCGAGGGCGTCAATGTCATAGCTCAGATGCACAGGTTTCTTCCCCCTGGTTTCACAGACAACAGTCGGCACGACAGCCCCAGGTTTTCCAAATGCCCATTGTCTGTAGTATATCATTTCTGTAGCATGTATGTAGTTACTCTAGAACAGTCTGTCCTTAAGCTAAGACCACAAGTTAAATCTAGAATGTTATTTGACGGTGTAGTTGGCACGGCTCTTTTGAGAATGGAGTAACTGTTATCTCGCCTTACAGCAGTTGAAAGTCAAACCTTTCAATCAAGTATTTCTTCAGGTACACAAATAGATGCATAATATTACACAATACCAGATTCTAGGAGTACGTTCTAGGAACACTGAGATACTCGGATCCCAACTGTATGGATTTCATAGATAGCTAACCTTGAAAATATGTGGTCACACGTTTCCTCCATCACCTTTGCTATTCCAAGGCGGTCGACCTCAGTCATAGAGAAAGCTTTGATCCCCACCAATTTCAGAATATAGCTGCAGACAGACAGGAACATGCCACGTGCAGGCATTGAGAATATACTCTATACCAGTGCTTCCCAGCCTGGTCCTCGAGGACCCCCAGACGGTATTACTGGGAGCTGGGAGGGAGCAAAAACATGGACTGTCTGGGGGTCCCAGAGGACTGGATTGAGAAACACTGCTCTATATAAGCATGGATATGTCAGGGGACAGAGCTATATGAGTAATGCATTGCTGCTCAAGCTATATGAGCTGTTTCAGATATTTTCAAAAAATTTTACTTGAAGAAATCCTCTTTTTGCATTTCACATGATTTGCCTTGGACAGCTGAATTATCATGGGGCTCCATTAAGACAATACTTGTCTTACTTGTGGCCATATTTTTGCCTTAGGCACGCTGGATTGCCATAAAGCAAAGGCCCAGCTGATTGTTATGTTGCGTTTATGACCTCACCGCTCCGCAGGATCCACGTCCCTTAAGCCGATGAAGACGACGTCCTCAGCCGACAGGCACGGCTTGATCCATGAGAAGCCAGGCAAGGCTGTCATCTGCTCCGGGGCGCATAAAACTATAATTACAATCTGGATATGCAACACTGATCCATTTGTCTACAAAAAAGAAGCAACCTGGCAACACTCGGTCCTAATGTCTCATGTCTAACACTAGAACATTGGAGATGTATGCAGAGGTTACTAAGCAACCCAGTGCTGCTTGTGGGACATTCATTGTCCCCAAAGATGTCTCCCCTACAGCAAGATATCAGAGAATCAGGCTGCGCACCATAGGGCGAAGCTCCTTGATCAGGTAGGACAGAGGTTGCCCGTGGATGTTGCCCGTGTAACTGCTGCGAGGTGTGTTGATGTCGGCATGGGCGTCCACCCAAACCACCCGCAGGTCCTTCTGCGAGGCCGCGTGTCCGTGGATCGAGCCGATCGCCAAGCTAGGAGAGACCCGGCACACGCCCAGGCTGAAGCTGACGACGACTCTGCCAGGCCAGCCGCTCGGTTCAGGAACCGGCTTACCTGTGATCCCCTCCCAGCATTACGCTGGTGTGGCCGTCCATCTTGATGGTGTTGACGGCCTTAGCTAGCTGCTCGTTGGCGAGGCCCACAGTCCGGGGCCTCTGCACCTTACCGACAGGATGGTCATCTGCTGGGTCCTCGAACTTCAGATTCCCATAGTCCCTAACAGTGCACCCTGTACGGACAGCAGCCAGACGGGAAATTAACTTATGCCACGTTACAAGATGACGAAGCCGAGGTCCATTATGAACTGTCCTGAAAAATAAACTTGCTATAATGTTTCTCATAGCATGGATTAATATATAACCAAGAGTCCTGTTTTCCCATACTCTGCCAATCAATTGAAACGTTGCTGACATGCTTGACAAGCTGCCATTGTCCTGACATATATGTGGGTGGCACAAGGTCACTGGATTCAGCCAATCAGAGTCACAACTCGTGAATAAAACCGGAACTTGTCACCTGATTGGCTCTCAGCTCCCACACCCACTGATCTTCCTGTCGCTGCATATGCCTGACAACAGCACAAGGCCTGTCATGCAACAAGAAAAGTACTCCTAATACACAGGGCCATGTAAAGTGCATATTGTGGCAACCCTTATATAACGTGGTTACCGTTTCATATGTGTCATTAGGTGAACATAGTTTTCCACTGAGCAGTGCAACAGTTTATTTTAAGTATATGTACCCTCTGACCCTGTTGTTTGTTCACTGTAAAGGAAAAAAAACTGACAAATCTTACAGCAAGTCATACACATCATCGCTTTGTCAGTCACATCTAATGAATTGAGAAAAATCAGCATGTTTACTGGTTGTCTGAACTGTGGCCGTTTCTGAAATAAATTCCCAGCATTAAAGTATTCAAAGACTTTGTGACTCTGCCATACAGCAGCACGTGAGAATCTTCTTTGAAACGAAGACTTTAGACCTGAAGGTTATCCAAAGGTGATGTTTACAAGCAACACCGGTAGTACCAGCAACACTGTAGGTCTAGTGCCAAAAATTCCATAGCAATTTTCATTCCTGATGGCTAGAACACTCCATCGTGCACCTATCTCCTCATTTTCTGTTATGTGTCCGTGACTTATAAGGTTTGACACAAGAAGTTTAAAATATTCAGTGAATAAACTGTCAATTCCATAATTTCTTTAATAAAAAAACTACATTTAATGTTTCATCTAGGGGTGAGTAACCGAGCAAATCAACAGTTCTGCTTGTTAGTCCTGAGACAGAGTAACTTTATACCATTTCATGTAGGGCGCTCTGGGGCTGTGTTTGAGCATTCAGCACAATCAAGCCAGTTATGCTTTGCCAACTTACACTGACTCTAAGGCCTGAAGTCGGAGCATAAGGAAAAGAAGCATTAATGAAAGGATGCTTGTTAGGAACTAATGTCTTTCAGAGAAGTGCTATTTTGAAAGAGAAAAGGCCTCTGTCAGTTGGCTGTTATAATTCAAAGCAAAGCCGGACAAAATCCAGCCTGACAGTGTTTTTTGATCCTGTGCCAGGGTAATGCTTGAGGCTTCTCAGAGACGTCCAAAATATCTCTGTACAGCCACCGAGTAAAGACCAGCACAGGGCCTCTGGTGTCAGGGGGGAATTTCTGACACAGACTGCATCGATCACATCCAGGGTACGCCGTGAATAAAGCACACTCCACTTTGACTGGGTGCATGTAGCAAGCGTTTGTTTAATGGAAGATAACAAAATCTTGCTAAAAGTCAGGCACAGAAACTGTGATGTAATTTTTGCGAGGGCAATTTTTAACAACACCCATGTAAAAACTGTGCTGTGGCACAACTTATTTGATGTCTGAACAAAATTAGGCCTGATTTACGAAAAGATACATGGGTGTTAGGCCATATTTGCTAGCATAACATTACTGTGCAATCAGTTACCCAATTTCATTCTAAGTAGGATTGCAGCAAGTGTGCCTGAGGTGGTGCAGACCCAAGCACCATCCCTATCCGAGCTGCCCTCTCTAATATCCATTTCCCTCAAATATTCCTTTTTGCAAATATAAATGTAATGTACCTTACAGTGTTTACCACGGTACAAACCCCTTCACTGGACACTGAAATGTAGCACGGCGTATTTCGCAAAACTTATCAAATACAACCTCAACCTTTCGGCGGGCGGTTAACGAGACGCTCCGTTCTGCATTCATTTCCTACACCGCCAGGAAGATGTTACAAGTGCACTGTCACAAAATAAGTCATCTTAACTATGGCATTACTACTGCACAGCTCTGGAACGAGTACAACTGGGTCATGGCACAATTTACTAGACGCCGGAACGAAATTAATTTACAGACACACGCATATATTCGGTGACAGCTTCAATTTCGGGAAATGTAACAATATACAGTATCACTAAAGATTGCCCAATCTTATAACAACTACAGTTTTCTGAAAGTCCGGAAAATCCAAGCGGAATAACGATACTATGATAGTTAATGTTTATTGTCAACCTTAAAATAATAATCTGCAGTATCCATGCTGAGGACACGTTTGGTGTCTTAGAATGGTTTACGTTTTAATCAATCAATACCCAATAGCTGGTTTAGGAATCTGACTGATTAACTCCATTACTATTTAACAGATCCAACTGGAATAAGAATTAATATCAAATTTAGTACAATATTTAGCACAACTTATTTCCATGGTTAAAACAGACAGGGCAGAAAATGAAGATGACAGAACTGTTTATGCAATATTTAGCTGGTTAGCTGGATACAGTAAGCCTTAATCCTAACGAAACATTATTTAAACAACATAAAGAACATATTGACTCGATTATAAAAAAAGAAAAAAGATCAACATAAGTTATAGCTATAAATAACCCGGGATCCGGTCTTTACCTTGCGCTTTAAGCTTCTCCACCAGTCCCGCATTTCGAATGAGATCAGGTCCTTTTTCGACACCATCCTTTCGCTGCCGTGAGATATAGTTCAATATTTTACGTAAAAACACAAAATAACGTGCTGGCATTTGATCTGTAAAACGAGTATCGAGTTCGGGACTTAATGAAATACTTAAAGGACATTATTAGCCTGTTATTAATTGGGATACAAATGTCAGCATGGACTCACCTGCCCTTTAGAAAACGGCGCTCCGATAATGCCGACTGAGTGATGAGGACGCTTATGGATATGGAAGGCGGAGCGAACTGCGCCGGGCAACCGGGCTGCGAGCATTTCGTCGCGGGACTGCGCGCAGGATGGCCGGTCCGCTGTAATAAGGGGCTGACATCGCCTGCAAGTGACGACACGACGCAGCTCCGGTATAAGGCTAGACAGGACGGAACAGGACAGGATAGGAGAGAGGAGGAGACAGGAGACAGGACAGGACAGTGCAGCACTGGGCTGGGACATAACGGGATGCCCCTTCATGCACCAGCTCGGACAGTCTCAATCCTGAACGAATCACTACCATAATATTATTTCATGCTTTACGTACGAAGTAATTTTTAAATGTTCGAAGGTATCCGTATAATGTGCAATGGGACAATACATTAATGGGTTAATAACTTTAAAACTAGACAAGACAGGCACATTTAGTGAAGTATGATTTGATCAGTGGACAACGGGGAACAATGCACACCCCTTGAATTTTTAGATTATTTTGTCTGTATTAATTATTGTATTTATTAATTATTATATTGCATCAAATTAAAGTGCAATGGGACAACACACTAAGGGGTTAATAGCTCTGAAACCAAATGAGGCAGCCATATGTCCTATGAAGTTTGCATGTACTCCATTTTATACATATAAAGTCGTCAGGGGTCAGGTTTTCAAATGCTCAGATAAACCTGCTCTGAACTGTATAAATTTACAGTTCCTTTGTGGGAGAAAATGATTATACAAATCCAATATAAACTCAACCAGTAATTAATAATGATGATTGTAATGTTTAACTTCTGCCTTGGAATGCTTAATATACTGTACTATACACATATAATGCAAGCTTGCTTAAGTAATAGGTTATCATTATTATAGGTAAGAGGAACTAACATATTTTGGTATGGTGGCTTGTTTGGCAAAAAGGTCAAGGTACAGACCCAATCCGAGAAGTAAGGTTGCTACAGAAAACATTTATAAGAAATGTGGGTCAGGATCACATGAAAAGAGAACTAATGAACATTTTGGGAAGTCAGATGAACTTTTGAACAGGGTGATGTAATCACAGGAATGATCATGAAAAAGTCAGCCTTGCATTTTCCCGATAATGGGTGCAGTTTAATTAACAGAAGTTACTGGTGTCTACAGATATCTAACCCTTCCCTGAACTGTAAACTGTCGCATTTTTGGCTATAAATGATGTAAGTACTTGTTGTTCGGGGAGCAGAGCGGGAGACGCAGAGAAAAATTGCTCTTATAAGAACTTATGGCTGGAGTTCAGGGCAGGTTCTTCTAAGCATTGGAAAAACCCGACCACTGACAATTATCAATATGTATTAAATGGAGTACATGCAAACTCCATAGGACATGGCTGCCTCATTTGGTTTCAGAGCTATTAAACCCTTAGCGTGTTACCCCAGTGGTATGTAATATGTACTTATTAATTAATAGTTGTTAGGGAGAAAGTGATCCTGAAAATCCAAGGGGTGTGCATTGTCCCCCACGTTTCCCTGATCAAGGCACACTTCATAGTACATGGCTGCCTCATTTTGTTTTAGAGCTATTAACTCTTTAGTGTGTTGCCCCATTGCACTTTAAGTGGAATGCAATATAATAATTAATAAATACAGACAGAAATAATCAGAAAATCCAAGGAGTGTCCATTGTTCCCTGTAGTCCACTGATCAAAGCCCACTTCACTAGATGTGCCTGTCTTGTCTAGTTTTAAAGTTACTAACTCATTCATGTATTATCCCACTGCACATTATAAGGATACATTCGAACCTTCAAAAATGTATTAAAATTCGTACGTAAAGCAATCTGGGAAAGAAATGGGGTATGCAACAGTAGCCATGAGCCCAGAATGCTAAACCACTATGTCATTACACCTGAAAGGACCTATTATATCAGGTATTAACACGATTTTGCACAAATCACGAAATGATTTGAAGTGTAAAATAATCGGTGTGCATCGTTGTCTGTGCGCTGGACATCACAATTCTGTCATTAAAAACGCCCTACTATACTTCCGTTAAATGTTATTAAATCCAGAAAACTGAATATGGAATATGAGGCTTATTTTAATTTAACCGCGATGTAAAACACTTCACTGGACACCACGCGGCTAAACACAAACCCTAAGAGATGTACTCGGTTTTTATTTTGTCGATGCATAAGGAGGCGCTCTGGTGTTCTTTAGCCTGCCGCTTACGTTTGCAGTGCTTTACTACAACAGAAATAATATTCCAAGTACAATATGACGAAATCATGTTGTTTTGATTGCTATTACTATCTGGGTAACTGGACACCACCAAAAGTATATTTTCCTGGTCAGAGCGCTACCCAATATTTTGTATTCTACAGTGGGCGACGATAAAGTTCGCCCAGCCGGCGCACGCGGATTATATTACGTCACGTTTTAGTTAAAAACAGGACTGGGTGCAGCTCCAAGTTATTGCAAGGTAAATTAAGCAAGGTTAATTGAGGCCTCCCTTTTTAAGCGAAGGCACATGAGGCCTAGGAAAGCCCGACTTTGGATTTTTTTTCTGGTGATATTTCCTAAACACTTACGTTCTCAGCAGTATAGGCTGGAACTGGAGCGTTACCGCCATCGTGTTTTGCCGATATCAATTTTACAACTGTAAATATTGCAGTTTGTAATAAGCAGGGGTGCACTTAATGGGTTTTGTAGATAATGTTCCACCCTATGGGGAAATCTTATGATTAATTCGGGAACTGCACTGCACTTTATTTTTTTATCGTATGTCTTATCTTTTACCGTTTTCCCCCATCTTCATATACTCTACATATTTACCTAACACATACATTTTAAGGGTAGCAGTGTGCATAGAGCCATAATTAATGCTCACAGTTATTAGGTTGAGTTATACATTTGCTATACAAAATAACGGACAAAACATTTTCTGAAAAAGTTTCTTTACTATTTTAAAGTTAAAAAAAAAAAAGACGTTACACTTCATACGTGAGCACAATCATTGGTATACGATTGGCAAACCTGTACAAATCAGATCATTTTGGTTTCGTGCATCTATACTGTTCGCAAAGGGTGACGCCTGACTTCACGGAGGCCTGACAACCGTTTCCGGGAAGCGATTCATGGATAAATGGCCGAGACAGCAGCAGCGACGGCTCTGGAGTCTCGATCTTCCACCCGGGGATGGCTGGAGGGGATAGCGGTCAGAAGTAGCTCTGCAGAGGCTCGCCCAGGATGACCTCCATCTCACGGATGACCTTCTGCACCTGATGTTCCACCTCCTCGCTCTCGTCTGTAACATAAGCATGTGTCGGTTGGCATTGGAGGGAGGGGGGAGACAGGCAGGACCTACCAGCAAGACTAACTGCCATTAGACTTCAGTAGCTGTACCATTCAGAAGATGACATCATGTGTGCAGTGGTGTAACGTTCAGGTCCAGACAGTAGAAATCTATACCAAGATTTTGTTTCGACCAATCAACTGAGTATAAAGAGTCACAGTCACAGAGCACTCAACTGGCTGGCTGGAACAAAACCTTGGTCTGGATTTGTACTTTCTGGACCTGAACATTCCACCTCTGCATGTGTGTTCTGCAGAAAGGCCAAAATATACATTAAAGCTTATTATACAGCCAGGGGCTAATGCCAAGTCAGGACTTTGAAATGATGAGAAGCGTGTCCTCTGGGATTTACACACGAAGCCTGGCATGGAACGTTTCAGAGTACCATCTGACAGTAATACCCATTTTTGGAGAACATGAGCATGAGTGACGCACCTTCCATCAGCTCGGCCAGGAACGGGATGGTCTCGGGCAGCAGGACCATGTAGTTCTCACGGAGTTTGCCGGCCAGCTCCAGCAGCATGAGCAGAGCAGAGTACCTGACCTGGGGCCAAGTGGTGGTGGTGGTGGTGGGCGGACACGGGAAGCACCTTTAGATCATTAGCCTCAGGACCCACATGGTTCCATGATTATAGAGTGATGACCCAAATAATTTAACATCAACAGTTTGCCATTAGAATTTTCAATATTTTTTCCTCAAACCACACGTTACATGACCCAATGAAAATAATCCAGCACGACTGACAGTTCTGAAGTAATGCTTCAGATGACGTCACTCCATTACACGTCAACCAGCTGAGAATGGAGCTTTAAGTTTGCAGTACATTAAAGACAGGCTTTCTTTAAAAGTAGTTTTTTTCTTTTTTTAAAAAAAAGAGGCGCGCCAACTTGTGGTCGCAAGCCGAGAAGCAAAAGTGTCACGTTTTCAAATGGACGTCAATACCTGCGTTCATTCTGATCCTAATAAGAGCGGTGCTTGATGCAGTGATTTTAAAAGGAAACTGCCTTCCGTGTTCTTAAATATCCATCGTACATCAGCATCACGGCACTAACAATGACACTGACAAGTGATTCACCAAATGTCTTTCCAGTAAAGATTGAGTGAGTTTAAATACCATAGTATAACCACATTTAAGTACAGTACTAAAGGTGGTGAATGACAGAATACTTGTGTTGTGATGCTTCGCTGATTCTTATTGAAATTTGACATGCTGTGCTTTTTGTGTTCAAACTGACTGACACAGAACACTTTCTCCCCTACAGTCTCATGGCTGGTTTGGTAACGATCGGATTACAGGTCGGCACTTTTCAAAACTGACCCATTTCTGCACCTGTCTCACCAGTGTTATGCAACAGTATCATTCTTTCGAAACAATGAAGCACATTACAGAAAAGCTCTCTGTATTAAGTCAACGCTTAATGCCGCAAGGTGGGCGTGAAAATTCCCGCAGCTGCCGTGTGGATCCCCCCCCCCCTTACCTTGGCCGAGCTGTGTCGCGTCTTCAGAAGGATCTGGTAGTTCAGCGTCTTCCACTGGGCGTCATCCCCCACGGCTACGGAGAACTGGGCGACGCAGGGCACCAGGTGCTGTGTGACCCGTCTCTGGTAGCTCTCTTCTCCTCCCAGCGTGTTCTCCAGCTGCAGACGGAAGGTCGGTCAGCTCTCGGGGCAGAAGGCGGTTCCAAAGGGCGGATGTGGCTGGGGCTTACCCTCCTCGGTACTTTTAAGATGCGCTCGAGGTGTTCCCGGGTAAAAAAGGTTATACCCAGTGTTGGGCATTTCAGGTCCAACTACAAATCCAGACCGAGATTTTGTTTCTACCAAAACACCGAGTACTCTGTGACTCCTTATGCACGACAGGTTGGTAAAAACAAAATCTTGAAATGCCTACCACTGGTTATACCTGTATGTTCACCCAAGTTCACCATGCCCTCAATGCGCCCTTGAGGTTACATAACGGACAAAAAACTGACCCTGGATCAGTGCTGCATTTTTTTTTTAAACTCAGAATTGAGATCACCGTTTTCTCTCAATTCTTGAGCAATAAATGTATTATTATTTTTAGCACTAGAGCTAAAGAAACACCCACTGAAATCCCGGAGATGACTGCATTGGATGATTTTCCAGGGTGTAGGATGAGGGATTTCATTGACACATTCAAGAAGCCTCAAAGTACCTCCAGACTACAATTTATTATTAAATGTGGCGCAGGTTGACCCATTTTCCACATAATAATAAAAAAAAGATGTAACGTCACTAATCTATGCCGATAAGCCTAGCTAGGTTTGCCGACACTGATCCATGGCATGGCAAGAATGACATCATACAGGGGTATGAATCAAGATTTCATTCTTATGTTGTTTGTATTCTGTATTCCCCTACACAAAATTTTCTCCATTCTAACTAGATTATTATTATTTTTGTATACCTTTGTTTTCTTT
>JAABNY020000040.1:11588633-11604181 GCA_015164015.2 Brevimyrus niger | reverse complement strand
GAGCGGCCACACTGTGTACACTTGAATTTAATGTAAAATAAAGTTGTCCTCCGAAGAGGGGGGGTGGTGGTGGGCAATAATAATAATAATTAAAAAAAGATTGTGATTCAGAAAGTGTTAACTGTGCATCTTTACCCTGGATCAGCATTTACTCTTAGTTCTGGAGGGATGAGGGGATTGGGCCTGCTTACAGCACGGCCCGCATACCCCCCACCCCCCTCCTGCGCCTTGGTTCCTGTTAAAGCTCACCTGGTCCACCAGCGGCGTCATGAGTGCGTCTGCCCGCTCCTTGGTGACAAAACGCTGCATGTCATACAGGAAGATCTTGTGCAAGCAGTCCAGCACCCATTGCAGGAGCAAGCAGCTCTTCTCCACGCCGTCTTCAGAGTCGAAAAAGGCCTCGTCTGGAGAAGGAAGGGTTATGGGTGAGGACAGTGGCTTCCAGAAACTACACCCAGACTTAAGTATCTACCGCCCGTCCATCCCAAAACAATGATCACAGCCATTTTTCAGAGGACACTCAAGCCCAGGTAATGCTGCCGTGCTCCGGCAGGCACTTGCCCGTCTTGGCGACGTTGGTCTGGTTGAGGAAGTCGGAAAATGGCTTGACCAGGTGCCCAGCAAAGAGGACGAAGAGCCCCTTCAGCCGGTCGGCGATGCAGTCGGCCAGGCGGCAGAAGGTCAGCGTTCTATCCCGGGAGGCTCCCTCCATCCTGCACCAGTCGAACAGCTACGCGTGGAGCGAAACAGCAGTCAGCGTCTGCAATGCATTCTGGGAGAACCGCTGGTCTCAAAACGGTAGCGAACGCTTTCACGAGACAGTTCGCCTACCGATCCGTGAGGAATAGAAAGGTGGAGCAAACTAATTCTGCACAGAAATATCAAAAAGAGGCACCTTGAAGAACAGGGGTCTGAAGGTGACTTCAGACAGCTTCAGGACCATGACCTGAAGGCAGCTGATCACACAGCCCTCCGTCTCATTCGCCTTCTCCAGGTTGCCCTATGACAGCAGAGTGTCAAACAAACAAGTTAAACAAGTGTTGTTTAAAAGGACAAAGAATTTCACACACAGAGTCACACACAGGACCAAAATATAGCCGTTTCTAAGAAATGATTAATAATCGCTGTTCATCTCCTTCCCAAAAAACATGAAACAAATAATGTAATATGAGTCAGAGTGGGATTGTGTGGATTCTTCCAGAACAGACAGGAAGCTGAACAGAGGGCAGGGCAGTCTCATTGTGAAACACAAAGCCATTCTGTTCCCTGCAAATATAAGCTCCCCTCTGTTTATTGTCACCCTAGCAAACCACTCAAAGGCCAACCATGACCCAGAATGCACTGCGTATCAAAAGAGCCTTAGTTCAGGGGCCATCAGGAACCTTGCTTTTCCTCAACAATTAAACTAAGCTGTTGATTTCAGAATTCTCTGCTTGAGCTAAATAAAATACATCCAACCTTTGGCTGAAATCTTCCTCCACATAATCTCTAAAAAATAAAAAATTGCAGTATTCCAGAATTCCCCAATTGCGGACCTGGAGGGCCAGAATCCAACACAGTTTGCCTGATTTCCCTCCTCAAACAGATCTAACTAAACCTGGTAATTAACTGATTAAGGTGTGTTTGAGCAAGGAAGTCCACAAACTGTGTTGGATTCTGGCCCTCCAGGACCAGAACTAGGGAACCCAGATGTAGATTTAACCAGAGTGCAGTGAATGACTTTCAGTTTACAGTGGTAATTCTTTACACAGGAGAATCCAGTAAAACTGGTCTAAGTCGACACCCACGGGACCAGCTTAAAAGTGACGAGATACACCTAAGTGGACACTTCGGTGACTTCTGTCTGTCTCGCCGTTTTGCCGACTAGTAAATATAACACCTTACATCTACTCATCATGGCTACACCGCATTATACACATGAGACTTAAGACTGGGGAGCGACTAGTGCGATAGGTGGGGATTCCCCGTTTCTATACTGCCGTGGCGACAAGCAGGAGGTGGGAATGCATCGATTGGGGTGTCGATCGACAGGTAGGAAAATCCATTCACTTGTGTTGTTCGGGACCAGGATTTAGGCGACGACTAAGGGAATTTGACGACTCACAAGCGGCGATTTACACAAGGAATTTTAAAGGAAACATAAGGAAAAATAGGGACTTTTGCTTGAGCGTTGATGTGTGCACATTGACCAGTTACAAGCCAGCTACTTAGACCAGTTTTACTGTATCTGATTTAACAGTCTTCATGCATCATAATCTTGGGGGGGGAGGGGGGGTGTTTCCTTTCAGTTCTCCGGACACGAGCCCCTACCTGGCAATGCTGGGCTCGGAAGTCCAGGGCGCCGAGGAAGAAGGAGGTGAGCTCGCTCTGGTGGGCGGTCAGCTCCTCCTTCTCCATGTGCGAGATGTGCTCCTTCAGGATGTCCACCAAGGGCACCAGCCGACTCTGTTCCAGAAGGAAGAGCCGCGCCGTGACCACGACCGAATGCCTAATGTGCCAAGTGCTACACAGGAAGTGACTCTGCTACACAGGAAGCAGCAATGATTTGATAACCATCATATAAAGGGCCTTATTACCAACATAGGGTTAATGAACACGAAGGTGTGTTATAGAATACAGGGCTCCCTTAAATGCAGGTCAGAGGTACGTAGAACTGTGATCTTAAAATATTATTCATATCGAGTTTTTATGTTTGCTCTTTAATAAGACTAATGAAGGCAGCCTGAAATATAAAAAAATCTCCTTTATTATAAAATTCAACCTTAACTACGAAGGCGGTGAAATACGGCTTATCACCTTGGCCAGCTACTGCATTCATTGCCATTCAAACCATATGCTTATGTGGGGGCCCCTGTTGGCCACAAACAGCTACTACACTAAATGTTAAAAAAATATTCAATATTAATGAGGTACTGAAGCAGCATGTTCTGCAAACCAGCTAACTAGCTACGATCTTCTGACTTTGTTTAGTTTCTGAACCTTGGCTCGATGGAGGGGGACACCTACCTGCTGGGAGTCAACTGCTCGGGAGTAGCACTTGGTAACGGCAGGCAGGAGGACCCTCGGGGGCACCTTAGTGGCGAGCGTGGTCCTCAGTGAGCCCAGGCGCACCCCCAGCTGTGGGGACACCGTCCCCCGCTCCGTCACTCGCACGAGGCGGGCCACCTGCGGACGAAGAGGAGACCATCGATTGGCTGGTCAGAATCAGGGGCGCCGATCGAATAAAAGGTTTTCCCCTTAAAACCAAAAAAACAGCTACATCACTAGCCTCATCACAAGCAGGTCTGAGGCCCACCGGGCACCAGCATACGTCCAGCTCAGAACTGCTAAGGCTATGCTAGCATTAGCGCAGGCTTGAGAAGGCGAACTCGCCTGCAGCAGTGTGTCCTGCAGGTAGGGGCTCAGGAAGTGGGGCAGCGTCTCAGCCACGCGCTGGAGCGCCGTCACGGCACTCAGGAGGTACACCTCACCGGTGAGCAGCTCCTTCCTCTCCTTCAGGGTCTGCAGGACGGCCGGCATCAGTCTGCAGAAGAGGAGATTGACAATGTGCATTTCGTTTCTTGGTTTTCCCGAACAGCAGGACCATCAACCTGCAAAGCTGCGATCGCTAACACTTTATTGGGCTGTCTGTCTCGAAGTTTCCCCACAGGATTTGGGAAGGGTCTGGGGAGTGCTTCTCAACCCAGTCCTTCGGGACCCCCCTGACAGTCAACATTTTTGCACCCTGCCAGCACACCTAAACCAAACAATCAAGAACACACCAAACGACCAAGAGCAACGACCACCTGGTGCAGGTATGTTGAGTGCTGGAAGGGACCAAAAATGTGTCGACGTCTTCAACCCCTCAGAAATATTCAGCGAAGATTTGCAGCCAAATATGGTTTGTGTCTTTGGAGAACAGTGCAAGAACCCCTAAGCCTTCACTGAAATGACCTAATTCTGTCTAAAGACAAACCAAGAATAGATCTAGTCAAACAAGTCAGTACTGCCTATAGATGCATGTGGTGAGATACCTTGGTAGGTGAGGAACCGCCAGGGCCTTCAGCGCGCTGGTAACCTCGGCTACGCAGAGCAAGGCGCTGCCCATGACGTTCCGATCCTCAGTAGGAGAGGCGACCAGCTCCACCGCAAAGGACAGCACTGGTACAAAGGCCCCCTGATGGGCAGAGCCAAAACTGCGACACAGCAGCTTAAGGCTGTAGAGCGCGGTCTGCCTGTTGATGGCCTGCTCGTCCTCCTCCGTCTCTTCCTCACGCCGGCCTCGGCCAGCGATGGCCAACAGGTCATCGGTTAGCCCCAGGAGAACCTGGACCTACGGGGCAGGTGTAACGGAGAGTCGATAACTAAACTGCATAGTGTTCTCCATCACTAGGCCCTTGAGAAGCTGGGCAATGGCGTTCTGATGTCTCACCTGCTCGTCATCCCATGGAGTCTTCTGCAGCAACTTGTTGTTCAGAAGATCCATGGCCTTTCGTCGCACTGAGGGCAGCTTATTACCCATCAGCCCCCTCATCACTGGGATGAAGGTGTCGGTGGGCAGCAAGGCGTTCACCTGGGAACACAGGGACACGGTGGCTTTGAAATCATGGACACGCCATCGGGTCCAACCCAGGCCCACAAGACCTCTACTCAAAATAAGGTCGAGCGGAGCAGACGGTTCAGATCCTGATCCAGTCTGAGTGCACGAGCGGCAGATCTGAGTGGACCTGCTCATTACCTTGTCCAAAACGTCGTAGGACTTGTTGAGCAGCGCCCTCCAAAACTTGCCGGTGGGTTTATCAGAGTTGGCCTCCACGCACTGGGCGACGCCGTTGATGTAGCTCAGAATCTCCTCCAGGAGGCTAGGAAAAAAAAAAGCGGCAGGAGGACCCAGGGTAAGAGGGCGACCACTTCAGCAGCACGAGGAAATCCTCGTTTTCCACACGGTAGCTGATCTACACACACGTGCCTCATGAAGCCAAAACGCTCCACTTCAAAATCTGAGCCCTGAGGTGGGACAGCTGATCATAACGAAGAGCCAGAGCGGCTAGTAGTGCGGATTAAACAAAAGGACTAGTTAAGCCATCTGGCTTGACCAAGCAAACCACATCCAACCCTACCTTTGCTGAAGATGCTGGGTTCCGCGTGGTGTGTCGCTACAGTCGACCACCTGTGATACAGAAAACACACGGCTTTGGAGTCGAATCCCAAGCGGAAGTGACACCGCAGTACTGCCCCCTCTCTCCCCAGGGAGCTACCTTGCTCACGAAGCTGTGCGACGCCAGCAGCTGGGCCATGAAGGACACAGAGAGGAACTTGTAGTGACGCAGCTCCTTGCCACTGTGCGTGTCCGTGTTGAAGAGTAGGCTCTCCACGCTCTCCTTCTTCTGCCCTCTGCGCGGAGTCTTCGCCTTCCTTTCATCTGTCGGCACGGCAACGTCGTGCGACTCCATTACCCACAATCCACTGCGGATTCTACCTCCGATCAGCAGCTAATGAACGGTCATTTGAAGCCACTCTCTCGTCTTGACTGGTTTTTGATTATTGGGAAAATTACCCCCTTAGTTTGAAAAAATCCCCATATTTAATGGTATAGATGACGCACTCGTGCAACAGAATCAGATCTCACATACAGGAATCCTATATGGCCATATAACCCTAAATTAGTCGAGGGGCTTTTCGTACCCTCATCCTTGTCCTGGGGCAGCATACTCAGGAACTGGAGGATCTTGATCAGTGAAGTGAGCTGATCCTGTGCGTCAAACTCACAGCTCACGGATATCCAGAATTCCACGTCCCTCTCCAGGACAGCCTCCTACGGCGACGACAGGACACGGCCTCGGGGTGAATACCATCCGTCGCCTTCTTTTACAGATCTACTCACTGAACCCAGCTCATCAATTACTGCTTTAAAAGCCTCCTAAACCGATCCGAGCTAGGTCCATGACGGATCTCGGAAACCGGGCCTACCTTGTCGACGTCGGCCTCGGCAGGAGGGGCCCGTGAGACGTGCTGCTCGAACAGCAGCATGAGCAGCAGCCAAAGGAAGCGGCCGGGGCCCAGCGTGGCCACCAGCTGGGCCAGAACGGGCTGGCGCCGGTGCTCTGGCACGTGGGGCAGGGCGTCCACGAAGACGTGCATCACGCGCACCACCACCAGCTCCAGCTGAGCCGCCGGCGCGGAAGCCCCGCCCTCCTGAGCCTGCGGGGGGGGGGGGGACAAGCGGGGATGCACAGTTACTGTGTGGCTCTTTCAGCCGATTTGCATTTATCGCCCTCTGCCCGACTGTCGTTGAAATTTGCATTTTAGCCCTTTTGCTGACCCGATTCTCCTGACTTTATTAAAGCACGATGGCAGAACATCAACATAAAAAACACAAGAAAGGTAACGAGCGTGAACCCATAAAAACAAGGAAAATTATACTATGGTAAGTCGAAGAGTTTAATCGATTACTCAATCGCTCAAAGCCTCTTGGCAACATCTTGGAATTGAATACCTAATAGTAAAATGTTTGTCAGATTTTAGGACCTAAAAAAAAATATATATATAAAATCAAAATTTAGGATTCACAGGTTACACACCTTTATGAGGGCAGGTATGACTGTCTGGACCGTCTTGTTGATGACCTGGAAACTATAGGCATCATCCAGCCGCATGAGGTTCGCGCCCATGAAGGTGAAGATGGACATGATGTTGTGAAGGACCTTCTCCTACATTGGAGGAAGAGAGGGAGTCCATTATTAAAACACAAATCAGCAAACCTCCCCAACGGACCAGGCGGTCTGGGCCGAGGAGATACCTACCGGGAAGATCTCGGCCACGGCGCCGAGCAGCAGCAGGGCTTGGTGGTGGGTCTGAGGCACGTTGGAGCTCCTCACACACTGGACCACTAGCTCCACACTGAACTTCTCCTCCTCCAGCAGCTCTGCACAATGGGGAGGGAAGCACAACATGAGTATGACCAAGTAAGCCAGACTGGCCTTAAACTCGACACTCAAACACCAGGCCCTCCGTCTTCAAACACGGGGTCCCAAATCCCCAGGGAGCCTTTCCATGCTCCTGTTCCTCACTGTTCACCCGCGTACCTTTGCTGCCCTCTGCGGACATCTTCTGGCATATGCTGAGCAGGCAGCTGAGGATGAGCTGTTTGGTGTACTCCATGTTCCCTTGGTCTGACTGAACCGGCTCCAGAGACCTGCGGACCAGACGGGGAAGAAGAGAAACATCAGAGAACCTCTGAAGATAAATGGCAACTTCATCCTACCATGGCCCCTTCATCCATCTTTAGAGGATCAAGCTGAACCGATCCAGTCTTGACAGCCTGATTAATAAAACATACTCTATGAGGAATATATTCATCACCAGACAGGGTCCCAAGTATTAGAGGAGAAGTGTCAGGAACCGTGGACTGAAGCCTCACATGTAACGCTCTGGTAAAAGCACCCCAGATGTCACCAGGAGTCACTGCTGCTCAAGTTTGCGGTCCAAAGCCCGTCTCATTATACACTTTCCTGACAATCAATTCAGCATGACACATCAACATTTACATGACAGATTTCAAATCCCCGCCAAAGAAAATGAGTGACATAACCCATCGGACTAAAGAACCTCGCCTTTAACAAAGTCCAGTATCGACGGACCCAATCCTTCGGTTACCATAACGACCGGCAGTCAGGAAGTGATGTCCAGCAGGGTTTACCTGGACAGGAGGGTGAAGAGGGCGGAGACCAGCAGCTGGGGCCTACGCAGCTTCTTCTTGTGCTGGAGCAGCTCCAAGATGAGAGTCACCCTCTCCCAAGGCACAGCGGCGCCCCCTTCTGCTGGACGTGGAACAGTGTCCTGGCCCTTCCTAAAATGGGATTAAACATCAGACTCATCATTACTATGCTTCTCACAACTCACACTTAAATTATATCACATACTATACAAATATGAATATATTTAAACAAATTTAAACTAAAGTTTACTCATGGTACTATTAGATCATGAAAATTATGTATTCCTACATCTCCATTCTCAATGACATTCCCACATAACACCCGCTGCAGATAAACTTCTATATGTAATGTATCTTATAGCAAAAGCTCAAAGCTAATGATTCTAAGAGTTTGGGAACGTTGCTCCCTGCATGGCTCAGAGACACACCGCTGATGCATCTTGCTCCTGCGGGTCTGCTGTACGGTGCTGGACACCTTGGGCCTGTCTGCCGGGGCCAACTCAGCAGCCACCAGCTCCGCATCCACGGTAATCTGGGGAAGAAAAAAAAAATCCGTAAAAGCAAGAACGGCCATGAAGCCCAGTTTCCAGGATTGAAAGAGATACCAGGGTCTGAAGTGGGGGCAGGGGATCACCGTTTTGAAGACGTTACTGATGGCCTGGGCGCAGGCCGGATTCTTGCAGTCAACCAGCAGGTTGAACAGTGCCCCCAGGAGTTTCTGCTGGACCTCTGCGTCCCCAAGGGCCGAAAAGAACTGCTTGGTAATCTGTGCACAGACACCAATGGGGTTCTGTCAATCGTGATATCACAGACTCATGAAGGTTTCAGTCATGAGTGAAATGACGAGGTCAAGGTAACAGGAGCCAGCACAAAGCACACCATCCAAGACTCTGATTATGGTTGGATACAAAACTCGAAACTCCCAAATGCCAATTTAGCTGCGTTGCAGGATGTTCTGAATGTTTTTCTCCATCTGTTCAGGAGCAAAAACAATCATCTGAGAGCTTCAAAGCCCAGGAATAAAGTACAAGGATTTGGAAGGCTACCACTAATTTTAGTCTTGTGCTATGATTATACTCCACGCGAGAGAAGATGGGTGTTAACGGAGAGGTACTGAATAAAGGATGCGGGTAAAACTGGACAGCCCTCCCATAATGCTGAACCCATGTTATGATTCCGCACCTGATCTAGGGCCAGGAGCTGAAAGCTGGCCATGTCACCGTACGGCTCCACGGACATGCCCAGGGCTCGGATGAAGACCTCCAGGCTCTTCTGGTTTCGGGCCAGGAGGGGGGCCGCCTGTTCAGTGAACTTGCCCAGCAGCAGCTGCAGCAGCACAGCCTCGTCCTTCAGGAAAGTGGGAGGCTCCGGCCCGTAAAGATCCAGCAGTCGCTCCATGGCGGGAAGCAGTGCTTCCAGGACGGACTGGGCAGCAGGAGAACCAGAACCGTGAGGGAGACCCAGCACAGCCTATTCCTTATAAGAGGTAGTATTATGGTATAGACTATGTCATCTTTATACTGCGGAACATACATCACATGGGCAGAGGTGGGTAGTTCAGGTCCAGAATGTACAAATTCAGATTTTGTTTCAACCAACCAGTTGGGTATAAAGAGTCAGCCACAGATTACGCAACTGGTTGGTTAAAACAAAATCTTGGTCGGGATTTGTATTTTTTGGATCTGAACTATCCACCTCTGCACATGGGTGAGGGTTTGAATCCCAGCCACCGAAAGTCAACCAATAAATAGCAGAGAAGCAGCCGGTTCCTACCTCCGCATCGACCTCCTTCAGCAGCTTCAGCAGAGCTTTGGCCGTGTAGGATGGGCAGTCCGGGGCCTGCAGGCACTGCAGGATCTGACCCACCGACGCCACCACCTTCCTCTCTTGGGCCTTGGCACCCGCCACCACGGCCTCCGAGTACATCTTACCGAAGGCCTGCGTGAGGACACCACTGCATGTCAAAAGGCAAGCTGGCAGCCTTCGCTACTTCAAAAAAGGAGATGGGGGGGGAGGACAGGCCATTTAAACCTGATACATGCATTACTAATGAGGCTGACAAAAGAAAAGGCTGAGGGACTCAAGGACAGAGATCCCGATTCTAAAGTGACAGGAAAGCCAGAGGTAGGAAGTTCAGGTCCAGAAATTACAAATCCAGACCAGAAGTTTTTAATTTCAACCAGCCAGCTGAAGTACTCTGTGACTGACTCTTTATACTTAATTAGCCGGTTGGAACAAAACCTTGGTCTGGATATGTACATTCTGGACCTGAATTTTCCATCGCTACAGCTGAAGAAGCCAGATGAATCACCTTCTACTGGGCTGGGGAGGAACACCCAGATCTAAGGCACTGGGGAGGACTGGTCAGTAACACTACCAGAGAACCACTGGAAAGCCCAGTAATGCAGAGAAAACAAACAATCAATATCAGGATCTGAACTATAGAACTAATAAGGTTATTAGCATTTATGAGATTGGCATGGTCACTGCAAGAGGCAGGGGGGGTGGGCCCGACCTGGCTGACGTGGGAGGGGTCCGTGACGAGCTCCTCCGTCGCCCGCAGCAGGTTCTGGGTGACCTGGTGATACGGTGAGCCATCCACCCCCAAGAGGGTCTGTAGAGCGGCTATGGCTGCCCGGCGCACCTCCCTCACAGGGGAGCCCAGGCATGCCAGCAGGGAAGGTACAACTGCGGCAGGGGGAGGCACAACATCAGTATTTAAAATCGACAACGCAAGTGCTGCGCAAGAAGAGAGGGGGGGGGCCCAATGTAAATTAAAAACTGCTTCGACAAACACTTCGGCTACGTTAAAAGTGATATTCAAAAACCTGTCATATTTAACACCCAAATTCAAATGTCAAAGCTACTCTGGCTCAAGATGGAATCATCTGAACACCAAGAAGCCCATGTAGCTCAGGAGGCTGTTACTGGGGCGCCGGTCGATACCTGGGGAGGAGGCTGAGGCCATCTGCTTGAGGGTCTTCGCCGGCTGGGCGGAGAGCAGGGCACGGCCCACGTACAGCGCCTGCGTCTGCAGCACTGCACTCACCCCGCATTCCAGCTGGTCGCTCAGGCTTTCTGCATAGCCCCAAAGCAGTGCCAGGAACTGGAACAGCTGGGTAGGCTCGCTCAGGTGGACCTGCAAGCAGGGCCAGAAGTGAGGTCCAGTGGCCAGAACTCATACTGCTACAGTCGAAAGGGTACCGGCTCTATGCTGCCCCCTACAGGTTGTGAATAACACTGTACAATACCAAAAACCTACCAATTTTTTTTTTTTAATGATTTACATTTCAGCTGTATGGTTGGGAAAGGAATTTCTGCACTGCGGACTGGAGCCTTAAGTATAGGGTCTAGGCAGTTTTTTAGGCTGTTTAAGATTGGATTAGCTAGTAGAAGTTCTTTCACACACCTCTCCCTCCATACAGCTCCTCCAGGTAACACCTGAACAACCCTGAATATGATCCTGAACAAACAAGTCTCAAATGATTTAAGATTTGTTTGGGGTAAAAAAAAAAAAAAAGGGGGGGGGCACACCTGAATTAGGCGCTGCATGAGGGCCCGGAAGCCCTGAGACAGGGGCCCCTGGCTGGCCCCAGTGACAGTGGTCTCGAACAACCGGATCAGCAGGCGGAGGTAACAGCAGGTGGCATTGTCGAGCTTCTCTGGGTTCCACCAGGTCTCTCCTGAGAGATGAGGGGTGCGTTTCAGTTACACACAGATTGGTCAGCACTGCAGTAACAATTACCCAATCAGGCAGGACACAAGGCCAGAGGGACACATGGACAGGACAGGTGCAATCAAAGGCCAATCCAAGGCGTGGCTGCCTTATAAAGGTTTAGAGGTCATTCCTCACTCATTTTACTAATTTCTTCAAATCTGGACCTCGATTCCAAATCCAGGCCTTGTTTTCAGTTCTCCCTGGTAGTTAGTTTAATAACTACTGATTCTGATTGGTCAGAGGCCTCACACCTGACTGACAGGTAAAGGAAAGCTGGAAAACCAGCAGTGTACGGACCCTCGAGGACCGTGATTTGATTAACCCTGCTATATGCTGACTTAAGCACTGAACTCAATGCAGGTATTACAAGGGCAAGAGTCAATGGAAATGCTGAATACACTGGCTCATTAATGAATTACACACCGAATGATCAGCCCCGAGCCCAAGGGGCCCCCATGAAGCCTGCAGTCTCAAGCCCTCAGCCGGGACCAAGCTGCAGTACCTTTTAAGGGGGGGGTGGCACACTTCAGGCTGGAGATGTAGACTTGGAGCAGAGCCATTAGCAGCACCCCCTGCTGGAGCTCCGCGGCATTGCCGGTCCGGACCCGGTCCAGGTACTCCTGGAGTCTGTCTGTCGGGGGGAAGCTTGCGAGGTCTAGCTCCTCTGCCGGCTGGGATGACCTTTCCTGGAACAGAAACCAAACTGTGACTATTCAGAGAGAAACCTGACTGTAAATGGGGACTGAGATGTTTCACCACTTAACAGAGAACCCCAGACTGATCAGGAGCATGCGATTCGTGGAAGCAGAATACAAAATTACTCAATTTCAGTTACTATTTCTTTTATACTACACTATCATACAGGTAAAAAGGAAACATTTATTCATAGTAGGAAGTTAACATTCACTTTCCCCTAAAATGAAATTCACAGTTACAGAGTAAGTAGTGGGCTACATGTAACTAAAGTGCATAAAATAAAGGTAATTCTAGTTCTCATTTGGTTGTTGATAATTTTCAGTATAGTAAACGTGTCGGCTCCTCAAATCATCATAAATACAAGACAAAAATGTGTCAAGCTTCATAATGGCCCCCTGTGATGGCCACGCCCCCACGATGACCACACCCCTGCGATGACCACACCCCCGCGATGACCACACCCCCGCGATGACCACACCCCCCCATAGGCACCTTACCTGACTGAGGTTCCATGCCGTGAGCTCCCGCAGCTGCGGCTCCAGCAGGGTGAAGACCCGCTGGGCTGTGTGGAGGTGCTGCGCCTCAGGAAGGCCGTCCAGGCCCTTCACTAGCACAAAGGTCAGGATGAGGAAGGCGGCTCGATCCCTCACTCCATCGTGCAGGCTGCCGACCACCTCAGCCAGGCCCTCCAGCTTGGAGACAAAACACAAGAAACACCTGAGACCCTAAACTAACCAAAATGTTTGCTTATCCTTAAAAGCTTAGCATAGATTAAAGTAGTAACATCTCACGGACCGCCTGAGGGTCACCAGGGAAGCGCTGGGCTAGATAATTTTACGTCATTTACAGCTATTTATCCAGCCGAAAATTTCACAAGAAAAAAGCAGTTAAGTGCAGGGACAATAATATAACCACCACCCCGCCCCAAATTAAATATGAACCTTCACTTTCACAGACTGCCTGAAAAAGAAGTCCTACAGCAAGGGGGGCTCACACTGAGGTTTGGGACCCACTTACAGAGCTGCGCTTGGACGCGGCGTCCATCGCCGACAGATTCCCGATCATCGTGGAGACAAGCTGCTGGTTGGCGGCACCGATGACGTCTGGTCCGGCGGCCCCCACCCCTTCCAAGACTGCAGCCGGGAGAAGGGAGGTTGTCCATTTTTAGGAAAAGTTACTAAACACCAGCTAAAACCTTTTTCATCCCATGGAATAATAACAAGGCCCTATGTGTCATTTTAATTTGAAAACATCCTTCCTGTAATAGCAGAAACCAATAAAATCTTGCAATATTATTGTTGTAGAAACAATCCCACCCCCCACTCTGTAATTATGCAAAGGCAAAATCTAGGACATCAATAAAAAAAAAAACACACCTTACATACATTTTCAAGCAAAGTATATAAGGGCTTTTCAAATCTGGACCTCGATTCCAAATCCAGGCCTTGTTTTCAGTTCTCCCAGGTAGTTAGTTTAATAATTACTGATTCTGATTGGTCAGAGGCTTCACACCTGGCTCACAGGTAAAGGAATGCTGGAAAACCAGCAGAGCTTGGACCTTGAGGAGCGTGATTTGAATAAGAGGGGAGTATATCATCGCTGTCCTGTGAAAACTGTATGTACAATTAACGATTGCGACTTTTTACTATAAATGGAACACGCTCATTTTTTATGAAGTCATGTACTTCACTACTAAATTTTAAGTTGTTTCTACTAGTTAACATTGGTATTCACGATGGTCATTTGTATGGATCCTTTCATATTGCTAATTCTGGCAATGCAACCTTGAGAGCTAGCTAGCTAAGATTAGCGTTAATCGTGAATATATATCAAAATTAGTCTGTATCTTGTTGACAATGGCATATTTGCCTACAATCCACATTTAAAAGATTAAAAGATTTAATCGTTCACTGTTTGTGGTGCTAAGGGTGTCCCATTACATTGTTTTCGGTTCGTTTTGCAAACTAGTTTTTGAGAAAATGCATCTTCTCCCACTCTCCAAATACTGGATTTTTACGGACGGGCATTTGTCATCGAGGGTGACGATCTGGTCCCTCTGTAACAGAGCGCTCACCTTCGGAGTACCCCCGCGTGAGGGGGTTCTGGGACATTATGCCGGAGCGGGCAATAAGGCTGGACAGCTGGTGCTCTGGGTGTTCCGGGTGGGGGCAGGTGACGACCAGGAAGGGCAGCAGCTCCTTCTGCAGGCGGCCCTTCAGGGCGAGGTCTTCTCCGTACAGACGACTGTCATCTAGCAGCTTCACCGCCTCCTTCAGGACGGGATACCTTCAGGGGAGAGAGGAGAGATAAACACTCCATGGTCTCTCCTGGGAAGGGGGGGGGGGCGCTGCCAGCTGGCTGGAGCGGCTCAAAGACATGGCGACAAATCGCGATGCGCGGCAAGCAGGAACGTCACGTCGCTCACCAGTTTGCTGCCACGGAAAGGTTTGTACGCTGGAGAAGGGACATCAGGCAGGAGACCGTGTCCTCAGCACCTAGGAGCTCAAAACTTGCCTGTGGAATTAAACAACAATAACAAACATTTAGAACAGATGCGAAAAAAGCATGTATGCCACTAAATTGTTTTTCCGTGCGCCGTGGACACTTCACTGACCTCCAAAGCCGTCATGGCCGACAACACCACCTCCGGGACGTCATCCTTCATACGTTCCAGCACGGCCCCTCTGAGGAACACCTCATCGAATCCCTCCTGAGGAGAAACGGGTCACCGGATGGACACCATGACCATCCGACAGGATCTCTCAGGATACCAGAAACTACACTATCAACACAGCAAGACACGTGCACCTACACGCGCAAATTTTTGCATGAAGCTGCAAAAATGATGAAGGTAAGAGGTACCCATCCTAACCCGGCGTACTCTTAACTTCACTCATTCACTAGAAAACCTGTCGCCCAGATAGCATATTAGCAGAGGCACATAGGTCAGGTTTGGTAAAAATCCAGACCACGATTTTGTTCCAACCAATCAACTGAGTACTCTATGAATGTGACTCTCTGTACTCAACTGGTTGGTTGAAACAAAACCTTGGTCTGGATTTGTATTTTCCAGACCTGAA
This sequence comes from Brevimyrus niger, assembly GCA_015164015.2. Taxonomy (NCBI): domain Eukaryota; kingdom Metazoa; phylum Chordata; class Actinopteri; order Osteoglossiformes; family Mormyridae; genus Brevimyrus; species Brevimyrus niger. Next base: position 11,588,991 of record JAABNY020000040.1, on the reverse strand, counting down.
CTTTCCACCTCTGCAGGTTAGTCTGGCAGGGGGGTCTATCAAGATGCAAGGGATCCCCTTATGCATTACAGGGCCCATCAGCTCCGTGAAAAACAAACAGGTAGAATCTGGAACGTACCTGTCCGGCGCGGAGGATCTCCTTCACATGCTTAAGTGCCAGGTTCCGGACGGTAGGGAGGTGATGATTCAGACTGAGGAGCAGGGAGGTGTCTGAGCCAGCCAAAATCTAGATGGTGAGGAACATTAGATGAGCCTGAGTGACTTCTCTCTTCCTGCTCAACCTCTGGGGGGGGGGGGGGCGGCGCGTGCCTCCCCAGCAGGTGCATCGCATCCCCGCCGGCGAGGGGGGTGGATTCGG
>JAABNY020000040.1:11568894-11579307 GCA_015164015.2 Brevimyrus niger | reverse complement strand
CATGCCCCCCCACTGCCCCATGCCCACACTCTGGGCACAGAGAGCTACGGTTGTTTCATTGGTCAGTCATCCTCCAGGCCATGCCGATGCCAGGTGCCAGGCTGCGTTGATCACGTTTGCTAAGGTGCACCATGCTGACCAGCAGTGCCGCTTTCTCACTGGTGATAAGAAAACATTTACAAGATTGAATCCACATGTTTCATCCTTTCGGTAACTCACTGCTATGTCGTTTCTGCCTGTGACGGACATCGATCAATTTTCATATCTGTTTCTCGAACAACTAACGTTGGTATATCGCAGAAATATTTACTCCACACTTAATTACCTTTTTAGATATCGTAACCGTGTGCCATTAAACATTTCACTGGCTATCATTTTTTGTTAGTCCGGCAATGGTTTCATCCATTTAAATGCACCATTTGCTTGTAAGGCACAATAGAGGGCAGTGTTGCATCAGGTTTTCTCTATTATGGCTTGACAGGCCTGTGGCACACAATGAAGCTGAACTGCAATGCTAGGGAAATAATTACAGGTCAGCCAGGTGCACTTTGGCAGAGCAGAAATAAGCTGTTTTTCTCTGCTGTGATACACTTTCGACTTATAGCTCCTGAATGCATGAGTTGAATATCATGTTTAAAATGTAGGGCTTGAAAGGAAATGTATTGTTTTGATGGCTAATAGTAAATGGCTAGAAAATAACTTGATTATTTGTAAAGGATCATTTGCTAAGGCATCACATTATTTTGTACATAGTATCTCCCAGTGTTTCTCAACCCAATCCTCGGGGAACCCCGGACGGTCCACGTTTACCTGTATCAGGTATTCGTGTTCCTGATTGGCTGGGAGCTGGGAGGGAGCAAAAACATGGGCTGTCCGGGGTTCCCCAAGGACTGGGTTGGGAAACACTGGTATATCCTTTGTATTCATACCTGGATCCAGTAACTACTGATATTCATGGTCTGTCCCTCCTGTGAGTTATATGAACCTGTTTGAATGTCAAATCAAGTCACTGGAACCACAGTTGCAGAGGATGAGAAAAGATTTCAAATGGACTCATCTAAACAGACTCATTATTGTTTGCGTTTGTATGGTGGGTCAACTCGCAGGTCATCGAATGGAGTTAAGAGTCCTTATATACATGGGTATATAGAGGAATGGGGAAGAGTGGCGAAGCTGAAAGCTGATTGGCCCCTGGAATGCCCCCTCCCCTGTCACTCACCAATTCAAAACATAACATTAGCTAGTGATGCCCATCGACATGAATATGGCCTTCTTTATGATGTCACTGCTCTGTCCGTCGTCTGCACTTTATTTTGGAGTTGCCCGTTTTGCTGTTCTGTCTTAAATCAGTGTTTTCCATTGTTGTCATTGTTTAAAAATTGCTGCAGGAGAAGAGATGTCAACAAAATTTTATTGTACTGCAGTATAATGGCAATAAAGCTGTCTTATCTTATATATTTATATATACAATGTAGCATTCAGACTGAACTGCCAGCCCCTCCACTATCCTTTATTGGTCTTTGAGAGGGAATCTAGGTTTTAAATTGACGTTTATTTTGACACATCACACTGCACAGTGGCACATCGACGTCTGTCTTAGTGACTGATAATATCGCGAATCAGAGACCAGTCATGTCGCTGGGTCCCATGATGAAACGTCAATTTATTTGCGGCCTTATAATACCTGTAAAATGAGCTGATTCAAGTGATGATTCTGGAAGGGGGGGGGGCTGCCTGAAAACATTGACGTGCGTTAGGAGATTTTAAAAAATGGGTGAATGGTCAGATATCCTCTGAATGGTGATCCAGGTAAATATAGGTTTGATTCCCGGTCGCCCTTCAAATGGTACAGTGTCAGAATTTTTAACCCTAACCCTTGGTTGAGAAAATACAGGTCCTTAGAAGACATCTGATGACTGTGTACCAAGGGGGTAGATTTGGGTGTGGATGGCAGGGACATGTCCCTACCAACGTTGTGAGAGTACTGTGTGTGTGTTTAGGTGGCCGGTTCAGGCTGAGTTGGTTCCTATTGATGTTGAAACCAAACCTACGGCATTGCTCTGTACAGTGTTCTGGGCAGCATAACATTTTTTGCCTTCATTCGTTTTTTTAAGGCTTTTGATTCGCTGATCATCCGCCAGTACCACCTTCTGCTTCCCCTTTACGATTTACATCAGTCTTTGTTCCCACTATTGATCAGCCTTCTTCCTGCTATGGGATAATGGTGCATGAAGAACAGGCGAACAATCACATTAAGTGTTGCCTTTGGGGAGTGAAAGAGAATAGAAGAGGTTTAATGGCTTTCCAGGAAAGTTGGATTTCCATGGAGTTTGGGTTGAGGAGGACCTTCCTGCACTGGTAGGCTGGGAAGTTTATATATAAGTACCCATGCATTTGAGGACCCTTTACAACACACATCGCTATGCAATTTATAAGACCAGCGGGAGTTTGTTCCGCTGTCACCAAGGAAACCGATGTCCTTGTAGTCATGTGATCTACAATGTATGCTTGTTAACAGCTGTAGGCCTGTACTGAATAATTTATCATAAAAGCCAATTATATAAAGCACATATTTATAATGTCCAGTCACTGCAAGGAATATCGTGCACGGCAGCACTTTAGAATCCATTAAGTCCTCAGTGTTCATGTCATTCAGGTGTGTGTAGTTTGTCATCTTACCATCCAGATTTTTTTTTGCTTTTCCATTTCATGGTCGCAAACATGTACAGTCAGTTCAATGAGTACTGAGAAAGATGATTTATATTTGCTTTAAAAACGTAGCGTTTGTTAAAAGTTCCGAAAGCAGTGCATCTTTGGAAGGCTTCCGCAGCCTTGAAAGTCGCTGCGATTTTCCCCCGTTTGTAGACATTTACGGCCTGGTGCAACTCCCACCTGAGGAAAGCGGGGACGCAGATCGAGAACATAGAGGAGGACTTCAGGAATGGCCTCAAACTCATGCTACTCCTGGAGGTCATCTCTGGTACGTGTTTGCATGCTTACCGCCTCTGTCCTTCTCGAAAGGTCAAAGGCCGAGCTGTTGCGGACGATCCCGTTACGATCAGTCATGCTCACCGCCTCCAGTTAAAGCACGGATGTCTGCCAGCAGGTCGGGATGCAGCCTGATCACGCTCACCTGTTACTCTAGTCTGGCCGACATCCGGCGAATCCTGTGCGCTGGAACATGGGGCACATTACGGGCCGAGTGCCTCTCATGCCTTGCGCACTAGTGTAACAGAAGTTGCTGAAGTTACCGCTTAACTTCCAGGCGAAAGGCTCCCCAAACCTGACAGAGGGAAGATGCGCTTCCACAAAATAGCCAACGTCAACAAAGCCCTAGACTACATCACCAGCAAAGGCGTGAAACTTGTCTCCATTGGGGCTGAAGGTAACAGACCACTTTGAAATCCTTTCTGGTGACACTTGTAGGCAAATTCCTGATGCTTAGGCTTTGAATATACCTATCGTCATGACTCATGAAGGAAACAAACAAAATAGCTAAGGACACTTTAATTCTGTTTTTTTTGGAGACATTACTCTGCTAATTTGTCTAAAGAACATTAAGGGAAACCACATGATCAGGTACTACTTAGACAAAAATGTCCAAGAGTCTTAGATGGATGGGTGATGATCGTTACGCATGAACAGGGGGAAGAACCTGACGTTGCTTATGTGTTTCTATAGAAATTGTGGATGGGAATGTCAAGATGACCCTGGGAATGATTTGGACCATCATCCTTCGCTTCGCCATTCAGGATATCTCAGTTGAAGGCAAGAGACCCGAAGTGCCTCATTTAAAGTGAAGGTCCCATGTCCTGGGCCATTGTACGTGGAGGGTTCCCAGCTGTTTCTTTTAGGAAATCTGTCTATGGAAGTTGACCACAGCTTTCGTCAGCTAAGGAAATGATTAGTTGTAGGAGGTGTTCAGGTTGAAAGGGAAACTGGGTTATGTAGCCCCTGAGGTTCAGGGTTGGGAACGCCTTGAGATATCTTGCCATTTATGCTCTACAATAATCTGTGTGATTTCCTCTCAGCATGTGAATAGCATTATTTCCTGTTGTAAGTTAATAACAACTATTGTTGCTTAATTGTTTTTTTAACCAAATTGTAATTGACTGCAACCTTTTATGCAGAAACCTCTGCCAAAGAAGGGCTTCTTCTATGGTGCCAGAGGAAGACTGCCCCCTACAGGAATGTCAATGTTCAAAACTTCCACATCAGGTGAGCGCCAGGGAGGTTCGGTCTCCGTTCAGAAGCTCACTTGTCTTTAGCACAAACGATGGCCCAGGTTGGGCTCAAAAATTTAATTTTTCTTCATTATATCTTTTTTGTTAAACTGGTAATGAATGTCGATGACTGATGCTCTGGGTGAACTGAAAGGGATCTGAAGGACTTATGCTCAGGTTATAAAGCGCAGTAGCCAGATAATGCTTACATAAGCGCCATTATTCAGACACCGTAAATAGTGTGTCGTGCTTTTACTGTGTCGGAGGCCGTGACGGGCTCTGATTTACTGTTATCTCCCCCATCCAATCAGCCGTATCGATTTGCTGAGGGGGACATGCTGGCTTCAATATGCATTGTCTGACCTCCGGTGCAGATATTATGGGTGTGAATGCAGGCAGGAATGTGTGGGTGGTCCGGATCAGTCAGACAGTTACTCAGTAATCAGACTGTCAAGCACACACACACAGACACACAGACACACACACACACACACACACTCATACAGGTTTTTAATTATATCTTCATGGGGACTCTCCATTCATTTCTATGTGGAAAACTCTAATCCCCACACAATGACCTTAACCCTTACCCAGCCCTAACTTTAACCATATGTAACCAAACAAAATACAAGACTTTTTCCATTTTTAGTTTTTTTATTGCATTCACAGATCTTTGTGGGGATTGTGAAAATGGTCAGCACAATGTCAAAATAACAGTTTTTTTCACTGTTACTGTTATTATACTGTTTCACATTGCGGGTGGCCATTTGGTCCCCACAATGTAATATAAACATAATCCACATACACACACACACACACACACACACACATGTACACTCACATTTCCTTCAACTCAGTCCGCCTTGGTTAGCAGTCTTAACATGACTCTCTCTCTAACTCCATCCCTTCCGGAACATCAAGCTGGAAAGACGGCCTGGCATTCTGCGCCCTGATCCACAGACACCGGCCTGACCTCATAGACTTCACCAAGCTGAATAAGGTCCCTGGTGCTGTTGTGATGACATGGGGGGTTGTCATGCATGGTAGTGATAGTTCTGCTGTGGTCACTCGGGTTAACCGCGGGGTAGGGCTTCTCGCTTCACAAAAATGTCACATATCAATGAGGAGGGGTCATCTTGGTAGGGCTTTGTCCACACTGCTTGTGCTTCGTTTCCCCTGCATGCAACAGTGACCCCCAGTGGTCTGGCTGATTTATTACATCTGGAGGTGCAGGCTAGTCATTAACACCATCATTCATAGGAAATGTTCAAATAATAAAGCCTTTCTGTGATATAAAGAGTTATCCTGCCCTCAGAACTGGCTTTTGGGTTATTTTTTCACCCTTAGCTGCTCTGCTTCTTCTCCTGATTTAGGTGTATGATGGACTTTTATTTTTATTTTGGCCCACTAGTGACTTATGATCACATAAAGGCAAATGTTCCACCAAGACAGCAACTCTTTTCCTAAACAGAGGAATAAAAATGTTAAACAAATGTGAAAGCCGTTATATTTATGTGTCGGGTTCGTGCCTGTCCTGTGGTGCATTTGCCCGTACTACAGTTGCTGTAATCCATACTAAAACAAATGAAGTAAATATAATAAAAAAAATAACAAAGCATTTTGCCACAATATTGTATGTTTACATATGATATGCTGTACATCCTCAACAATGCTGTTACATGTGTTGGCCTTGACAGCAATGCTGTTTACCAGTCAAAACAAAAATCCTTTTCTCTGCCTGTGTTCCTGAAAGATTTATCCTCCTGGTAATCTCAAAGGCATTCCTGTCTAAGAGGAGCTCATAGACAGCTTGAGGTTTTATTTGCTGTGCCGTTAGCTGGGGGGGGGGGGGGGGGGGGGTTTTGTGGGGGGGAGAGGGGGTGTCTGCGATTTTGGGGGGGCGGTGGGTGGGGGGGGGGGGGGGGGGGTGGGGGGGGGGGGGGGGGGGGGGGGGCTATTCTAGGAGAGACATGGGATTACTACTGATATGATGGACAGTTATGCTGCCCCCACACATTTCTGTTGCTTTAACACTGCCCTCTGTGTGTAAACCTGGGTGGGGGGAGTTGATGGACAAAATGTCAACATGTCATCTTGTGACTGGACAGGTTACACTTCAGCGACTGGGGGGGAGGGGTTACTCCAAGCTGTCAATGTCCTTTGGGTTGGAGCTCAATGGAAATTACAATTGATGTCAGTTGGGGAATGGGCTTCTATTCTCTCCTGGGAATAAACCTCTTCTTGTCGTCCCTCTGGGGCTGTCATGCCCTCGGCAGGAATTTGGCCACTTCAGACACCCATAACCATCTTGATCCAACCATGCAGGGCAACTGCAGTTCAGGAACGCTACCTTGAGCTAATGCTAATCATTCTGCAGTGGCGCCCCAGCCGTCCGATCGGACGCTGTCAGGCGACACGTGCATTTTCAATTCGCTCTGCGTCCGATGACCTGAACAGAGCTGAGCGATAGACGTTGTTTTGCCAGGAACATCGTGATTGATTGGTGTGTCCCAGGAGGTTGGGCTACCCGTGTTTGCTAGCATGCTGCCTCACATTGCAATCCAGGAAACTGCTAACACCTGCTAACAACCCAGATGCATTATGGGTACTAGGACATGGTCCACTTTCTTTTTTTAATAACAACTGTTCATACATGTTAAAACAAAAGAATGTCTTGGCAGTAAAAAAGTTAATAAAACCTTGACGTTTAATGAGAACCAACCATGGAAATTGAATTAATTTTTTAATGAAATGTATGTAAATATTATAAACTGAAGTATTGAAGAGCTGGAATGATCCTCTGTATATTGCGATGCTTTTGTATTGAGATGAACCAGCGCGTTATTCTCCATGCAGGACGATCCTGTTGGTAACCTGAACCTGGCTTTGGAAATCGCTGAGAAGCACCTGGATATCCCCAAAATGCTGGATGCTGAAGGTGACTCAGATGTTCCCAGAATCCAACTGCCTTCACAACAGGCTGAGGCTTCCTCCCTCTGCGGTGCCAATAACAGACAGTATAACAAGAGGCCGTTTAATCCATGTGCTCTCAGCAAAACCTAGACACTAAAATGCATGTTGCTCTTCCTAGATAGTTTTGATAAAACTTTTGGTAAATCTGAGTCTATTATATCTAAATGAATTTGCCTCGGGAGAATTGGAATGGGTTGTTGTGTTTCTCCTTCAGCTGGCTTTGGTGTCCTGGTTGTTCTTGAGTAAAAATAGAAAATCGCAGTCAGACCGTATTGGCAGACCTTGGCAGCAGAGGTACAGAATGTATTAACAGTCCCTGATAGATAGCCTATGTTTCATGGTTTGCTGGCTCGTACCAAAGTTTGCCAGGGTAATTTATGAGTTCATAAAACACCCCCCCCCCCTGTGAGGCACTCTGGGGGGGGGGGTTGGGGGGTTACATGGGTGACTGCGTGGGGGCGGGTGAGTAAACTGAAAGGATGACCTTGTTCTCTCCACACAGACGTGGCAAACACAGCTACACCCGGTGAAAGGGCGGTACTGACCTATGTATCATGTTACTATCATGCATTTGCGGGGCCCCGGAAGGTGAGGGCGCTCTGATGGCACGCTTTCAACCCCCTCATTTTATTTCCCATTTTTGATTGTCATTTTTCAGTTGGATTTGGCCCTAACTCCTCAAGCTGAATGAAGATTGTATGCTCTATGATAATGAACTCTAATCAGGGGCATGTACGGGGCGGGGCCACAGGGGGCACAGACCCCAGCTGGAATTTGATTGGCCGTGGAGTCCTGTCTGCCCCTGTGACTCACCGATTCAAGGCATATCATTTGTCGATGATACAGTTGGTCTTTCCATATTAATTATGGCACCTATTATGCCTCCCACCTTTCAAAACAGCAGAATTCTCCCCAGCTCTAAGAAGAGAAGTCTTGAATTGACGGGGAGCTCAGACATCCATCCTTTCCGCCCATTTTCTTGTCCTATTCAGGGTCATGGGGCTCCGGAGCCCACACCGGAGGCTACGGGTGCAAGAGCGCAAACATAAAAAAGAATTTTCTAGAAGTAAAGAGGTAACGTTATGGTGGGAGTGGTGACAGTGATAGTTGCTTCTTACCGTGCTTGAGAAGGTACGACGCAGAGTCTCCATGGCCATACTTTCATTTCCCGCCAAAAAGCTGCCATGGTCATCCTCCTTCTACAGCTCCTTCTCTCTCCCCCTCTCTCTCCCTGCTTCCTCTCTCTTCATTTCCATTCTCCTCCTTTTTCTTACCCCCCTCCCCACCCTAGACATTGTCAACACCCCCAAGCCCGATGAGAGAGCTATCATGACCTACGTGTCCTGCTTCTACCACGCTTTTGCCGGAGCTGAGCAGGTAGGGGGTCCTGAAGAGTCCCCCCCCCAAACCTGACTAGAAGCTAACATTCCAGCTCACTCATTCTGGACCATTTCGCCCCACAAACCCCCAGGCCGTTTCATATCCCCAAAATCCTTCACCCGTCTTCCCCTTGATATGGGCGCTGCCTTCTTGGTGAACCACCCCAGGACCAGTGCGTCCTATAACACATATGCTGGTTCACCAGCTAATGTTCCCCATTAGCACATTGCTAATAACGGTTACTGTGGCCGTAACCTTGTATAATTTTTCTGTGCAGTTCACCACAGTAGGTTTTTTTAATTCGGAACTGTTAGACTAATAACAGCCTCGCTGCACTTATGACTTGTGCCTGAAACCTTATTTACAGTGTCCTGTTGCTGTCCCTTAAGAAAGCTGAACTTTTCCACCATCCACAGGCTGAGACAGCAGCCAATAGGATCTGCAAAGTGCTTGGGGTGAACCAGGACAATGAGAAGCTGATGGAGGAGTATGAGAAGCTGGCCAGCGAGGTACCAGGCTGTATCATCTGACTTCCTGTCAGCCGGGTCATGTGACTTCCTGTGACATCCTGTAGAACGGCTTAAGCCACCGTTCTACACAGATGCAGCGACCAACCCCGGTGTCCTCCTCCCCCCACCCAACCCCACATCCCCAAAAGCTGCTCGAATGGATTCATCGGACAACCCCCTGGTTGGAGAACCGGACTCCAGAGAAGACCATGCAGGCCATGCAGAGGAAGCTGGAGGACTTCCGCGATTACCGGCGCATGCACAAGCCACCCAAGGTGCAGGAGAAGTGTCAGCTGGAGATCAACTTCAACACCCTGCAGACCAAGCTGCGCATCAGCAACCGGCCCGCCTTCATGCCCTCAGAGGGCAAAATGGTATCGGTAAGTGCATCGATGCTCTCCATCGCCACCTAGTGGTGGGAGGAGCCGAAACGTCCTCAAATCCCGTTCCTAAACAGCGCATAATTTCACCTCGATGCAACAGGACCACTGTTGCATATTTGTGTTGCAGTTGAGTTATTGCTTTTTCCCTGCCAATGATTCACATAATGATATTCAGGATGAAGGATGCATCATTAAAAAATAATGAAAAGGCATCAGGTCTCGGAAAGAAAGCGTGGAATAATGCAGAGTAATAATTCCTCTTTAACGCGACAGCCATGTATCATTTTAACATTATATGATATATCTCGGATGGTAACAATTTGGCTGCGTTTTGAAGCGGCTCTTCATTTAGCAGCTGGTTACGTCTTCGGTCACCCTTGCATATTTTGTGGCGGCTCTTCTGCGCTGAGCAGGACATCACCAGCGCCTGGCAAGGCCTGGAGCAGGCGGAGAAGGGCTACGAGGAGTGGTTGCTGAGCGAGATCCGGCGGCTCGAGCGCCTCGACCACCTGGCCGAGAAGTTCAGGCAGAAGGCCGCCACCCACGAGACCTGGGCGCTGGGTGAGGACCCTCCAGTGCGGCACGCGGGCACAGAGACTGGCCTCACTGGTGGGGTCTTCTCTGCGTGGTCTGCGATCGTGCACACATGCAGTCCTGCATTCTTTACATTCGGACGGCATTTCCCAATCCGATGCATGGTGACCCACAGATTGTCCACGTTTTTTGCTCCCTCCCAGCTCCCTGGTAGGCAGTCCACATTTGCACCAGCATATCTGTTTTCCTGTTATTGACAGGGAGGTGACTCTTGTCTTTGAACCGGGTTTCCCAAACTGGCCTTTGGGGACCCACAAATGGTCTGCGTTTTTGTTCCAGGGAGGGAGCAAAAACACGGACTGTCTATGGGTCCCTGTGGACTGGGTTGGGAACCGCGGCACCAGGATCTTC
>JAABNY020000040.1:11522365-11533913 GCA_015164015.2 Brevimyrus niger | reverse complement strand
GTACAGCTCTGGTACAGCTCGGTTCTTGGTGACAGTGGAAAAGCACCATAGGGCGCCTTGTTGATTGTTTGGTGACAGGACGAATGTCGGAGTCCGTCCAGCAAGACGAACAGGCCGGAAGGGGATCGCAGCGATGTGCTGTTCGCTCTGGAAAAAAAACCTCCACCCCCCCCCCCCCCATCAGGGATGTAGGGGTTTGTGCTGCAGAAGCCCCCGTCTAATCGAATTGGGACTCTCAGCCTGTCCTGGCTAATAGAGTCCGCCGTGGTTTGCTGCTGTGGCTGTCTGATTTACTTTCTAATTACAGTGGAGGGGGGGGTGGGGGCTCTGGTGGCTCCCTGAGCCTGTCGCAGGATGTAGATCTGTCGCTGTGGATAGAGTCCCCCCACTGTCCGTGTGTCTTTCAAAAAAAATCCTGCGTTAATTAATTTCTAGATATTATTTGCTGTGGCGATTGTCTTTTCAAACTCCCCCCTCATCTTTTGTCTGCATGGGGAGGAGGGGTCTTTGCGGCAGGTGGCCCACTGGCGTCGTCTTGCATAACGCGCTGGTACGGCTTCTCTGGGCTGTGGGTGTGTGTGTGTGGGGGGGGGGCTGGTTGAGGATCGACTCTGACGGTAGTACTGCGTCGGTCCCCCTGTCGGGTGAGTCTTTCTCGGCAGTGAGTCTGTTCCGCTGAGAGGAAGGGGCTCTGTCATTGCGCTCACCTACCTGGCAGAGGTGCTGTTTGCACCTGGTTGGATTTTTGGGTATTAATTCGTACCCTGCACTCCGGGGATCAGCGCCGAAGGACTGGGAAACCCCAGCCGCGGTGATCGCCTCCGAATGCGCTGCACACGCATGAAGGCGCGCAGTTGGACTCCAGGCAATCCCCCGCACTCAGACAGCCTCCCCCCCTCCCACAAGCTCTCCGATCATGTAACTGCGCTTTTGTCTTTCCCCGCTTGCTCTGAATAACGCACAGTGCCGATTTTTCACATTATATAAGGAACGCGCCTGCCAGCTCCTTGCTGAGGATGGACTGTGTTTATCTGCCGATGGATGGGTAAATAAGGGGGCTAGCTCGTTCCCGCCTGTGGGAAGCCTGGCCTTGAAATGCTGCAGATGCGCAGCACTGCAGCAGTGGCAACCCCCACCCCCCCCATCAACCTGCAGACAAAGGTGTCACTCAGTGACTCGGCCTTGGACCCTGGCTTGTGAAGCAGGCAGGTGGCATGGGTACCTATACTACCAGCATAGTGGCAAGCTATTAGTGTGCTGCAGGTCCTACAGGCAAAATCGGGGCACCACTGGGTCCTACAGGCAAAATCGGGGCACCTCTGGGTCCTACAGGCAAAATCGGGGCACCTCTGGGTCCTACAGGCAAAATCAGGGCACCATTGGGTCTTACGGGTTAAATAAGGGTGACATAGCAACTCCCAGCGTTCTACGGGGAAACTAGGGGCAATAGTGTCATGCAGGGTAACAGGACACGAGATCTGGGGCAGGTAGTCTGGTAGCAATTCCTCTTGCTGCCAAAATGTGCAGGTTAAAGTCCCACTGAGATGCTGCTGTTGATACTTTGACATTTGTGTTTGAATTACCTCACCGAAGCAGAGAAGGACATAGAGGACTGTATGCTTTGTGTGTATGTTTTATAACGCACGACACAAAATACATATGATACACATGAAATATTAATTTCGCCTCTGAAGTATTTTAGCCGGAATCAACAGTGTGGTTTTGTCCTATCTGCTTGATTTGAAAGCTTTATTTCACTTGTATCCTGAACAAAACAATTGGGGGGGGTGTTCTGATGGGCATCGGTGTGGAACTTTGCCTGCCGTCCACACGACGGGGCACCCAAAACGGGCACACGCTCCCTTGGGAGGGGCACCAAGCCTCCACCATGGATACGACTCCACGTCCAGTCATTTGGGGTACGGCTGAAAGCCGGCCAGCCGGGTTGGGGGTTCGAGGAGAATGCCTATTTCCTGAGGAGGGCGGGGAAAGGCAGATTGGCGTTGGCTGAAATGAGCGTGACGAGGGAAAAGGGGCAGAGTGTACAGACCAGTGACCCGTCACTCATCAGTGTTACGTTTGGCTGCCTGCCAGAGCCTTCTGCCCAGCTTACAGCTTATGGTATACAGATCGCATACGTCAATTCAGCTGAAAATGGTATTATAGCAATTCAGCTTGGGTCAGAATCGGAATCAGAATGCTTTTGTTATCCCGGAGGAAATTGTCTGTAATTACAAACTGCATAGTACGTCGCTACACAAAAGACAAAAAAAGACAATACCAAATGCTACATTCAACAATTTCCCTATAAAACTATATAAGTAAATGTATGAATATGGTAATAAATTAGTTGGTGAGTTTATATATATATATAGAGAGAGAGAGCATATGTTGCACATATACCTGAGTGATTTAGTGGGTGTACAATCTGACGGCCTACCCTCTGGTCTAAAAGCGGTTTCCCTCCAGGGCATCACACCTGCAACAAGGCCTAACCGCTAAGGGCCGAAGAGGAGCCAATCAGAACGAAGGATCTTTCAGTATAAACTCCCCAATGGTTGCAGGTGCCACGCCTTAATTCAGGCTGAAGTGTACTGAGTCTCGCTATCAGTGCGAATCACTGGGGAGCGGCGGTGGGTCCTCAGAGGCTGCTTGTCTGGGGGTGACAGGGTGCTGGTAGGGACTCTTTACAGCGTTCCCACAGAGCACCTCAGACAGCAGGCTTAGCTAGTGTGCTATAACCAAAATAACAGTGGTGCTGTGATGTAGCTGTATAATAATGAAGAAGCTAATTTTATGATCCAGAGTAGAATGCTTCTAGCCAGAAGCATCCGGAACAGACTTTGTTTTGTTGTGTTTTTTGTACCTATCGAGTCCTCACTTTGCTTCATATCCACAGCTTTCAGCTGGCTCAGGCGTCGTCTGAGATCTCATGATCTCGTGGTGATTTAAAAAAAAAATAATAAAAAATTCTTGCATCTTCTGTTAGATTTGAGTTCATCCATGTTGGCCCTCATTAGTCAGGGATCCCCCTTGTGGAGCCCTGTTTCCATTCCACATGTTTACATCCTACAGCCGTCCATCGACACGCTCGTTTCCCCCCATGGTGGCCTTTTTCTGAGCACCCGTTCATAATTCTCGCATGAATAATTAAAAGTCACAAAACACGAGTGTCAGCGTGAACGCCCAGCCGGGCTGTGTTGCAGATGATCACATGATCCATAATTGATGTTGGGCAACGTGCTGTTTGCTGAGACTGCAATGCAGCAGGGGCCTACTAGCCATTGCCTTCTAGGCCCTAAACCCAACCCCTCTTACTCTCCTGAGGCCCCGAGTCGGGGTGTCCACGTTGTGCCCGAAAACGAGTAGCAGGTTAATTATCCAATTGGGCATGATGCTTCGGAGCCCCCGTCAGGGGAGAACACCCCCCCCCCCCACACACACCCCAAATCTGGCTGGGAGACAGTGGAGGAACTCTGCCGTTCAGTCCTTTGAAGGACGACAAGCTTTGAACTTGACCTTTCTCATCGATTGAAGGGAGACAGACATGCAAACAGAGAGGCAGCGCTAAAGGTGACCTTTTCAGTGCCGGCCCCAAAAAAAAACAACCTGTCTTACCTGGGTGATGCATTGTTATTTCTGGGTTGTCAGGAAAACCATCAACATGTAGGAGAGTTTTAGAAGGTAGGCAGTGTATTGGGGCTGTTCTGTATGTCAAGAGAATTCCTCGTTTTGCTTGCTTTTATGTTTTCTCGATGCCTTCCCCGGCGGACGATTTATTTTGGTGATATTGGAACACGGCGACCCACGGGGTGTTTTGGTTTCACGTCCTGAATCTCGCCGGTGCGCAGGGACCCCGGAGACTCCACAAATCTCGTGAGGTGACCCCTGGTTTCTTGTCAGGGGTCTCTTCACCAGGACGGTGAAGCCTCGTGGCCGTCTTGTTCAGGGATCAGATCTGGAATCTGGTCCTTCTCCTGGAATCCCACACTGGTTGTCCGTGATGAAGTGGCTCCTGTATCCAGCATGTCTTGGGCGTTCGGTCCGTCTGCAGTCCTGGGAGATTCAGCCCCCGTTTCATGTGGAGGCCAGTGAACAATGGGAGTGGCCGAAGGTGAGGAAATCCCAGCGCAGCTTCACGCCTCCAGCTCTCCACATTTCTTGTTAATTAGATAGTATGGTGATTGAGAAGCTTCTCCGCGGTGTTTCTGCCCTTACCAATGCCAACTAACGGGCTTTGCTTAAAGGCTTGAATGTGTGTCTGACCTTAGCTTCATGTGACCGTAGGTGTGAATCTGGCTTTGCGGAGGAAGGCAGTCAAACTCCCGCAGTGTGTGTGAGATGGAACCAAAAACCGTGCCCACGATTGAAGGTGTGGTTATCGTAGGACTTATGGTGTGTTATGGACCATGTGGGCCGTTAGGTCTGATCACTTTATTGATATTTTAAGCCTTGCCCTGAGTATTTTAGCCCCAATGTCTTAAAAAAAAAAATAATAATAAAAAATGCCCCACAGCTAGAAACCTCCATGTTATTGACATAATACAGTTTGCGGTTTGGTTAATCAGCCATCTTTAGTAAATACTGGTCTAGGAGATGGGGTTAAATGGTACAAGAGGAGTTTTTACCAGAAAAAAAGGTGTTGATGTGTCTTCCAGTATAAGATAGCTGTGACCAACCTGTCAAACTATGTCAAATTCAGGGTGTTTCACTTTTCGAACAAGATGTGTGATGTGAAAGTATCGTCAGACTGGGGTATTTCAGCTATGCCGCAGCCCGAAAGGGGTACCGACCTGGGTACGAAATTAAACTACAAAAAAGGCTCGCAAAGGATCGGAACCAGTACATTTTGTATTTGAAGCGCTATCACTCTTCTTGTAAAGAGCCGATGCATTTCTTGTCATAACGATACGTTTAGGTTGTTGGTAAAAGTTAGCGCAGGTTACCGCCTGCACTGAAAATGTGCTTCATCTCACCGTGAAGATATTGATTTTGAAAATGCCTGTGGTTGTAGTTATGCCCTGTCAGCCGTCAGATCTGTGATTAGCCTAATCATCGGTTCGGTCTCTTAAAGCATTATTTGCATTGAAAGAGCTGTCCAGTTTTGATTAATATTATGCATCCCTGTCACGGAGGAAAGGAGGAAAATGATTCGTAGAAATTAGACGTAAAATGTCGCACTGGTTCAATAGTGCAAACGTTGTCCATCATTTTTGATGGATTGAAATGTAGAACAAAAGCGAACAGAAGAGAATAGAACTTTTTTTTTGTTACATCAGGTTTTTTTTTTGTTTAAATGTAAGTGTAAATTTCGCAGGAAGTATTGCGATTCGCTCCCCCCCTCGTGTCTGATCCCCTCTTTTGCGGTTATCGGCCGTCGCTCGGCAGCCGGCGAACGTCATCATCGGCCATCCTCGACTTTCGGAGCGCGGTCGGGAGCCGTCGGCTCTTTAGCTCGGGACGCGGACGGCGCTCCAGAGGAACGGGAGACTTGCGGTGCCGGTGCGATAGCGTGTACTACTGAGGACCTGCCTGTACTTTTATACTGATTTCTAACTCTTTGAATGGGCGTAAGCAATTGGTAAATGGAGGAAGGATGCTTGTTTTGGAAGTGTTGAAACTTTCGTTAAATTTACCCCACAATAGTAAATATTAGTGAAGAAGGTGACCAGAAAGCATACTCTCAGGCATCTGACACTCATACAAGAGATCTTACGGGCAATCTATATTTTTTCATTATAAACCTAAAATTAGCTACATCAAAAGTGTTGGGGTAGTTTGCAAACCCTACAGACTATTTACAGGGCAATATAACTGTTACATACATATGAGTGATTGTGAAGATTTGTTTCAAATTGAAAATCATACTCCAGCGAGCTGACCAAAGTTGGCAACCCTGCAAGAGCATTTCAGGAGGTAAACCAGAAAGCTTAACATTCAAAAATGGGTTGATTTGTTTAGCTTTGGTAAAGATTTGGTGACAGTTTGAGTGGTCTGCCCTAGTGCTGTTATACTCAATTATTGTTACTGTGATACTCAGGGTTTTATGAGAATGCATCACTTTCATTGTAGCAGAAATGGATGTACGGTGTTTTGCAGGGTGTGGGCCATGGAGTGCATTTATGTCTGCATTTAATTATTTAGTAGAGGCTTTTGTCCGAAGTGAGGCAAATAGCACATTACAAACGCATGGCTGTCAAGGAATCAAATAGGCATAAGTGCAGCTAGGCTGAGCTTCCAGTGAATGCGCAGGTAGTAGAAGTGTAAGTAAATCCAGTAAGTGCTAAAATATCAACAGCATGATCCAGACCGCGGTTCTTTGAGCTCTAGATCAGGGGTTTCAAACTCCAGTCCTGGGGGGCCGGAGCCCTGTGTAGCTTAGTTCTTTCCCTGTTCCACCATAAATGATTCAGCTCAAGAGCTGTGTGGTAATTAGCACAAGGAGTTGAATCAGGTGTATTAAATGAGGGGAAACCCAAAAATGTGCAGGGCTGCGGCCCCCCAGGCCTGGAGTTTGACCCCCCTTGCGCGTTTTCGATGGGATAGACCACAGGAGGTCTCCGCGGTGGAAGGATCCCAGTGCAAGCTATGCTCCTTCCTGGGGAACGTGTGTCATCAGGAATCACACTGATCTTACGTAAGGGATGTTCTGGCGCGCGGACAGACAGCGGTAGCCGAGCGCAGAGTGGATGAGGCGTAGCTGTCTGGAGGCGCGGGTTCTGCCAGGGCGGGTGGCAGGAGGAAGGGAAAATACTCTCCGCTGCGCTGAACCAGCAAATTATGTTTTCGGTGTGAGGCTTCATCTTCCTCCGAAAGCTAATTGTTTGAAAAATTGGATGGATGGGCATTGGAAGACGTGTGAGATGCTATCGCACATGAACCGAATTGCTGTTCCTTTTGATTGCGTCCCAGAAGGTGTAAGAGTGTGAGGAGATCGGTGGGGTGAGGAGGGGGATTACCTCCTAGCTGCGAGTTTAGCCATTATCGCTGCCAGATATGTGCCATTCACTGGTGCACTCAAAGCCTCCTGATGGGGGAAAATCCACAGAAGAGCTCATGGGGAGGGGAGTGGCTTCCTTCTGGCTTCGGGGCAAGTTAATGGAGTGGGCGGCACACAGGGGCTCTGTTCTATTTCTCCCACTTGGTCCACTCTCACACATTACCACACTTATTGCAAGTCTTCAAGGGTGTCCCATTCCTCAAGTATGCCAAGTGCAGCTTGCTTGATGTGCACTTTATCCACACTTTAGCAAAGACTGTATGGAAGCTGTCTTTGACTAATATCGACCACAATGCACTGCATCTGTGCCAACTGATGTTTACATCAAAGGTGAGGAAGTCTGTCAGCTAATCAGAGCCCAACAGGTATTTTTATTTAGGTGTTTTTCCCGCTTACCTACAAATTTGACTTAGGAAATGGCTCTCATTTATAACTTGGGGCCTGCGCGTGTCCCAGCATGCTTGGCCTTATGTGTGCTGAGTGGGACACTGCCAGTATAGCTCGAAGCTCACGTGGCACCCAAGACAAGCTCCACCACTGACGCCCCCCGATCAAGGCAAAGTGGAGTCAGCTTGCTATGTCAGCGCCCACTCAGCAGATGGCGCCCTATGGGTCCACTTGTGTCGCCTTATGGGTTCAGTATGATTCGGTTCATCTTTATATAGCGCCTTTCACAACATGGATGTGTTCTGGTACGTTCCAGCTTCATTTATACAGAATAATACAAAAGCATGGACTAGGGAAGACAAAGAAAGTCTGATGCCAATGGAAGAGAGGAATGAAAATTCCCAAGTAACCTCTGTGGGTCCAAGGTCTTGTTCAAGGAGTCTGTTCTCCACACCGGCCTGTGTAGGGTGGCAGATTGAAGTCTGTAGCCACGATGTTGCAGTTGGTAAGTTACATCCACAATGTCACCCTTCCTTGGGACTGAACCAAGATACGTCGCCGTTGGATTGACCGGCAGTAGCAGCGCATGAGAGCAGCATCAATCCTACACGGTGCTCCGCCCCCCCATGCCGTACTTGGAGGTTCCTCAGCACGGATGCTCATTATGATCTTCTTCTGAAGGTCCACTTCACTCCATAGCTGCTTCTTTTCCCGCACTGCTCCTCTGACACTGGGTGCTGGGGGTGGGGAGGTGAAAATGGCTGCCCTGTAGCTTGGCATACCAGAGTTGATGATGTCACCCCTAGGAAGTCAGGGAGGAGGGATCGATTGCTTTCCATGAGCCGTATCTCTTACCACAATGGAGCTCCTGAACGCGCAGTGGGTGCAATTACTCCATGCTGCCGGTTGCGGGTCCGACGCGGAGAGCAGTTGACGCCGCGCAGTCCCGCCGTCCTGCTCTGCTCGTGTTATCAGAAGGATGAGCAGGATCCCAGACCCCCATTCAGCCTCAGATGGACCGCTCCGTTGCCCCCGGCGACGCATAGTTTGTGTAGGGGGGGGGGCTCCTGCGTTTTCCAACTTGCTGAACTGGCTGCCTTCGGCACTTTATTTTTACCTCCGCTGGTTGCGTAACACCAGATCCCTCTGTTTTTTTCTTTTTCTTTCCCGGGAATGTGTGTGATCCGGCCAGCCCACGCAGGCCCGGGCCGCGTGCATGGGAACACTCTCCAGGGCCCGGGCCGCGTGCATGGGAACACTCTCCAGGGCCTGGGCCTGTATGCGGTCGCCACCCTCTTATTTATCTGTTTGTTTTGCTTGCTTGCTCTTTCTGCCTGGAATTGCTAAATGGGCTCTGGATGCACTGTAGAGATTTATTGGTGGAGTGTTCCAGTCACAGTGGGGGGGGGGAGATTCCCATGTTGTTGGAGGGGAGACAAGCAAGGATGGGATGTTACTTCTGGGAATACTTTTGCGGCTCCTCACCCCCTCCTGTGTAGTGACTGTGTGCGGCCAACAGGGAGGCCCACACAAATACGTTTGAGGTTTGAGTGCTGGTAAACACCACTGCTGGGATTGGGATTAGTGTGTGTGTGAGTGTGTGTGTGTGGGGGGGGGCTGCATAGATCACATTTGGGGACCAAAATGTCCCCAAAGTGTGGTAAAACCTGAAATTTCCTTCCTTCAATTTGATCAAAATTGAATGCGAATGCTATCAAAAAAGCAATGACTAAGTGATGACTAAATGAAGCTTCAAAAACAACTGGCTGTATTTTCTGATACCACAAAAAAAGGGCTCAAAACATGCCCCAAGGCAAGCAAAGAGCACCATCTAGAAAAAAATGCAGCAAATGGTTCATGAAGCTTAATTTTCCCACCAGTAGGCAGGAAAACCAGGGTGGAAGGAGTGGGAGAAGAAGATGAGGAAGGAGCAGAAGTATTGAAAAAGAAGTATGTGATGGGGCAGTAGTGGCTTGATGGTTAGGGAAGCGCACTTTTAATTGAAAGATTGCTGGTTGAATCCCCCACCAGCAAGTCACCACTGAGATACCCTGAACAAGGTACCACCCCCAAGCTCTGCTCCCTGGGCGCTGAATTAGCTGCCCCCTGCTATGTCACGAAAGTGACATATGGGTTAAATGAAGAGGACACATTTCATTGTTGTGTGCTGTGGTGTGTTAACAATGACCACTGATCACCAAAAAAAAACCCAAATGGTGTAGAGCAGTGTTTCCCAACCCAGTCCTTGGGGAGCCCCAGACAGTCCACGTTTTTGCTTCCTCCCAGCTCCCTGCCAGACAGTCCACGTTTTTGCTCCCTCCCAGCTCCCGGTAGGAGATGCGGTGTGATTGTGGGTCCATTCCAGATTAAATACAGTGGAGTTATGACAGTAAACGGCTCACTCTGAGGGCGGCGGTAGCCGTGGGTAACATGACCGGCTCTAGCGGGGAGGGAGCGGGGAGGGAGCGGGATCGCAACGGCCCTGGCAGCTTGGCTAAGACGGTGGCCCCCTGGATTCCCGGGAACATCCTCGCCGTCTTGCGAGAGATGACGTTTCCAGGAAGATGGGCCGCCCACCTCGCGGTGTGCGCTGGCAGTACCGTGTACCGTGTTCACAAGCCCACCTTGTAGGTTGGTGCATTCACGTGGTCCATCCTTGGGGGGGGGAAAAACCCTACATTTTTTCCATCCTGCAAACATAAGCAGGAGCCGGCTGAAAGCGGGCGCATATTTCAGCTTTGCCGCCGTCCCTCTGCGTTCCCGCATGCCGTCCTCTCCTCGCTTCAGCAGTGATCCTACTTCTCCCCTCCCTGCATACTGCGCAGTGCATGGCAGCCATATGAACAGCCCCCCCAAGCCGTGCTGACACCAGACCCCTCCAGTGTCCACCACCACCCCCACCCACCTCCCCCCAGCAGACGGCAGTTAAAGCACAGGCGCTCGCTTCCTGCAGTAGGGGTTCTGTGTGCGGAGACTGAACATCGATTTTTATTTTTCATTCCCCCTGAAAGGAGGGGGGGGTTCTGTTCAGCTAACCGCTAACTAGCCTACTTCCCCAACGACAGTTTTAGAAGTGATACTTTAAAAGAAAACGCAACCTCCCCCCACCCCCCTCCGCAGTGTTCTTTCGAGGGCTTTCTCGGCCCATGCGCACAGCTAGCGCGGAGGCCTCCTGCTGATTGGTTAGCGGCCCGGAGTTTCCCCGCCCACTGGCGTGCGGGTGACCTGGTGGGTGGCGGTCTTGGGCCCGGGCCAGCCTTTGATGAGACGGGGAGACGCAGCGCTGATGCCACACAGCCACGACGGGGCGGGGCACAGGATTATATAAACAAAAAAGATGTAGCTCCTCTCTGGCTCTATTTCTTAACTGCTTTCCTGAATTTTCTCCTCTCCCTTGCTGTCTGCTCAGTCACAGTGCCCGCTGTAGAGGGAATCGCACGTCTCTCCTGCCCGCTGGCGGGTGGCCGTACGTCCTGGCTCGGGTGGCGGCTCGCCCGTGATGCCACTGTGGGGCACCGATGGCCGGGGGCCGTGATTAATCCCGGCCAGGCCGCTCCCCGCCGCTTGCCCCTCTGCCACACTGGATCTTCTCTGTGCCTTCCGTCACGGAACTGAAGGGAGACGTGGCTCGGTCCGGCGATGGAGGAGGTGGCTGTTAGACTGACGAATCGCGGCTCGACGCCTGCGCCGCTGCAGGATGCGCGGGTGGGCTGCATTTCCCACCTAAATGGGCGTGAGAAACTCCGTCAGCTCCTGGAGCGTCCGAAATGGCGCTTCCTGTCGCACCTTCAGAGTACACCGTCTTACAGTCCAACAGCTAGTCCAGGGAAATGGGATGATGCCACACACACACGGAATCTGACCTTCCGCCACTCGCTCTGGAGTAGTAGCCCTTCCTGTTCTTTTCTGTGTCCGTTGCCAGAAATGCAGCAGCGAAATCGCCCGCCAGGGTTGGGGGGGCTTTTAAAAGATCTTTCCTGGTCTTTCCGAGGCTCTCCAGCCATCCTGCAGGCCTGGGGGGCTTTTTGCTGTGATTCCTGAGGCTGTTTTTTTTTTTTTTTTTTTTTTTTTCTTCCCCCGCGCACCCCGCCGGGGCCCGGGGAGCCCGGGGTCCGGGGGCGGGCCCCCCGCCCCCCACCCCCCCCCCCACGCCGCTCCCGC
>JAABNY020000040.1:11487173-11507169 GCA_015164015.2 Brevimyrus niger | reverse complement strand
TGAGTGAGTGAGTGAGTGAGTGAGTGAGTGAGTGAGTGAGTGAGTGAGTGAGTGAGTGAGTGAGTGAGTGAGTGAGTTATAAGGAAATCTATCAAAGCTAATGAGGCAAAACATGAGCTTTGCCTAAAGTATCATATCAACTCTGTGTGTGTCTGTGTTTGTGTCTGGCCAGCTGTGACTAGGTCTGCGGGGCGTCTTCTGGAGACAGCCTCTCTGGCATGCTTATCGTACAGAAGCGGCTCAGGGCCGGAGGGTTTTCACAGAAGGAAGGCTCAGCAAAGAGAAGCAGCCGTGGCTTGAGCTTACGCCTGCCTACACCCTCGTGGTGTGGGGGCACCTGTTGACCGTGCCGTGCACAGACTGCCGCACGGCAAACTAACACCATCCGGTATGAAGGAGCACAGGACTCCGGTGGCAAACTTTAAATCGCTGATTCCTGTTACAGGATCAAACCCTCCTAACCCACCCTCTTTAGCATAGTTCGAGAAGGTCTGGGTAGCACTACATTAGGCACTGTACCTTTCTCAGTATCGGTAAAGACGTTGTTCAGGCTCTGCCCATTTAGATCATAGATCAGGTGAAAGGCCAGAATCCCAGCCCCGTCACGCAGATCAAACCATAGATGAGAGCAGAAATGTCTTTGTGACTCGGAGTGTCTGTTTGCACCTGGGTGATGATAGTCACACGGCATCTATTCGCTTCTTTACAGGCAGCATCTGCCTGTTATATACACCCGGGTGCCAGATGTTGGCTGCTGACATGTCACTGCAAATAACATCCGCCTTTTGAAAACAGAGGAAAGCCCACAGCTGACCGGAAAGAGTGCCCATCCATCCATCCATCCATCCATCCATCCATCCGTCCGTCCATCCATCCACTTTCTGTAACCGCTTGTCCTATTCAGGGTCGCGGGGTGTCCGGAGCCTATCCCGGAGGCTACAGGCAGGGAACAACGCAGGATGGGGCACCGGCCCATCGCAGGGCACAGTCACACACCATTCATACAGTATACCTATTATATTATTCAAATACTAATGTAGTGTTTTTACTTCCCTATATATGCCTTTGCAAAATGTTGAATATTTAGTCTCGTTAAAATAGCACCAAGGCAAATTGCAAGGAAACAGACTTGGGTAATAAAAGGGATTCTGATATTGATTCTGACATGATTAATGAATAATACTCGCAATCTGCAAATAGTACAGTGAGGAAACCCCCCACCCCCTCCCACCCCCCCGGCGTGCCACCCCAGTGCCACACCAGTACAATCATTGGGTCTAGTCTGGCCACCCCATCGCAGAAGGTGTAGCTCCGCCCCTCCCCCAGCACGTCGGCCTTTGAAGCCCCAGCGTGTGAGATTATAATGCACGACGGACCGGCGGATGCCATAGGGCGTTTCTCACTGTTTTCACAGCAATCACAGCCAGCTCAGCTCCTGGGTCCCCTTCGCCTCACCACCATTTAAAGAGTATCGAACATCAGAAGGTGGAGCGTCACCTTCTAAAACCATGTCAGAAAGATGCCCGTGGAGGTATGACATGATACACAGCTGGGGTTAGAGTTCATGGTCGATGTACGCCATGGTTGTAATAACTTGGCGTTTCAGTTAGCTAAATATACTGTCTGGTGTTATAACAGTGGCTTGAGAGTCTGACATAAATCGCTGTGATGATGTTTATCACAAATCCACCAGAGGTGTACTTGGTATTGAGTGGGCAGAACTTAGGTCTGCTTATTTGGGGTGGGGGGTGGAGGTGGGGGGGGCAAATGAAGCCAAATTAAATACTGGGGTGTACACATTTCCCACACTTCCTACACTCTCAGAAAAAAGGGTGAAAATGTATACCTTTGCTTGTCACTGGTGCTGCACCCTTGTAAGTGTACCTTTTAAGATACAGAAAAGGAACATCCCAAAGATACAAACAACATTGATGTACCATCAACGGTATAGAAAAGTTCCTCTGAGTCTGTTTCTGTCCCTACAGATAGGTCACTTACCTACAGCTAAGGGTACAATTGGCAGACCCTTGCAGGTACAGCCCCAGTGACAAGTAAAGGTACAAATTTTCACCCTTTTTTCTGAGAGTGTACACCCATGCACACACCTTGCGATTGGTTGTGACTTGACCAAATTTAGCGACGTCTTCACCTGAACAGATTCAGTACAGCTCAGTGCTCCCTAATCGTTGCTATATTGGTTGATTATCGAATGGCAGAGTTTAGAAATGAAAACTAATGAGCGAAGGTCTTCTAAATGCAGGCTGTGTCTCTTTAGATTCAGTAAAAAAAAAAAAGTTACCTGGACTAAACCATGAAGGTCGTTAAGTACGAAATTAATGCGACAGACGTGCCTCAAGCACTTATGTAAATGCCGCCTAAAACATTAATATGTAACCTGGATCAAGGTCTTTTTTAATTAGTCTAATGACGTACCGTGTATGCAATTTGGGCAGCTACATGCAAACCATAGCATTAAAACCAAAAATGTAGTGATAACAGACCAAGACTGATATGTTTGTGGTAAGATAACAGTACTTTGGTGTTGCGTTGCGGAGCTGCGGGGGGTATTCCACTGAATGAAGATGTGGACCTACTGAGATTCCACATGCCTAACCCTAAGCCTGCAATGCTTCATCACGGCAGCCTGTCCCCGGCACAGGACTCCACCCTCAGCACACCACGCGCAAACCGGCAACTCAGACCGTATCTACCCAGACTATATGCAGAAACTCTTGTGCCCACCACGAGTCTGGGGTAGGTTAATGTCAGCGATAAGCACCATAGCTTGTAGATTTCAGGACTCAGAAGCGCCGGCGGACAGGCTGCAGGGACGTCGCGATCTTCATCGATAGCCGAGCGGATGGCGTGTTTTCTCTCTTATGCAGCGTGGCCCCTAACGTCTGCTTCCATTTTTAATCCCGTCGAGGATTTTCCACTTTAATGTCCGATTCGGCGTTAGAGTCTTTGGAGAATGACGGACAACTTTCAGAGCAGATGCTTCATTAACACCGAGAGGAAATGATGCTGCTTGTCTTCGGCGGCAATCGAGTCTATACTGTAGGGAAACATTGCCACGTCAGTCACTAATTAATTTTAAATGCAAAGCCTTCATATATATATATAAACCCCGCTGCGTTAAAACATTTGCATACTTTCACATTATACGAAACGCCTTTCTGTCACTGAGAACCCTGAGCATGTAAAATGGTTTAAAAATATGGTTTAAAAAGTTGGGAAAAGGAGAAACACAACAGGCGTGCAGTCAGCCTCCACACTGCGGTGTATGTCTTCTTTAACATAGCTATGGTTCTGCTGCGGCATTTGGATGAATAATTAACTTTTTTCTAATTGCGACACTTGAAATGCAAAGTGTGAAGCAGGTTATCTTGCTGTTAGACATTAACCCCGTCACGCTGCTTTTCCTGTGATATTCATCACATCACACCAGACATCAATCCCCATACAGCAGAGCTATGAGGAGGGGGTTCTAGGGGAGAAAAAAAATCTTGAGGATCCCACCGTATGTTCTGATCTCTCCCTGAGGGTGAAAATCCCCTCCCCATTTTCCCACCACACACACACACACACACACACACACACTTCTGCAAGGGGGCATGTGGATGCGCGGTGTAATATATCAGACAGCCGCTTTGCTAATAGGCTGCGGATGATTCAGCAGGCATCACCGGCTCTCTCCCGGGGGAGTCCCGCTCCGAGCCGCCTGCTTGCCTCCGCTCCACTGCGGCAATCGCGCCTCTCTCCCGTAGATCGACGCCGGGAGCCTTTTCCGCGGAAGCATGATGGCAGCCGTGGAAAGGGCTGCGCTACGCTTCTCCATGGCTACAGCTGTGGGGAGGAGAAGGCGATAGTGTCCGGCCGGAGCAGCCCCTGGCTGCCGATTCCCACCGCGGTATAGGAACGCCTTTTGAAGAATGCATTATATTTCAAAGTCCTTCCTTTGCCTTGCCTTCTCTAGTAACACCACCTCGTCGGAAGTACGCTTCCCTCATCGGCGCCCCGCGGAGCTGGCACGCCGTCCGTGTGTCTGTACGGGTCTTCTGCAGAGGCTGCAGCTCCCCGTAGACTCCCACACACGGACTAGGCTGCTAAAGCCGTTTGATCGCTCCATTAAATAACCCTGAGCCGCCTGTTTGACAGTCCAGGAAAATCATTTTCCATATATCGTAATGTGAATATACTCTGCGAATAGGTTACATGATTAACTACTATTAGAACAGCGACAAATAATAAGAATTTAATTGTTACCAAATATCCCTTCTTGATTCTTATTCCTTTTTTTATTATTCTGTTTAGTTGGGGATATCCATCGAGAAAACTCTCCCAGTGACAAGTTTCACCAATTTTTACACTAAAAGATTATTTATAATCTTAACGATACACTATTTATGGTTATTAAGCCTTATTTTCTCGATATACGATGAACCTCATTAGTTTATTGGCAGATAGCTAGAGGGGATAGTTCCAGCTGATGATTAAGAGCAACTACACGAAAAGCAGCTTCACTCTGCCTGCCAACGTTTACTGTCCCTTTGTTTTTCCATCTCGAAGTGCAGCTTTATTGTTTGCGTTTTTAAGTTAAAACTAGGCCTATAGGACACTGGTTATGATGATTATGATTAATGTAGCAGAATGAATGTAAGTGTTTTAGCTTGATTTGTGAATTGTGAACGGATAATTAAATGCTTAGGGTAACAGGACACCTCTTAACTAAAGCAATTTGGGATTTCTCCCTAGACATAATAAATGACTATTTATAATGTAGTCATTCAGTGGGGATTTTACAAACGAGAATACTTAGCCTATATAATAGTAGGTATAAACCGGGTAGGTACCTAAGACGTTTTAAAAATAGCCGAAATATCTATAACGTGTTGGTGTATAGACTTACAGGTAATCGTTATAGCTTAATCACAATGACAGCGTGGTAGTGCCTCTGGCGCGTCACCGAGGGCACTTCGAGATTGTTGATTAGTTTATCCAGCCGTTTTAATTTAATTTTATTGTTATTTGATATATTCGGCGTCGGCAGAGGGCTGGTTGCAGCAGATTTCCCAGAAGCGGCTGGTATTTAGGCTTATTTAAAAATCACGCAGCTTCGCCGTTTCACTAAATGGCCGTCAAGTTAGCTAGTCGTCCGGATCAGATACCAAGTAGCTGCGTTTCAGGTTCATTTAGTCGCTGATGGCGTAAAATAACCACTAGCTCATTTGTCGTAGTGATCAATACCAACAGCAATAACACGTTATTTAAACGACACACTGCATATTTTTGCTGGCTTTAATTATTATTATATTATTATATTATATATAATTATAGCCAAGAGTACAACTTCGGGTTGAGCACCGTGGGGAGGGCGGGTTAGGGTCTTCACACATTTAAGGGGTCCATGGGGTTGTATTGGCTGGTTTTGATTATTGGGGAGTTACATCCCCTCCATGATTTACGCCCATGACCATAGCCTATTGTTTTGACTAACTTTGCCTTTTTATTAGGTCAAAGAACTATAAGAAATCCCAGTAAATCATTGATTTTTTTTGCTCCCCCAAAAATGTCATAGTTTGTTGCTACTTAACTACGAAGCAGGCTGATGGGATATTTCTTAGTTTATTTAGACAGAATCCATTTATCAAGTTAATGGTTTGTGCCTTACTGCTTCGTACGCAATACAGTTGCCCATAATGCAAGTATACACCATAATTTCAAAGAAAATCTTCATATATATGTGTTTATTTCACATATTTTGTGTAGCTGGAAGTGATTGTGCTGCTTATAAATTGATTGCTTTGTAGTGCTTTGGACTCCTGCAACGAAAAAATTTATACCGTTTCAAATTCGTTTTTTTAGCACTGTTGATTTTCTTTTCAATAGGCTGTTTAATAATGATTTATATCTCTCGACGTTTCTCTATAGATTTTAACTGCGCGGTGGTGGGGGTTGGGGGCTGTTTTTTTTTTTAACTATCTAGGTAGATGGGCCGCATTTAGGTTGTATGAGTGAGTATCAGGATGGGGCTGGAGTGCAGGATTAAATCGCGCGGCTTTCCATTAATAACGTGCGTGAAGCCACTAAAGGTCAATTTAAAAGGGTGATTGCGCGATCTTCTGCTGCCACTCGAAATTGCCAGAGCTCGAGATCAGACGCGTCTTTAAGCATCATAGGGTCACCCGGAGTCCTCACAGTAATGCGACACTGCTTTTATTTTGCCCAAATTCTGGTTTGGGTTAAATTATTAATATCTGGCTGCGACATGGTTCGTCTGCGGTCGATTTCTCCAAGAATGCCATTCAAACCTGCGCTAAAAAGGGATGTAGTGTTTTCCACTCCACTCCGTGGAGTTTCCTCAATTGCAGTGCGGGTACATGTTGACGACAGCTGTTTATAAATGGTTTGAGCTTTTTTGTATTCTGGGGAGTGCGTTCTGTCAGTTTGCAGGAATGAGAAAGGCATTTACATATATAATAGAAACTAAATCGATATGTGCTACCGGAGGCTGAGTGAAATTAAATGGGAGCTTACTTGCAGTCTGCAGTCTTTTAATGTGGTCAGCAGCTTGTGCCCTGACATGGTCCCTCAAAATCCACTTTGTTTTGTGTGGTTTATGCATCTGAGCAGTTGAAGCCTGAAGTTTCCAAAGCTACAACAGATTTTTACAGCTGAAACACAGCAGGTGTTATTGGCCTGCTTTGTGCCATAAGAAGGCCTGCCCTCAATGCGGAAATGAGTTCTCTAGTCATGTGGATGTTCAGCAGCGGAGGGATGCCTGATGAACTTGCACCTCTGGGTTTTTTGTGAAGTATGTCCTCCGTATTTGTGAGTGTTTTTTAATTCCTTGCCTAGTGCATTTAATGTGGTTTAGGTGGATTATCGGTAATATGCATGTGTGTGTGTCCCATATGTGTGGGAAGACATTTTGAGCTAAGGGTGCTGAACGTCGGAACGACCAGTTGATTAAGTGACCTCGTTTTTTTTTGGCCTAAAATGGCTGAAACGTCTGGGACTTCGCTTTGTTTCATGCTGACATTTGCTTTCTTCGGTCGGAATACTTTCTGTGTGTATATTTGCATTGCTGTGATGCCTCTCTGTGCAGTCACAGTAGGAGTCACAGTGGGGTGAGCTCGGTCTAAACGTAGCTCAAATTGCAGCGGATATCTTCTGGGTTAGGGTTTTCTTTGCAGTCTTGGAACGCCTCCAGCGATGTAAAATCCAGTATTTATTTATTTGTCCTCCCGCAGATGCCACCAAGAGAGTGTGGTGCTGACTTATCTGACACAAAGTGAATCAAAAGCCGCCCTTTGGCTTCGTCTTATGCTCTCCGCCCTCAAACACGAGTGTCGCCCATTGAGTGAAGCTCGGTCTTGGGCCGCTGGCCGGGACCCACGGTGCATTGAGCGGATCACAAGGCCGCGAACGTTCATTCGCCGCTGTTCGGGCGCGCGTGAGCCTCTGGCGGGTCTCAAGCGTGGCCCCCGAAAACAGCCCAAGTCCCAGTTCTCATCACTCACGTCTCCAGTAAGCATCGCACAAGTGCCGTGGCATTAATTATTAATGTGCCTGCGAATTTGATTAAAACCGTCTTGATCTCCCATTGGTGGGTGTCTATAATAATACATACATACGTATTTCTGAATGATAATGTTTTCATTGAATTATTAACATGCAGGCTTGTGTTGACTCACGTGCACATTTGGGATCAGGACTACCAGACGCAAGTCAGTTCGGGCGTCTCTCGATATTGTAGCTCTCTGTCACATATACATTACTGTATGCATACTGTATTACGAGTTACATATGGGCATCAGGCATAACTCAACATATGTCTCTGCTTAATAACTGGCCAATAGCCCTTTATGTTCGCATCAGTGGTCCTGAGCCTACAACCAATCAATGCATAGTAAACAAAAAAAAAAAGAAACACAACCTCACCACGAGGTAAATCAGAAGGAGACTTAGCACAGCTGCTGTGGAACAAAACGTCATTTAAGATTTGCTATATCTGGTAGATATTTGTCTGTCCCCAAAAGATGATGTTCAGTATCTGTGTAACAGTTTGAGCTGTGTGGAATACATTTCCGGAACATGTATTGCTTCAAAAGGACTTAGGCAAAATCTAAAGATCGGCAAACATTCCCTCAGTCCATCCCATAATTCTTGTGTACACCGTTCGTATTGCGTCATGAGAGAGTGTGCTGTGTTAACAAGCCCGCGGTGGATTCAGGATGGCGACAGACCAGTACAAACATTCCTCGGAGACAAAAGGTTTGTGATCCAACTTAATCTGCCAGATACGGTAACGTATGGAGATGATTCCCGTTGTCTTTTAACACCTCTTGTGCTTTCGGCTTTAGGTCACTGTTGTGCGTGTGCCTTTCCTACCTCATCTGAAGACATTGCCAAGCCGTCATGCGCTTTTAAAGTCGAGATTTACTGTCCCCCATTTTCTCATTTCTGAATGAGCAGAACCAACCTTCCAGTTAGTCAGTTCTGCTCCATCAGCATCCACAGCATCACCAATTGGGCCGGAGTCTGTGTCCTTTCCCTCTTGTATCAACTGCATTTAAGGTGGTGTAAGGTTTGGGCTATTTCAAAACATTTAGCTGACAGCATGACAGATAACAACTCAGTGTGATTACTAAATACAGGGTGAACTTCTCAGTTCCCTCTACATTTAACAGCAAGACTGATTCTGTCATTTTGGTTTAATGCACATATATATATTTTTTATTGCCAGCAAGAGCTTCTCTCTGTTGCATTCTTGCACGTAATGATTCAGCGCTATAGCCTGGCAGGATGGTTACGTGGTGTGTTGGGTTGTATTCCATCTGTCAAAGACGTCTACATCCTGCAAGTGAAAGATATAAGCTCAGCACTGTGAAGGATTAGCGAAGGATTCTTGGTGCTCCCTTTGGGAAGAAGGGAGTCCCTGTACAGAGTAATGAGTGATTGATTCTCAAAATGATAGCTAAAAATTATAGACGCTAATTTCCGAAGGGGGGCCACACTGTGTGCATACCATTCTGTACATTTGAAACACTATAGCCATTGACATAGGGCAAAGACATATCGATCGTAAATTACGCACGGTATCAGTGATTTTATTTTACTGGACTCAGTGTGACGGGTCAAAGTCTCTATGGAGAAGAAATGGTGCATCTGTGCTTAGGAATGATTTAAGATTTTAGGATGGCACTTATTGTTCCAGTGTTTGGTAACAGCTGTCATTTGATGCAACTTCTATATTATTATGGTAGGATTAAGGTACATCAATCGGAAGTCTTGTGGAGAGGGATAAATGAGAGATCTCCACTAAATTACTCTTCACAAAGAGAGACAATATTTATAATGGTAAGTAACACAATTTTTATGATATACTGATATACTTCTGTTCTACTGAGGAAATCCCTAACAGAGATGAGTAGGCATTTTAAAAAGAGGCTTTACTGCATACAGAGCAGTGGAGGATTATGGGTAAGGATTTTTCCGGATTGGAAAAATAAGGTCTCCTGGTAACACTCAGGGAAATGTTTGTATTTCAATACTGCATGGGTCCTCGTATGAGAACAAAGTGTGGGGCATTCAGTCAGGGTTACGGGTTTATTTCGCCAGTATCCCTGTAAGTGATGCTCGGTGAGCATGTGACCCTGCAAAGAGTAACTCGGTCAGCGTCGTAAAGGGCACGGGGCTGGGGGAGCAGGGCTTACGCACGGGAGCCTCGGGTAAACAAGTGGAACAGAAAGCATTTCCATAGCACTGTGGATGGCCCCCGCAGGAGCGCACTGGGGGGGGTGTAAACGGGTGACTCAGAAGTGGGACTCCAAACCATTAATTGCATTGTCAGTTAGTGCCCGCAGGTGCCCCTGTGCTGCTAAAGGACTAGGCTGGCAGCCAAAAGGTTTCAGGGCCAAAATGTGGCAGGAGAACGGCTGTGTTGCCATTAGGAAAAAGGGAGGGGGGGAGGGGGGGGAATAAACATTTAAGCTGAATGGCAAAAAAAAAAAAAGCCAGCTGTATATGAGTAACTGAATTTAAACTGGAATCGTTCATTTTGGGGTGTTGAGTCCTGATGCCTCCCTCCTCGGGGACCAGAGCTCAAACCTCGAACCCGGGTCTATGCGTGTGAAGTTTGCATGTTTGCTCAATGTCATCATCCTGGATCTATTCCCCTCCCCCTTCCAAAAACATGCTAAGCTGCCTTGCGATGGGTTGACGTCACATCCTGGGTTATTCCCTGCGGGTATAGAAGATGGATGGATCTTTATTAAAAAGGAATCCCCACGTGAGACGGGGTAACACCAGCGCGTGAATGTAAGGGTTTAAGAAAAGGGCTGTCACTGTATCTCCAGTACTGTAGATTTCTGCGATTTAACCCGATTTCCTCCTCCAGATCTTAAGTCCGCATTTCTTTTCCAAATTTAAATTTGGATTTCCACGCTCGTAGTGGCGTCCGCGCCTCTGTGTCTATGGCGCTTGCAGGCAGAGAAATGTGGTCTAGCAGCTCCGTCTCCCGGGAGAGAGAAACATTCTCCGCTCGCCGATTAAGCCTCTTGGCGGATGGCTCATCTTTAATGCGCAGATCAGCTCCACGAAAAAGAGGAGGCTGACCAGCTCTTTATAAGTTTTTTTTCTCACTCCATTAAATTAAATTTAAATCAATTATTAGCTATTTTTTTGTTTTCCCAGAACAAATGTATAATAAAGATGACAAATAAGACATATTTCTTTGTGACGATATCTAAGTAACAAGCAATGTAAATTTCTGCGTTATGTCTTAATTCGCACCTCCTCTCACTATTTGATTCGCTCTGCTTCTTAGCCCTAAGACCTCAACAGCATCCTTGATCCCCTGCACCAGATCTTCCTTGCTTTGCTCGCGCAAGGCATTTCAGTGTAGTCCACCTTGTCCTGCTCACAGTGAGGTTGCTGTACTGCATTAAGATTCGGTGATTTTTTTTTCTTTGAAATCCACCCGGCGAATCCAGGGCAACCTCCTTCAAAGCGCTCCTAATGTAAATATAAGATGACTTTTGAGGATCAATTTGCAAGGTTTGTGCCATGGTTGATGATAAACAGTCAATGGGTGCTTTAAAAGGTGCCTGGTCACGTTTGTGAGGTTCGGCTTTGAATATTGAATTAGGACTACCTGACAGGTTCTGCCTTGGAAATAAATCTACAAATAACACAGTTTGGATGTATGAAAACGGACGCATACCCAGTCTATAACAGTGTGTTATTCTATTGTAGAAATGAATGGTAAAATAAGCAAAGGACTTTATAAACTAAAACAGACACATACGCAAAGGATCGCAAATGGTAAAAACAAAGCAGGTAAATGACAAAACAAAGGCAGAGGCAACTGGGGACCAAGCATAGCAGATCAGCTGCAAATACATGGCAACAATAGCTGCAAACACCCATAATAAAAATCACATACGCCGACAGCAAAACCAGGAACAAACCACAGCAATACAGAAACAACACAGGGATCTAAGCACTGGAATATGCAATGAAGAACTGAGAAACAAGGGCAAGGGCAAGAACTTATACAGCCAAGGGTATGATGAGGGACAAGTGTGAGTCAACTTATACAAGCACAAGAGATGAGGGCAACAAGGAACAAGTCAGGGTAATTAACAGGATGAAAAGGAGTTTAACATTAGGAATACAAGTGAAACAAAATATTACAAAAAAAACAGGCAGACACAAGCAGGAATGATCATACAAAACAAAGACCTACTACAAAATAACCAAGGGGGAAAAAAACTCAAAATATCCAAGAGTTGAGGCTGGTCTCCTGCCAGTCCTGAACCCACAACTGCAGGGGCAGCAGTCAATTCTCTGTTACACACTCAGCCCATTTAGCCACAAGGCAGCCCAGCAAGCTGCCGAACAAACTAGGAACTTAAGGGCTACAAGACTGAGAAGGGAACAGGATGGCTAGTGACACCTGCTGGCCAAATGGAGAAAACGAGACAGAACAGGACAAGGCATAATTTGCTGTTATTTCTCATCGTTGCTGCGGCTTTGGCAAGAGTGCATGAACCACCAAAACTTAGACAACTGGTGTTTACTAATTATTAATTAATGCCTTTCTTCATTCACAGACAGATATGTAACCTTTAAAGGTTGTTCAGTGTTGAGTTACACACTATGGTTGTTTGGCAGCATGCTTGTAGCCCTCCTAACAGGTGCCTGTGTGTATTCAGGAAACACAGTTTAGCCTGACTGGGAAGCAAGTTTATCTGGGAGAAGGATCATATTATTTATAATGGACACGCTAGCTGTGGCTCATCTCTTATTTCAGAATCTGCCTTGATATTCTAAAACCCCCCTAAATCTTCCATTGCTGCTGTTGCCACACAACTAGCATTCTAAAAGGTAAAGGCAGAGTTAGAACCTGTGAACGTAAATCTCGTCCAGTGATCCTCATGGCCTGTAACCATGCTTTAATATCAATGCTGTGTAGGACCTGTGTCTGCAAAGTTCCCTGTCCAGTATCAGAAATATCAGCTCTGGTTCTTCTGGCTTTCAACTAGACTGGCAAACACCCCTGAGTTATTCCAGCGCCATGTCATCCTCCGCTAACTCTCACACGCAGAGTGATTTTCTGTCAGGGGAGATTCTTGGATATTTTAAGGCGAGGCACCTTAGCTGGCCTTTAATTCATACTGAGGGGCAATGCTTATCGTTAGCGAATGATACATCTTGAATTGGTGACTGACTGGCGGAGGTGGCACTTGGGGAACCAATCAGCTTTCAGCAGGGCCCAGTGCTCTTTGGTCTCGCCCCTGAATAGGTCCCTGATTTCTGTAAGAAAGTGGAACCAAAATTAATCTTCTCCTTTTTTCTGCTTGGTCTATTTGCTCGTTTGTGACAACAGGCATTCCTGTCTAGGTGCAGCTACGGAGCCCTACTTGGTTATATTTTATTTTACCCTCTTTTCCTAGCCCGGCCCTGTCAGGAGAGAGTGATGGAACTGAAATGACTGTTGTTTTGGCGGACATCTTGTGCCGAATTGGATTCATTTAGCTGGACTTGTGCCTGAGACTTGGCTCCTGTCGTTTGCAATCTCAGTGTTGATTTCAGTCCCAGGACAATAACCGCTGAAGGGTCTTTGGGAAAAATTCTGGCATGACTTTATACAAACCTCCATATCGCAACGTTCGAGAACGTGAGAAGTTTTATTAAATAATTGAAGAGACGCCTACCTTTTATGGGCAATGCTTTTGTCACTGATATCACTGTTATCACCGTGCGGCAGAATGTTGTTTCATCACCCTTCAGTCTCACATGAATTCTGGCGCAGTGGTTAAAAGTGTGAGAAAAAAAGAACATAAAATAAACCAGTGGTACATCCAGGTACTGGCTTCAGCACAGTAGTGGTTTTTAGGGCCTGATGCATGTGAAAGTTTAATCTCCATTCCTGATAGAGATTCCGATAGCTAATAATACTATACGTTTTTATATGGTTAAAACTAAAACAGACAGCAGGCAAATGTGCTTTACTGACTGATTTGATTGTCAGTTTCTGAAATTCAAATAAATACCGGAGACCCACAAAAGGATGAAATATGAATAAAAAATAAGTGACATGTAAGTCACCATAAAACTTTAAACATGTGAATTTAAAACCTAAACCCTCACATTTCTGAATTGTCAAACAAGACAAAATTGAGCTAAAAATATTTTTTTAAATATCACATTTAGACCAAAGGTTTTTGTGTGGTATAGTACGTGATATCCATTCTCAGTTTGTTGGTAACAATCCTTTCCCTTACTAATGGACCAGGGCTGAGAGTAGTAAGTTATAACACAGGAAGCATAGCTTCCCGACATTTTCTCCAGTGAGAGAGCTCATTTTCGCATCATAAATGTGTAAACAGACATTAGTGTTTATCAGTTGATTTTTTCCCAGTGCATTTGTGAAACCTTAATATTGGTCAGTGCTATTGGCCAGGCAGTATAACAGTCAATCCCTAGTGTCGTTAATGATCAGTGAAGCCGTGTGCCTTTATATGAGGAATTCGTATATTTGGGTGTCTGTTACATTTCTGGTAGGCTAACAATTTCCTAGAGAATCTGTTTCTGGGAAGGTTGACAGGTTTCTACACCTATTAAAGTCCAGTTAGACGAGCTTCTCCTCTTTGATGAGGCCCTCCCTCAGAATATGACTAATTTCCACCACAGTTTTCTCTAACCTGTATTTATTTTAAGGCAGTCAGTCTCCATGTTAAGAAGTCACATTTACCACAGCCCTTATCCTTGCAAAGCCAAAATAGAGTGAAGCCGTTGTTCTTATCTCTGGTTTCAGGTTATTCCGGTTCATCCAATCAGCGCTAAAGATAGCTGCAAATTTCGGTTCTGCGGCTTTTGGGTTTTATTCGGAATATAATGGGAATTGTGGAGAGTCGGATCACGTGCATGGTACATGGTGAGCTTATGTGACTTAAAACGTGAAGTGTCACGTTCGAGCCTTCATAGTTCTCATCCACCCAAGAACTTCATAAATGGATGCAGCACGATGTTTTATTGTGTAAATATCATAGCTTGATTCTACATGCATCAGACTAAGTAGCATAGTACTGCAGCTACAGGCCATGTTTAAGGGGGGGGTTCCATTTCATGTTTTTTTTTTCTGACACGATTATGTTTTTCACACTTAGTAAGTCACACTGGGCCAGATCACCAGCTGAATGAAGGGAGCATGAATCCAGGCCACTTATCAGGCTGCTGTAAGTTTGCTTCCGCGCGGTTTTTATCCTCCAGAGAGCCGCGAGGGCCTTTTGTCGCCTGCGTCTCCGCTGGCCGAAATCGCTCGCTCCTTCTTGGCCTACAAGCTGATCGTGGTGATCCTGAAGACCTCTCATACGGCACCCAAATTATCCGCTTACTAAGAAAATCGGGGGCTGATTCCCCTCCCCCCCCACCCCCCATTTCCTTTGCCAGTCAGTCAGCTGAAAAGGGAGCCTTTAGCCCCCGCTACGAGCTGCTGTCATGCCATGTCGGTCGGGTCATGCCTCACACTGACTGACGGGGCCTCCAGCTTAGCAGCAAATCGCTTTGCGGTGTCCCTGCGCCAAGCAGTCTGGTTTTTTTTTCTGTTTTGGTTAATCTGAAATGATGGAATGCTTGTATCCAGCGGGTTGTCCACTGAGAATAATGCCCAGCTGGCCTGGTTGGATGTCCGTGTGGAAACGAGCTAATTCTGGTTTAGTTGACGGGGGGGGGGGGTGGAGACGGGGTGATGTTGAATTAGATCCTTGCCGTGCCCTTGGCAGGTATGGTGGGAATTTCTTGTTTTTTTTTTTTTTCTTTTTTTAAAATCATCATGGCCTCTTCTGCGCCCCCTACAGGACGATGAAGTGGTGCTGCAGTGCTCCACCACCATCCACAAGGAGCAGCAGAAGCTGTGCCTGGCCGCCGAGGGCTTCGGGAACAGACTCTGCTTCCTCGAGTCCACCTCCAACTCCAAGGTAAGACTGAGCCCCATGGAGTTCACACTCCCTGGGGGGTGGGGGTGGGGGGTGACAGGGCCTCTTTGTCATGCGACAGCACGGCATGGTTGGGTATGGCCATGGTCACACCTCAGAAACCATGATTCAGAGCCACTTGGGATGCACCTTCTAGCAGAACAAAGTTGGTCACGGTCATCTTGAGGAGGAAGGAGAAGGATCTGGCCACACTTAGACCTCTTATAGTTAAATGGTTAGCCATGGATGTTCAGTCCAAGATAATGATTTAATAATATACAAGTGGCATAGGGTAGTACCTAAGGGTTCAAATACTCACAGACCATGGTCACTCACAGGGCATAGTCATTCATAGGATATAGTCATTTACAGGACATGGTCATTCACACACTATGGTCATTCACAGGACATGGTTATTCACAGGACATGGTCATTCACACACTATGGTCATTCACAGGACATGGTCATTCACACACTATGGTCATTCACAGGACATGGTCATTCACAGGACATGGTCATTCATAGGATATAGTCATTTACAGGACATGGTTATTCACAGGACATGGTCATTCACAGGACATGGTCATTCACAGGACATGGTCATTCACAGGACATGGTCATTCACAAACCATGGTCATTCAGAGAACTTACTTCTTCGTATAACATGACCAGCTGCACGGTGGTCACTCCCTGAGCCCAGTAACTCAGAGGCAGTTGTTCACCCGCGGGGTGTTGACACGGCACACACCATGCATGCTGCCCCTGATGTCTGCAGCAGGGCCCTTAACCTTAGTCCCCCTCCCACCGAGACGAGTGCTTCTCACTCTTCTGGCTGGGTGGGGTTGTGGGCTCCTCTTTCTCTTCCTGGGGGAGTCAGTTGGATGAGAGGCTCTGATGTTGGTATTGCCATTCTCCACGACTCCTGCCGACAGCCTGCTCTATGTGGGTTGGGGTGGGGGGAACGGCATGCCTCTGAAAATCCGCACTGACAGCCAGCCGCGGTGGAGGAGGCAGGGGCTGCAGATCACAGTGACCTGGGGTTCGGGCTCTGGAGTTCTGGAGTTTTCACCTGTACTCTCTGGGTTCTTCTCTCTTTTAAGGGAAGAGCACATGCAAAGGTGAAAACATTCTCAAAACAATACAATACAAAAGCCATACAATTCAGGTATCCATCGGTTTATGTCCGGATTACGTTCTGGAAGTGAGGCTGTAAGTCAATCTGGATATATCTTGATCATTATAAGGAAGAGGTCAAATACAGATATACCGTACAACATAAGATATAAGACAGAGTCCGTCGAAGAGGTAAGGATCACATGCCGACGCAGCACGTTACTGCACCCCCCACGCGACAAACCACCCCAGGGATGAGAACCTGAGTGCAGCGTGATACCTCAGCACCACACTAGTTTGAATGGAATTGAACAGTGTGAAGTTTAAATCCTGTCATCAACCCTGAAAGGACCTGCTTGCTGGGCTGGATGTAGGTTAACATCATACCAAGGATAAATTGCAGGTTAAGGACCTCGCTCAAGGGCCCAATGGGGTAGAATCACTTCTGGCATTCATAGGATTCAAACCAACAACCTCATGAGTGCTGGCACAGCTTCCTAGCCTCAGAGCCACCACTCTGTCACATGGTATGAGCTACGTGCTTTTTTCTTAGTAACAGTAAATAGAAAAAAATACACATTAACATAATAACGATAAGTAATATATATTTATTTGTCATTGCAATCAACTGCATATATGTACAGTATTATACGTCAGCTATATACAGTATACCAGGGGTCACCTACAGTACATGGTGCCCACAGGTACCAGGATGCCCCAAAAAAACACATGAGTCACCTTTTCTAAAAATAGCACAACTCACCAGTGTGTCTAAAATTCAATTTGATCCTGTTGCAATTCTTCTTTAATTGCATTTGCATTTATATACATTTGAAAATGACAATATAAAAAAAAAGCATTTAAAACATGTTTATTATACATGAAGTTTAGGAAAGTTTAGGAGGCCGTTTCAAACTGGTAGCCCTTCATATGGCTCAGTACCCGTGACGTAGCTCTCAGTTTCAAAAAGGTTGGTGACCCCTGCAGTGTACTATTACGTAGCTGGTAGCGCAGTCGATTTGCTTTGGTTCTTGCTGCGTGCCTTACAAACGGTAAAATACATCTGCTAACATCCACTGCGTCTGCTTTGGACGTCACTTAATATGTTTTTTTTAAGGCTCCTATAGGACCCCGGACGTGAGTACAATCAGACGTTACTCAATAGGTCATAAGTTGAAAAAAGCACAGATAGACTTTAATGTTTTTGATATAATCAGTAGAACTAAAAAGTAAGATAAAGTCAATTTAAACTGTGGTACCCTGAACTAAGCAGAGAACTGAGGCCTGTATCATGAAGCTGGATTTCTTACTTAGTTGCGTAACATTTCAGATTTCAGGTACCCTAGTTTAAATGGACTTTCTCTTTGTACATTCACTTAAATTTACCTCAGACTACCTTAAATACGGTGAGTTATCTGGCTAAGCCAGAAATCTTGCTTTGACGTCTGGTTATTTTCCTTTAGTTTCTGGGTTCTGATTGACAGAGCTATAGACCAATAAAGAGCTGAGATCCTACTTTCTAGTTCTAGGTAAATACCACCATGTTTGTAGTCCCAAACGGCTTCACTGAGGGCAAAATATCAGCATGAGCCAGTCATGGAATAGGACTCCTCCAAAATGCTCATATCTTGCAAACAGAATATAATGGAAAGAAAATTTGTTCCAGAGACTCTACAGAATTTAATAATTCCCAGTTCGTTCAGTCTTAAATAACTCCAGGTTATCCCTCCAACCCTGCTAAACTAAATTACTAAACTGGTTAGAATTTAAGCTCTCCAGGTATATTTTAAAGGGTTTCAGAGTTCAAAACCAAACCAAAGCTAAATCCGCAGAATAAACGGTAATTGTTAGTGCTTATCGTTCGTGATTTATTGGTTTAGCATTATCAAATGAAACTTTTGAGTAAATGGAATAAAGGTTATTGAAGTTAACTTTTTCGCTTACTTGTGCCTACTGCTGATTATTTGGTCTCTGCCTTTTTTGGCTGCAATGTCGCTCCATGGCCAACCCAGGTGAATCCACGAGAGGAATTGCAGCCTAAACGAGTGGCTCCGACTTCTGCCCACTGTTTCCCAGTGGTTATCGCTTAATGTCAAGTGTGTTGTAGGGGATTGTGTCAGCCAAATTTGAGCTTTTGTGCTGCCTAAGCCAGAATAAATTAATTTGGCACAATACTGGGATACAGGGGGAAATACACATTGTTCTCATTATGACCCTTGTTTCAGCACCCAAAGCTTGAAATTACATGAATCATGATATTCCCAGAGATCAATACATATTATCGATTGAGATCAGCCATGTTTATCTTGTCAACTGTCAGTCATTTTTCTGAATGTCATGCTAAGTAAGCTGTTTTTTGTGAATTGTAAATTTATTTGAATTAATTTATTGTTTCACCCAATGGGCTTAAACTCTTAATATGTATTTATTGATAATGTTTAATAGAAGGACACTTGTCTGTATTATCAGTAAATGGTTTGACTCAAAAGTCACATGACACCGTAGTGTGATTTTTGCTTGGTTTCATGTCTTCCAGAATGTTCCTCCAGACCTGTCCATCTGCACCTTCGTGCTGGAGCAGTCGCTGTCCGTCCGGGCCTTGCAGGAGATGCTGGCCAACACAGAGGAGAAAGCAGAAGGGGCAAGTAATCAAACGGGCGGCCTGCCACCTGATCAGGGGCAGAGGGATGGACACCTTCTCCAGACCAGCGGGGTATGCTGACGGGGCTGTTACGCTTGCCCCAGAGTACGGCGTTAAGGAATTAGTAACGATAGAGCAAAGGCACGGCGACCAGAGATTTGTGCTGTGGCATGTGACTGAATGGTCCAGTCCACTCGTTGTTTCATCTTGTAGAGGTCGATTTAGTGGTCCAGCGCACTCAATGTTTCATCTTACAGCGGCTGATAGAATGGTCCAGTCCACTCTCTGCTTCGTCGTGTAGAGGCTGAATGAATGACCCAGTCCATTTTGTGTTTCATCTTCTAGAAGCTGACTGAATGGTCCAATCTACTTTGTGTTTCATCTTGTAGAGACTGACTGCGTGGCTCATTCCACTCATGGTTTCATCTTGTGGAGGCAGACTGGATGGTCCAGTCCACCCAGTGTGTCGTCTTGTACAGGCCGACTGAATGATCCAGTCCAGTTCGTATTTTGTCTTGGAGAGGCTGACTGAATGGCACAATCCCCTTGCTGTTTAGTCTTGCTGCGACTGACTGAATGGTACAGTCCATTTGGTGTTTTGTTTTCCTGAGACTGACTAAAGGACCAGTCCACTCCATTTTTCGTCCTGTAGAGGCTGACTGAATGGTACAGTCCATTCAGTGTTTTGTCTTGCTGAGACTGACTGAATGGTACAGTCCATTCGGTGTTTTGTCTTGCTGAGACTGACTAAATGGTA
>JAABNY020000040.1:11464376-11478085 GCA_015164015.2 Brevimyrus niger | reverse complement strand
CCGCTCGTCGCGCCCTCCCGCCCGCACGCGCCGGCGCCCCACCCCCCCCCCCCCCCTTGAGTCCTGCCAGTGGACCTTCTGTGCCCTGTCTCTTTAAGTCAGGGCTGCCTGCTGATTGCTCCTCTGAATTGCAATATCAAGGTCCTCTATTTTCAGCATGAGTATTTCAGACTTCTCCAGAGGTGGACAGTTCAGGTCCAGAAAGTAACAATCCAGATCAAACTTTTGTTTCAGCCAAGCGGTTTAATATACGGTGTCACAGTCACAGAGTACTCAGCTGGTCGGCTGAAACATAATGCTGGTCTGGATTTTAACTTTTTGGACACGAACTGTCCACCTCTGGAGAAGTCAAATGCACTGCCTAATGCGAATGAACTGTGCACTGGCTGGACCTCTCCAGGAGACAATTTCTATGCTTAGGAACACTGCATGGCTCCCGTTTTGTAAATAATGAAATGTTTCTCCCCCTGCCCCATCTCCAGTACCTTTGCTGTTTATCCACTTCGCGCTCTTCGACCGACAAACTGGCGTTCGATGTCGGACTGCAGGAAGACACGACAGGTAAGAAGATTCCCTCGCCGTTGTCATGATGTCACCATGAACGTAACGGCACCTTCGGAGGGGCCGCGGCGGTGTCATCACGCAGTACCGTCGCACGTTCCCCCGCATTTACGAAAGAGCCCGTCTTGAGCCCGTGTGTCATCGCTGAGCTTCCGAAAACACCGAAACCCAACCCCACCTGGTGATGCCCTGGGGTAAACCTGACCCCGGGGAGCCATGCCTCCCCCCGGGGCCTGGTCTCAGTGCCAGGCGGGAGGGCCGCCGGCGTCAGTGGACACGCAGCACGTTTGGTACCTCTGCGTCTGTACTGTTCAGCCACAGATGTTCAGTTCTTGGTAAATAGCGCCCTCCTAGGCGTAGATGCTAAATAAATAGGAAGAGGAAGCATAGACATCAGTGCTGAGGTGAGAAAAGAGGCTTTGAGACCTTTGTTTAACCCACCTGGAGCACATAAAACCAACTAGGAGGAAGCAGGTTGTTTTTGATTGACAGCTCAGGATAATCCTGCCCGACGCGTGTCTGGGTTGCTCATCATTCTGCACAGGCTGGTCTCCCCCAACCCACTAACCCAGTCCTTTGCCCCCAACCTGCTGCCCCATGCATGTGTAGGGGAGGCATGCTGGTGGACCATCCACCCCGCATCCAAGCAGAGGTCGGAGGGTGAAAAGGTGCGGGTGGGAGACGACCTCATCCTGGTCAGCGTCTCGTCTGAACGGTACCTGGTGAGTGTGGGCTTAGAGGAAGGAGGGGGGGGGGGGGTTGAGGAAGCAGCTAAAACATGAGCTGCAGCCTTATTGGCTATCTGCCAGTTATGAAGATAGGCACTGCCCCCTAGTGTTAGGTGAGCAGCATAAAGTCATGCACAAAAGGGGGAGGGGCTCACAGGGGTATGATACGGGGGCACTGTGCTTGTGACTGGAAGGTCAACGGTTCAAATCCCCTGGTTAGCAGAGTGATATCATCCTTGGGCCCTGGAGTGAGGTCTTTAACCCCCAATCTCTCCAGTGATTTTCTCACCCTGCTTTCTTAGAAAATGAGTAAAAGCATCTGCTAAGTAAATAAAATGTGAAATATATTAGTATAGCAACGCTGCACTTGATAGGAACTGTTTGAGTGTAATTGGAACTGTAAAACAGGAAGACGGTAATGGGCGTGAGCTTGTAGACAATCATAGCCGAATGGCGTATTGAGTGTGAAATCGCAGTCTAGAGACTCATTTGCTGCTCTGCATGGTAAAGACTGATGGCTGCTTCCTTCATCTCTTTGCACATTCATGACACGTGCTCTCTCCCCCCCCACCATCCATCAGCACTTGTCCTACGGCAACGGGAGTCTTCATGTGGACGCTGCCTTCCAGCAGACCCTTTGGAGTGTGGCGCCCATCTGCTCCGGGAGTGAAGTCGCTCAGGGTAAGGACTGAGAGTCTGGGAAAGGGGGCGGAGCC
Organism: Brevimyrus niger; assembly: GCA_015164015.2. Lineage (NCBI taxonomy): Eukaryota > Metazoa > Chordata > Actinopteri > Osteoglossiformes > Mormyridae > Brevimyrus > Brevimyrus niger. The sequence continues at coordinate 11,476,080 of JAABNY020000040.1, read as the reverse complement.
AAAGTGGAGAGGGTGGGGGGTCTGGGCCGCGCCAACATGAAAGGCTCAGGATGATGTCGGCTCAGGGAAAGGATGCTCCGGCCAAGCCTGTTGGTGAAGGAACGAAGGAGGGTAAAAATGCATGAAGAAAGGAGGGAAGGAAGGATGGCAGGGAAAAAATGCATGACGGTAGGAAGGAAGAAGAGACAGAAGAAATTGAGGATAGAAGGAATGAAGAAGGGAAGGATAAAAGGCAAGAAGGAAGGAGGGAAAGAATGAAGAGGCAGGAAGAAATAAGGAAGAAAAGATGGAGGGAAGGAATAAAGGATAAGGAAGGATAAAAGACATGAAGGAAGGAATTAAGAGAGGAAGGAAGTAATATGGAAGGAAGTAATAAAGGAGGGAAGGATAAAATGCATGAAGGAGGGGGGAAGAAAGGGATAAAAGGCATGAAGAAAGGAGGGAAAGAAGGAATGGAAAAGGAAGAAATAAAATAATGAAGGAAGGAATAAAGGAGGGAAGGATAAAAGGTTCAAGGTTACTTAATTGTCAACAGCAGCTTCATACGTGTACAAAGAGTGAAGAAACTTTGATGAAATGTTTCTCCATGGCCTGAGAGCAACATATAGTAACATATATATGGTACAGTTAACATCACAAAAATAGGGTGTGTAATGTGCAAACAGGCAGTAAGTAAATAGTGCAGAGATTTTACAGTAGTGAGGAGGTAATGTAAAATGATTTGTGCAGTTGCATATAGTAATTAGCAGGATTTACCCCAACATAAGACATCACGAAGGAGGGAATGCATGAAAGGAAGGAAGGAATTAAGGGAGGAAGGAAGGAATAAAGGAAGGAAATATAGTAGGAAAGAATAAAGGAGGGAGAGATAAAAGGCATGAAGGGAGGGAGGAAGAAAATAATAAAGTATGGAAGGTTTGAAGAAAGTAAAATGAAAGGGAAAAAGGAAGCAAAAAAGGAATGAAGGAAGAATGGAAGATAAACCTCAATGGTTCTTTACGCCACACACTGTGTGTCTTTTATACCTCATCTTCTTGGGCTAGGAATTGAATTTAAAGACTCATTAAACTGTTCAGGAAGCAATAAATGTAACGCCAGGCACAGCAGATTGGATAAGGCTGTGTAATTGCAGTACGGAACCATAACAAGGTTAGGAAACTGTACTGTGTTGTTATGTTACATGAGACTGTGAAGCTGAGGGCCTGACATTTTGCATTGTTACCAGAGGAATGTGTAAAAACAGTATTTATATTACAAGAATGGATAATTCAACATTATCATCATCTGTACATTTATCTTCAGTACAGGGCAGTGTTCGTGGATGAAGGGTTAGTGTTATTATGAGTGTTACTCCCCGCGTGAGGAGTGCATATGGGTTTAGGCTCGGTCCACCTCCGCAAACACGTATCTCATTAGCATGATAGCAGATCTTTTTAAACTTTGCAGGCACATTGTAGTGGTGAAGATCTAAAACTAATCAAATTTAAGACAAAGAATCATACTAATATTTAAGCAGTGGCGCATATAGGTGGCACACGAAACAGTGATCTGGTAAAGACTATCACACTTAGCCGAGTCACTCAGAATTAGGCTTTTAATAAAGATGTTGGGGGGGATTAGATTGTGGGTCTTTTGGGGTTGAGGGAGGATTAGGGATTAGGGAGGGGTGAGGGTGATGGGGGTGAAGGGAAATACATTAGTCCCCCAGTGACCAGGGGTGAATTACACACAGTAAGACATTACCAGCATTCAAGACTTCATTCAGTTCTAATGAAGTACATTTTACTTTAGTACTCAATACTGTACAGTGCTATTCTCTTTCTTTAGTACACAATACTGTACAGTGCTATTCTCTTTCTTTAGTACACAATACTGTACAGTGCTATTCTTTTTCTTTAGTACACAATACTGTACAGTGCTATTCTCTTTCTTTAGTACACAATACTGTACAGTGCTATTCTTTTTCTTTAGTACACAATACTGTACAGTGCTATTCTCTTTCTCTCAAATGAAAGGGATTCTGACATTTTAGCCTAATTCTCAAGAGATAATAGAGCCATGAATAAATATCTTGCATCAGAGAATGACGGAGCAATGATAATCATGCTTTTTTATATACATTTTTATAACTCAGACACTGCAGTAACATGGCAATGAGTGTGATCAGAGAGAGCAGTACAGGCAGACTGGATGAGAGGTCAGACGGGAAACGCCGGTACAGGGACGAAGGGGGCTCGCAGTTTGAAACTTATGAACGGTTTATTTCTGGAATTTTCCAATATCTTTCCGAGCTGCAGTAAACTGCACATCAGTGAAATTGTGGTTACTGAACTTGCAGAAACAGGGGACCCACTGTATATTATTATCGTTCTGACGGCATCTAGTTATTATTGTTGCTGTTCTCTTGTTGTTAGTGCTGTTATTCCTCCTCACAGGATCAAGCCCTGATTGTGGATCTGGCTAACAGATGTCCTTGTCCTTCTTCCCCCCACAGGCTACCTGATCGGTGGTGACGTGCTAAGACTGCTGCACGGCCACATGGATGAGTGCCTGACTGTCCCATCTGGGGAGCACGGAGAGGAGCAGCGCAGGTGAGCAGGCAGTGTGGGCTCCCATTGGCTGGCAGCCTTGCAGGTCCCGCCTTGTTAGCATCATCTTCTGCTTGATTGGCCGCAGTTGTTCCTGGTCCCGTTTGGGGGGGGGTTAGTGACAGGCTGACAAAGCACAATGCTGTAGAGCTGGAGTGTCATTGGTAGACAATGTCTTAAAGGAAACAAACAAAACATCTATTTTTGGTTTGTCCGTAAATGGGATATACATATGCAGAGTACAGACATTGATCTTTTAAAGATGTGGGGAAACGTGCACAAAGGATGTGGAACAAAGGATGTGTTTCATTTATATTGACTAATAGAAAAATTACAGTATTAAGAGGAGGGAAATGGTGGCTCACACTGCAAACAGCGTTGCTTTTTTGGCACAGGCTATGTCCTAGCAATCGAGAAGATAACTTAGCAAAGAAATCAGTAAAGGAGATGAGGTAAAGCAAGACTCTATGAGCCTGACCAGGATAAGCTGTTGGAAGATGGATGGGTGGATGGATTATAAATGACGTTGCAAGATCACCCTCTTAGAGCGAGAAAACTATGATGAACGACAACAAGATTCACTTCCTCTTCCTGTCACATGATGAAACATTGCACCATCTTTGAAGACAGACTGGTTTTGAGGCCACATCATAAGCACTCTGCCACGGTGATGTCTGGCTAAGCTTTTTTTGACTCTCCGTGATTTGCCAGGAAGTTGTGCTCGACAGTTACCTGACCTTGGTTTGCTACAGGCTGTTATTGTTTCTGAATGCTAATCTGCATGTGACGAGGGATTACTGATTAGTTCGGATTGGTCCTTTGACATCTGTATGAGTTTGGCGTGTTTTAGAGTTTTTCTTGGTGTCTGAGTAACCGGAACAAATTCTGTATGCCCAAGTCCGAATAGACTCGACCCCAACCTGCTTGTTTGGCTCTCTATTCATCCCTTCCCCCCCAAAAAGGCCACCTTTCTTTGCTGCCCGCCGTCTGTCCCATAGCTACCCGGCCTCGTTACCTCACAAAGGACACCGTTTCCTTGAATGCCGGTCCCATTACTGAGCCATGTGGCTCGATTCGCTGCCAACACTTTGGACTGTTCCGGTCTGCCTCACATTGAAGTGGTGACCTTACAGAAGCCGACGTTAAAAATGTTCTATTTTTCAAGGAAAAGAAGGTGTTTCTCATGCAGGGCGTAATTCGCGACACCTCTAGGCCTGGCTGACTCCGAGTTACTTCAAAGCTGATCTTTGAATGTGGGAGTGTTTTTAAAGCACAACTGTTTCATCTGGTCTTTTGAGAACTACCTGTTCTATGTATTTCGGACAGCATATTTTGACAAAGGTTATTTACACCATAATGCCGTGACGTGAATTGACGCCCTATCCAGGGTACCCCCTGTCACATGACCCGTGTTTCCTCAGAGGCTGGCGGCTCACCGCCCGCGGTACTGAATAAGTGTTATGGAACACTGATGGGTCTTAGAATAGTGATGCTTCGTTAATGTTCATGGGGAAATTCTCTTTTTGTGTTACACTTGCAAAAAGCAAATACAAAACACGTTTATACAAAACGACATACAATTGAGCAACTGAGGGTTAAGGGCCTCGCAAACGGGCCTAGAGGAGAAATCAGGGATTTGAACCAGCAACCACCTGGTACATGTATTAGCCCACAGAACCACTCACCCCTACCCCAGGCCTCATTTGTAACAGTGGGTAAATAATTGCATAATAGAGTAATTTATTGGACCATAGTGTAGAGTAAGAAGATATAAAAATCTTAGCAAATGTAACTTGGAGCTCGTAAGTCAGCTTGGTGAATGTGCTGCCTGGTTTTGCATCTCGGGCTTCCTCGAGCTGTGGCCATGCGACTTGCTGTTAGAGAGGATATTACAGCCATTACGGTTACATTACCACCATATACCAATAAATATACACAAATACGCACCACCAGAGTTTTACTGCTGCCGACTGCTGCTTGGATCCGGCCAGATGGCTGTCACAGCATCACGCTTAAAAGGTTTTTTTTCTTTTTTTTTTATTTAATGAAAGCACATCTTTTGAAATCTTTTCTCTGAAAAGGGAAGCAGAGATCTGGTTTGCTTTTAACTCTCTGACCTCCGTGGCATTGGCAGTTCTATTATACAAGAGCTGATGTCACAACCTGTGTGTGTGTGTGCGTGTGCGTGTGTGCGTGGTGTGCTTATAGGTTGTGTATATTTTATATTGAGGGGACCAAAGTCTCCATAATGTGATAAAAACCTGTTATTTTGGCATTGTGATGGTGCGTGTGTGCGTGTGTGAGAGAGCAGCTACAATGTCCCCTTAACGTGATGAATACTCGTTTTTTTCCCTTATGGGGACCAGGAATACTCAATTTAATAAAAATCTGTGACTACAATGAAAAAACTAAAAATGGGTAGGAGTTAAGGCTGTCATAGTCAGCATTAGCATTTTTCTCATAGAAATGAATGAGTGGTCCCCATAAAGATATGTTTACCTGACATGTGCGTGTGTGCGTGCGTGTGTGGGTGCATGAGCTTGTGTCCCCCCTTGTTGAGGGTCTCTGTCAGGCTGGGGGAGAGAGCTGTCATTCACACAAGTAGCCGATCTCTGAGACAGCACAAAGCCCTCAGCCCTGGAGGTCACACAGACCGATCCTCTACACATCCCCCTGACCAGGAAACGTGACTCATCTCCGCAGTAGCCGTTGAGGTGGGGAGGGCTGTTCAGGGGATCTTGCTGCCCCCGGGGCCTGACAGAGTCACCCGAACAGCGTTGCATCTTTGAACAAGTGGCAAATGGCAAACTAGCTTCCTACAGCCAGGATAGAGGAGATTCACACAGATCCTGCATCACTAAGCTATAATTCATATCTAACACTGGACAGAGTGCTGCTCAGGGGTTCAAGGTCTGTACTTGCCTCTAGAAGGTCGTGGGTTCAAATCCTTTCACCGATGGGCTCATGAACAAGGCCCTTAGCCCCAAGTGCTTTAAGGCTTCTGGATAGAGGCTGACCCTGTTCCCCGACCCAACAGCATACTTTTCCACAAACAGAAAGCATGACATTGGATCAATTTCCTCCCACAAAATAAAGGAACGAGTGTAGTTTTCTGTGTCATTTGTTTAATTGGGTTCTCTTTCATTATTGCAGAAAAAGAGAAAATTTCACGAAAAACGTCAGGGTCACGAAACTTTCTAGTATTGCTAATGATGAGACAAAATAATTGACGGAGAGTTGTTGTGTTACAGTTGCAGGGTAGGTGATAGGTGAATGGGGAGGGGGGGGGACAAAGCACCCACAGGAATGCAAATAAGGGACAAAATATAGCGCAATTTAGGAATTTTTGACAGAAAGGCAAGAAACAGAATCCCTCCTGGATTATCTATAGTTCTTTATGAATAATACATTGTGCGCGTTTGTCCGGGAGACCTGCAGTTCGGTACGTGGTGGTAAGGGCAGGTCATCTCTGTCCCCCTGCAGGACGGTGCACTACGAAGGGGGGGCCGTGTCCATCCACGCACGCTCTCTCTGGAGGCTGGAGACGCTGCGAGTCGCGTAAGTCCAACCCGTGTCGCGGGGAAGGGGGCAGCGGTTAGGTAGCGAGCACCTTGGACCATGATCACACTCCTGAGTGGCTTGGAGATCTCAGAGGTCACTGTTGAGGTCAGTCATACAACACGGAGGAATTTGTATACTCTGATAATTTACGCTTTTGGAATGAGTTTCCCGTTTCAGAGACTCATTTGCCTACCAGTGAGGATTCCTATTTAAGCCCAGTATATAACATTTGGGCAAGTAGAGAGAGACTTCAGAGTGTCTCTGCTTTGCATGAAGACATACTAGGTAGCGTTCTGTTTTGGAGCAGTTTATATCTGTGCTATTAAAAGTGTTCAGCCTGTCGGAGCCGGCAGTGTTTAATCAAACTGACGTTTTGAGTTCAGCGCCAAACTAAAGCGGGACTTGCAAACAGCAGCCTCTGCTGAGACGAATAAATCAAGTAAATTGTTGGGGGGGTCGGGCGTCAAAATTTGGAGCTGCAACCTTTTCCGGGTTAGCATCCCACGCTGTCGTTATTCACCTATTTGGCTTTGATTCAGCATGTTGATCGATGAAAGTCAGGGCGACTCCAAAAATTTGGAGCATAATCGGATGGGTCTGGGCCGGGGCCCAATATGATATGCTTTCCCAGGGGCCCAAAATCTCTAGCAGCGCCCCTGCTTACAGCCAGCTTGCATCTCGTTAGAAACGACGAAGTAGGAAACCTGCTGCACTTGGGCGCCACGACCCATATCACGTTTGGTACAGTGGACTGGTCCAGGAAGTGGGCTCTGCTGTCTCCCCCACCACATTCCAGGTGGAGCGGCAGCCACATCCGCTGGGGTCAGCCCTTCCGGCTGAGGCACGTCACCACGGGAAAATACCTCAGCCTGACGGACGACCGGGGCCTGCTGCTCATGGACAAGGAGAAGGCCGACGTCAAGTCCACGGCCTTCTGCTTCCGCTCCTCCAAGGTTTGCCGCACCTGTTCCGATTTTCGGCCCCTGCTGCAGTTTCCACAGCAGCTTGCCAGTGCTGGTCCCATTCGTACATGTATTACCCTCCCCCCCCTCCCCCGCCCACCCTCACCAAACAGCAGTGATTCACCAGTTAAACTATACATTTCTGTGGGATCACGGATGTACGTCGACCCGCATCGACTTAGCGGTTCTGTTCGTAGCCGATTCTCGGTTTCCCATAGGAAGATCTTAACGAGCTCCTTTTTGGCTGCATTTCCTTCTCTTGAAATGTCCCCCCCTCATTTTAGTGCTGGAGTGCTGTGAAATTGTCCGCCATGCAAGTACACACTAGCCGTGTAAATTGACACGCGTCGTAATCTCTCGTCGCGACAATGAAAATGCGTACTCATTTTATGTGTGATTTATGTTGACCGTTATACCGCCGATGAAGCACGCATTTGCCATGTAAAAGTTAAAAAGCGAGATGTTTCCTTGTACTTGCATAGAAGTTATAATCTACAACAGCTAATCTTTCCTGTACGTGTCTTAACTTGTGCTATCTTAAGGCTCCTAGAAACAGTTCATGGCACTTAGGAAACATCTCATGGTTAAAGCACACAAATTAATGAGTACATGGATACCGGATTCGAACAAGCGTTTCCAGTCTCCTCAACACGCCAGCACCCATGTCCCAGTCACGGGCCGCAGATACAAACCTGTCTGTTCCCGTCAGTCCGAGGGTGGCGGCTAAGACGAATCACGCCGCTTCCCCGTAAATCGACCCGCCCCTTTTCCCAAACCCACCGAATCCCCCCTGCAGGAGAAGCTGGACTTCGGGGCCAGGAAAGAGGTGGACGGCATGGGCGTCCCCGACATCAAGTACGGCGACTCCGTGTGCTACGTTCAGCACGTGGACACCTGCCTGTGGCTGACCTACCAGGCCGTCGACGCCAAATGCGCCAGAATGGGCGGAGTGCAGCGCAAGGTAGCTGAAGCCGGCAAAGTTCTATAAAGTTCAGACGACGTGGTGAAGCACTGCTGCGGTGGCGTCGTGTCATAGCCTCATCCAAGGACCCCATTCGTCACTTTCCCCGTGACATCATGGCACATTTAAATAGTTAAACGTTCTGCAGACGGGCGAAACAGACGGCCTGTCAGTTTTGACATTGTTAGCATTGTGTTTTCTTAGTATCTTATTTCCGGCAAGATGCCCTTGAGCTAGATCTAAGGAAGGGTGCGTTAGAAAGCCATAAAACTCTTGGTTAGTGGTGACATTTCTGTGCTGGCGTGCAGCTGCTGGGGAGGCGTAGGTAGGTGGGGGTTGTGTTTGGTGGAGGGTGGTGGTCAGAAGATGCTCTCTGGGCTCAGAGATGTCAGACATGGTGCTGGTTGACTTTTCTAGGCCATCATGCACCACGAGGGCCATATGGACGATGGACTGACCCTGTCGCGCTCACAGCACGAGGAGTCCCGCACTGCACGGGTCATCCGCAGCACCGTCTTCCTCTTCAACCGCTTCATCAGGTACCGATCCCACACTAAGCCCCATCTGGGCCGGCACGTTTCCAGCATCTCATCCAACCTCCAGAGACCCAGGAAAGTCTCCGTCAGCCACGGTACCTTCTTCATCGCCTCTGTTCCAGGGGACTCGATGCCCTGAGTAAAAAAGGGAAGACCTCCACGCTAGACCTGCCAATTGAGTCGGTCAGCTTGAGCCTGCAGGATCTGATTGGCTACTTCCAGCCACCTGACGAGCACCTGGAGCATGAGGATAAGCAGAACAGATTGCGGGCGCTGAAGAACAGACAGAATCTCTTCCAGGAAGAGGTAAATGTGCCCCCTTGCTTGGCAAATGTTGGCCCAGGATATGTTTTCCACATCTGCTATGCATGGAAGACATAATCGTAGCAGGACTACGGAGGAGGGACATTTGTAATACTTTTGTTGTAGACCATAGTTGATTAGACTGATAGATTACCAATTTTTCAGCAATTACTGCCATCAGTATTCAGCACACCAAGCTGTCGCCTCCCATTGTAATAGCCCTTCCTCATCTCCATTGCTCAACATAATTGACTGTCTTGCCAAACCTCGTTGCGAAAGAAGGACAGTTTCCACAATAGGTGACCTCTTTACTATACTTTGGAATCTTTGAATGTCAAAAGGTGGGAATGTAGAGCTGAAAGAAGGTCTGCTCTCGAGAGCCCGTATGCATCACTCTTCGCTGTCCCCAAATAAAGCCGTATCTGATTACATCTAAAATAAGCCAGGTGCTAAAAATGCCTGCATGAGAAAATGGCTGCTGCATTCTGAAAGAATCGTGTAAGCCTAGACAAGTAACTTTGAAGTCAAATGCTTCTAAAAATAAGTCTCTGTGCCTGTGATTAGGAGGTCGGCGGTTCAAATCCCCTTGGGGTTATTATATCGTCGGGCTCTTGAACAAGGCCCTTAATCCCTAGTTGACCCTGTTTTTCCAATCATACGTTGTTTTGGATAAAGGCATATGCTATACAACCAGAATATGTACAGTGCCTTCCGCAGTTATTGGCACCCTTAATAAATTTTGCCAAAAAAATCTAACCTTTCTTAATATAGAAAACGGACTCATAGAAAAACATTTTTCTCCAAACGCACATACAACAATTATTGGCTGCATTAAATATACCCTCCTTTTGCATTGACAGCAAAACTGAATCTTCTCTTGCAATGCTGGATGAAGTGGGATCTGAGACCTTGATTCCTTGGTCAGAGAACCTTTCTTGTGTGCATTTGGAGGTCTGATTTGGGACACTGTCCTGCTTGAAGATCCAGCCTCTGGTTTCCTCAGTCTTATCCTCCTGGTAGAGGCAACTAGATTTTCGTCTAATATTTAATATTTGATAGAGTCCATGATACCATGATTATCAAGGCCTTTCCAAGAAAAACAGTCCTACATCACAGGTCCACCTCTAGCCTTAGCGTGGATTATGTCCTTTTCTTCATGATCTTGTCTTATTTTGCACCAAACCACCTCTGAAAAAAGGTAATTTCATTCTATATGACCAGAAAACCCACTTTTGATTAGAATTGCAGTAACATGTAACAAAAATCAGGCAGTTCTGTTTGTCTGACGTCAGTAGAAACCTTTCTGGTTGGCTTTCCAGGTAATTTGTTGGCATGTTGGTGGCATTTAATCGTAGTTTTGGAGACTTGGTAACCTCAGGATGCAATCGACTATTGTAACCGTCCTATTGTGATCCTATTGTGTGCAGAAGAATCTGCCACTTGAATGATACTCCTCACTGTGCATGGATGCAAATCAGGCTTGCATCTTCCACTCAGCAGGTGGCACGCAGCTGCATTTGTTTGAAGCTTCTTAATTATCGCTCTCACAGCAAGTGTTCAACTACTTTAAATAGCCATTGCCTGGTTCTTGCAGGTCAACAACCCTTGTTACTTGTGGATTGACTGCGTCATCACTGGAAAGTTGCTAAAACTCCGGGTGTGCTTGTGAAAGCTAAAACGTGGATGTGAATAAGTTCAGGTGCCTTATACTTGAAATACACACAGTGATCCTGTAGAGTGTAAATATATTTTTTCACAGTCATTGCTGTCCCTGCCAGCATATAATTGAAATTAATATGTCATGAATTTGTTTCTTGAGCTATATATCTCAGTACACATGAGGTAATGATAAATCATACACAGGTATCAACAATTGTTTTAACTGATAGGCCGACATTTTCAGCTCAATCCACATGCATGTTTTACATGTTGCTTCATTCTAGTTGGGAATTAATGTTTAAGTGAAGATCTTTCCTTAAGCAAATCAAGGAGCTGGTGTTGGTCACATGGCAAAAACCTTAGAAGAAAAAAAACGGCCTATCTTTCTCTTTCTAGGGCATGATTAACTTGGTACTGGAGTGCATCGACCGCCTGCACGTGTACAGCAGTGCCGCTCATTTCGCCGACGTGGCTGGGAAGGAAGCCGGAGTGGCCTGGAAGTCCATCTTGAACTCATTATACGAGCTTCTGGGTAAGGTGCAACTGGCCCAGCATCGGCTATTAGCGTAGCACCACTGCTACGAAGCCCAGCCTTTACAGGCTGTCTCCTGGTAACAGCACCCCTGCCACATGCCATGCTACTGAAACATTGACAAACGCGGTGGTTTCCATATCTGTTGCCTGGAATTACCCAGAATGCACATCAGCTAGGAGTTGCGTCAACGGCTCTGCTGAAGCTCAAACACGTAACCAGGATGCTTGAAGGCTGGTACTTTTCCCCATGACTACTGCAGCAGAGGGAAACATGAAGTAGGCATCTCCGGTTGCGTACCTCAGTATTCCTTTGAAGCACATGCTGGATGTAAAATGGATGTTTCATGCTAAATGGATGTTTTTCATGATTATTGCTCTTAGTGATTGCTCCTTAGTCCCTGCTTCTTAGAGGAGAGAGGACTGAGAGTTTGAGGCCCAGCTGGACTTGGGAGAGGCTCTGAATTAAACTGCTGTGCAGTCTCCGAAGCCCGTGGCCTCAACAGAACTGCAGACTAGCTTTTTTGATCATCCATCCATTTTCCAAACCGCTTATCCTACTGGGTCGCGGGGGGTCCGGAGCCTATCCCGGAAGCAACGGGC
>JAABNY020000040.1:11449133-11462811 GCA_015164015.2 Brevimyrus niger | reverse complement strand
CCCCCACATCACGACGCGTAGCGGAGCCCCCGCTCTGCTGTTGTTATCCGGTGTGCACCTGACGCGATTAGGCCTCGTGGGTGAGGGAGTATCCATTTTGGGCGTTTTTGATGAGGCCCGCAAGATGAGTCACCGGCCTTAAAAAGCCCACCTAAGCTCTTTTCGGCAAAGGTGAGTCACAGCGGCTTCCCGTCCCACTCGCTGCCGACGGATGCTGGCGTTTCTGGGGCGCCCGCGCTCCCCGGTTGCGACAGGACTGTCCCGCGGCATTTCCGGCGTTTTCCGCGCCGGTTTCCCACGTGAAGAAGCCGCAGGCCCGAATCTGCGGGAAACCAGGCGTGTGCGATGCGCTCAAAGCTCTCGAGTTAACTTTGTGAGCCAAGCCGAGTGAAACCGGTTCACCGTTCTCCTTTGATAACACGCCCTCTATTTGCCGTCCCTTCTTTTCACTGTACGGGGCTTGCCTGAGCAGGAATGAATCCGCTTCCTCTGATTTTAGGCATTTTGGAGGTTCTGCACTGTGTCCTGGTGGAAAGTCCAGAAGCTCTCAACATCATCAAGGAAGGACACATCAAGTCCATCATCTCCCTCTTGGACAAACACGGGAGGAACCACAAGGTCTGAAAGCGGCCGCCCGGCAGCTCCACGCCCATTTCCATGCTCGTCTCAATTAGAGCGCTGATCCAGATGAGTCGAGATGTAATGGAACTGCGACAGAGCAGTATGCGAGCACCTAAGCGTATCCCTCTCCCACCAATGTGCCTGTTTTTTTTAAGAGGTCCAGTTTTTCTGCTCGGTTTATTTTCAAATAGCCTCTCAATACTATTACATCGCAGATTGATTTGAAAGTATATTACACATGCTGTAATAACTGAGCTCTGTGGAGCAGGATCAGATCTACATTGTAATATTCAGTTGAACCGATTTATTCAATGGTTTCTTCCTTTATTGGGGAAAACCCACCACTATGCATAGCCTTATCTACATATATATTGTGTGTGAGTCAATGTTCAAAGTATCAGAAGGGAATACATTTGCATGCGTGTCACCTGGTGGTTTGCTATTGGTCACCGTGATCATGTGTGTGAGGATCATGTTTAGAATTAGAATTTAGTGATCAGTGGTCATTGTCAACACACCACAGCACACAGTGCGCAACAAGGAAATGTGACCTCTGCATTTGACCCATATGTGACTTCCGTGATATAGCAGAGGGCAGCTAATTCAGTGCCCGAGGAGCAGTGCTTGGGGAAGATGGTACCCTGACTTGCTGGTGGGGGATTCGAACCTGCAGTCTTTCAATTACAAGTGTGCATCCCTAACCATCAAGCCACCACTGCCCACAGGACAGAAGGGTTCACAGACAACCACATGCTCAACACATTGAGCCACGAGGGTAGACCATGTATACTATGTAGTGGGGTCCAAATGCACAAGCAGCTTTTTGCTTGCATCCTTCCAGATGAAAAGTCCGGTTGAAGTCCAGAGCTTGCTGTATATCAAAATTTTTCTTTGCACAGGTTAAATCAATCACTACTGCAATACCTGGAAAACAGTAGTGAAACTAGAAAGAAAAAATATGCTATAAAATTTGGTGTTCGTGTAAAGTCAGTAGGATTTGTCACTATGAGTTTGGGCTGCTTGATTATGGCAAAGATCATGATTATTTACTGTGACTATTCAATGAATTTGGAAATATTGTGCATTTGTTAACGTTTGGATTGTTGAACCGTGGATTTTCTTGAACGCCAAATATAACTAAACTGCAAAACAAATCAAAAGGGGATGGAAAGGGGTTTATGAAACACGACAAATCGTCATTGCAAAATGCATCATCATGCGTCATGTGTTAATCCTGATAATTTTGTTTGGTAATCATTGGATGCCAAAATTAGAATTGAAATGAAAATGCAATTAATTGTCCAGTCCCGCTATAAGGGAACATAGTAGCTATATTGTGTTGTAATGATTGTACTTAGAATTTTTTCTTGGGTTAGCATCAAGTAATGTGCCATATATATATAAATTTCGCAATTGGCCGCAATAATTTGCAAGCATGTTGATATTCCTGTTTGACTGAATGAAAGATCATCAGCATTAAGAAACGGTTATAGTCAGCGTTCATGATTTTAATGCTATCGTAAGAAGTTACATAGTTATGTATTATGAGTGACGCACGGATTAGTTGCAGAATCTGCACGCTGGTGTCTCTGGATGACTGATTAGGTCTGGACTGCACTGTGTGGCATTTTGCAGGGCAAACAGTCATAAAATCCACACACAACCTGTCACTGCAAGGTCGCCTCAAGACGGAGAGGAAGGGAGTTTAGCCCCCATGCAATCCTATATCAAACCAGAGGAAAATAAAATTGATCGGTAAACTCTGTTGGCTGTATCGCGCTTACTCCATAACAGCTCTGATCTAGCACGGCTGAAAACGCCAGCTAAGCTAATTAGTAATCAAATTAATCAAGTATATTAATTGTTCCAAATTAGAGAAAATGCAAAATGCCCATTTTGTTAGCATGGGGTACAGTATACATGAGAGAGAGGTTAAACCGTACATCTGGAAAATGATGCATAAAAGAGAATGGAGACACAAGTACTGGAGTGTCTGGTGGTGTCCGATCAAAGTCACATGACCCTGGAAATGTCCAAGGCTGATGCTGCACCCGCTTGCGATGGATGCGGTCACATGGTCAGGCTGGATTGTGTGGGAAGCTACTGTAGGAATATTGTCGCTCTCCAGGCATTTGATGGAGCTGGTCACTCTTTAGGGTGGCCGGGACCGACTCTCTGACCCTTTTGTCTCCTGACCCTTTGACCTTTGAGGTATGATGTGCAAATTCCTGGGCCTGGATCTCCAGCTCTTAAGGGTTGGCACATGCCTCTGCAGTTGTTGGTCCAAGCCAGTCTCACCTTCTCAAGCTCTGTGCTTCTCCATCCTTTGATCCAGATGTCAACATGATGTTCACACATGGGACACCTCTGGATCATTTTATTGCCACCCCCTGTGTAGTATGGGGGGGGCTGCTGTGAGTGAGTGGCTCTTGCCTGACAGCCTCTGGCTTTTTCCAGTCGCTCCTGCTCAGCATCATGGGGAACGGGGGGGGTGTTTCACTCTAGGGTCTTGCTGAGGTGGTTCTGCTTTGACGGCAAGACACAGCTGGGACAGCAGATTACATTATTACAAATATTATTCCCATTTTGAATAGCCAGTCGTTGATGATTTGACTAATTTGAATTTCCACCGCATACCCAGGCCGCTTGATCAAATTGCCTTTTCTGTTCCTGTCTGTATTCTTCTTCGTGCCATTTGTTTAGATGTTGTCCTTTTAAAATTATGCGCCAGACTAATGTAACCTACGCTGCCTAGCTAGGTCTTGTGTGAGTGTTAAAAATGATGCATTCATGTCTCATTTGGGTGTTTATTCAACCGTATATTTAGGCTATCAGTGTATCAGTGGATTGGGTCATCTATCAACCGGGACCCAGCTACTGTATATAAGAACATGGTACAGCGCAGAGTCTTGCACCAGTAGGTTGTATGTTTCTGTTGGGGACATAGATGTGTGCTTGAGTTCCTTCCCGAAGCATACATAAACTAAATGGCTGCTTAGGGCCCAATGGCCACCAGCCCCTCCCCTATTTTATCAGCCAGAATGGGAAAGAAAATGACAAATGACAATTAGGTTAATTAAATTTTGCTTAGGACCCTGAAATGGGTTGGACCAGGCCTGAATCCATGGGCCAATAAGAGAATAGGCTAAAGGAAGGGGTGTGGGGAAGCTGAGACGGTAATCTCTCTACGCCGTGGACAGGTCCTGGACGTACTCTGCTCTCTGTGCGTGTGCCACGGGGTTGCAGTGCGTTCCAACCAGCACCTCATCTGTGACAACCTGCTCCCCGGCCGGGACCTGCTCCTCCAGACCCGGCTAGTCAACCATGTCAGCAGGTACCCGCCCCTTCCCGTCTCTCTCTTTCCGCGTGTCGGGTTTCTTCCCCAGACTTCCCGATCTCCTCATGGTACATATCACCTATGGGCCGTCTGCAGCATGAGGCCGAACATCTTCCTGGGCATCAGCGAAGGTTCCGCCCAGTACCGGAAGTGGTATTACGAGCTCATCGTGGACCAGGTGGCGCCGTTCGTCACGGCCGAGGCCACCCACCTCCGCGTGGGCTGGGCGACGACCGACGGCTACTCCCCCTACCCCGGGGGTGGAGAGGGCTGGGGAGGCAACGGTGTGGGGGACGATCTCTACTCCTACGGCTTTGACGGTCTTCATCTTTGGTCAGGTGAGGCAGCTTCTGAAGCCTTCTGGTCGCGCTTCGTCTCTCCTGAGGCTGTGGTCCATTACTGTAATTTTTTTTGATCCCAGAGTGCAGTACAGGAGACAGGCAGTCAGGGAGGTGATTTCTATCTGAATCGCTCGCCCTCTAATGCAGGAGTGTGCAGCCAAATCATTGTCCTGCTTAGTGTAGAGGTGAGCGATCTGGGCTCTTCCGAATAAACTTGCCTGCAGCAGTTAGGAAAATGCATCCCTGTCTACAGAAAATGCATCCCTGTCTACAGATCCTTGTTGCTGCCAAGTGTCGTGCTTTTCCCGTACGGTTTTATATGCCTCGCGGAAAATGCTCCTCCCTAATTATCCCTGAGCCCCTGCAGAACTCAACACCGAATGTCAGCCTCGAGATTTTAACTAGGATCTGCACAGGAGGACCTCGTGGTCTGGTTACTCCTACAGATGATAGCATCCCACGTTTGGCTGTCAGTAGAGTGGAAACCTTAAAACTTTCGAAACGGTAACGAAAGTAATGTTAAATTCGCTTCCGCGGTCTGGTAGTGCCAGACCCTGCAGTCGTGGTTGATTCACAGCACAGTGAATCGGACATGACTTCAGATCTGTGACCCTGCACTGTTCGCAGTTTTATACTTCATTGTTACACTAAATTTAAAATGGACACAATTACTTAACGTATTCACCTGGCAGGACCCTATAGATTTGAAAAGAATTGCTTATGGAAGCTATTAACTGGATGTACAGATAGTCATAGCTGCCAAGATCCATGGTTTTCTTACATTTTCGTATGTTTTTTCCAACACATTTCCAGATTTTTCTTTAAACACCTCATTTAAACCTAAAACGATCTGAAATGTTTATTTAGTATTCATAATAATATCTGGATGCTTTGGGTTTGCGTCCCCTCTTATGTCTGTAGCCTCTGGGATAGGCTCCCGTGACCCTGAATAGGATGAGCAGTTTCAGGGGATGGATGGATGGATGGATGGATGTAATGGCAGCTGAGCAGAACTGAAACACATCTGCTTACCCCAGATCTGTTTAATTAAATGTGTTGCTAAAACAGGCCCCCTATTGGTCACTGTTTCACAACAAGAGACAAGAGTCCAGCATAAATGTAAAAGCTCACTTTAAGTGTTAAAGTAATTTAAACCATTGTTTACATGTTGACCACTGGGCAGTGGATTACTGTAGATGTCCTTTGTTACTGTAATAGCTATTTTTACCCGATTTTCAGGATAAAATTAGGTTGGATCCGGAGAATTTTATTAAACGTTCTTGATTGTTTGCTTCTGAAAGGCTCTGCTTGTTCATTGACGCAGGAATGAATGGTGTACCTGCCTGTCTCAGTCATAGAAGCCTTTTGTAAGGGCACATGGAGAACCTTGGGGCACACTGCGCCCCTGTGTTACTACGTGATAATCGGACCAAAAAAATTCTGGTTATTTTGGGTGAGAAGAGTACAATTGCTTGTGAAAAGCGAAGGCGTTTTTGGAAGTGGTGTGGTGTCTTTGAAAGGCCTGTGTGAGAAACAGTAAACATGTCGCGCCTCGTGGTATTTCACGAAGAACGGCTGTATGTTTGCTGTGTAATTCCACCATGCTGCTCTTGCCGTGCCGGTAGTAGGGATTTTGGAACACCTGTTGCTTGGTGATGGTATAAATGAGTGACTGAAGCCATGTAAGCCACGCAGCGGAATGCCGGTAGACGGGAATATCAATGTTTCTCTTCCATAGGCTGTGAGGGGATGTAAATCCACGGCATGACATGGCTACGCATAAATATATCACTTGGTTTCTTTTATTTTATTGTGTAAACCGAATTCGCAAACACCATAAATTGCTGCTAGCTTTCGCGACGCTTGTGGAGAAATCAATAGCTCCTCTTAGTCATTACTGACCGGGGTATCTGGCGATCTGGAGGGCCCCGGTGGTGGATTTCCGTGCAGGCTGATGTGCCCTCCTTTTCCCGGACAGGCTGTGTGGCCCGGACAGTGAGCTCGCCCAATCAGCATCTTCTCCGGGCCGACGACGTGGTCAGCTGCTGTCTGGACCTCAGTGCGCCCAGCATCTCCTTCCGCATCAACGGGCAGCCCGTCCAGGGCATGTTCGAGAACTTCAACTCAGACGGCCTCTTCTTCCCCGTCGTCAGCTTCTCGGCCGGGGTCAAGTGAGTGCCCCAGTCTCCCCCCCCCCTAAAAAAAAACATCTCGTTGACAGTCCAGCCCGTCGCCCGCTTCAGCCTTGGTGCTTAGTCTCACTCGTATCGACGGCCAGTAATTTTTCAATTATCTGCGTCTTGCTGGCTAGGGTTATTTTTTTTCAGTGTGAGGCAGATGGCGTGTGATGAATGCAGTGTACTTTGTCATAATGCAATCGCGCCGGTTCCCTAAAACGGCGGGTTAACTGCTTTACTATTGATTTCATATTACACTGCTCTTCTCCACTCTGCTGACTGTGGAAAGGCGTCTTCTGACACAGATGTATTCCGGAGGCTCAATAAGGGGCGAGGCCCCAGCCGACTGATTTTTGCGGCGTGGTTAATGTATCAAAGCGGGGCTAATCTCGTTATGAGATTGCGGAGGAGGACCGAAAGGCCGGACTGCGTGGATGGCGGCAGATTTCGTGAGATTTTGGCTCGTCTTTAAGAGACGCACCCTTTGGCGTCAGTGGCTGCTGGCTAATGGGATTAGCCTGACAGAGGTCTTTAGCGAGACATTTTGGTTTTCATTTAGTGATTCAATTTTTACTTCTAATTTTAATTTATTTTAGTTTAATTTTTAACAAGCTTGCTTTTTAATAGCGATTTTTGGCTTTAGATCCTTGAATATTTCATTCTTGCATTTTGATTTAGTTTTTTTTTTTTATTAAATGAAACCTGTTAAATTTAAATGACTTTGGAGGAATTGATGTAGAAAATTGGTGCATCTCTCTATGGCTTGACTTTAAAGCTTTAGAATGTCCTCCTAACATCGACACGTTAGTCATCTTTAGCTCATCCCTGTCCTTTCACCCCCCCAGCTAATGTTTCTCGCCCAGCTGATCCAAGAACCTTTACAGAGTTCCCAAACAAGCTTTGCGGGGGAATTGTGGGACATGACAGAGCCCCAGCTAGGCTCATTTCCCACGTGCCTGGGTTCTGCTCCTGCACTGTGCAGGAATCACTGCTATGAGATCCTGACACAGTGCAGGTTTATATAAAGCGTTTTTGTAGGAGTTGACAGTTTACACTAGACGACACAGTATACTGTAATGTTAGTGCGGACATCAAGAATGACCAAAGATGGAAGCATTAGTGCGGCAAGGAGTGGATACCTTTGCCTTAACAGTTTAAAAGGTTTAAGAAATAAATTTACTGTGTTTGCAATACAGAACTTGTAAATTAGTAATCATAATAATAATGCACGTTGTCAGGGCTTATTCCTCAATATTGGATAATTAATAAGAAAGGCAAGACTTGCAGGGCTTGTATCCTTGAATTTGGTTGCTCAAAATTCCACACTGGTGTAAAGATAAAAGCACTGGACCTAGAACCCAGATGGTAATAGACTCAGATCCTATGATATAAATTGGCTGAGGTGTGTACCATTTGGGGATTGGATTTAGAACCCAGAGGGTTATAGATTCAGATCCCAGGATATACATTATGTGAGGTTTTCTGTATAGCATTTGGGGACAGGACTTAGAACCCAGAAGGTTATAGATTCACATCCCACGATATACATAAAGATATGTGAGGTTTTGTTTATAGCTGTGGTCGCCTCACCCCGCAGAGTGCGCTTCCTGCTGGGGGGCCGTCACGGGGAGTTCAAGTTCCTTCCGCCCCCTGGGTATGCGCCGTGCTTCGAGGCCGTGCTGCCCAGGGAGAAGCTGAGGGTGGAGCACAGCCAGGAGTACAAGCAGGACCACTGCGGCACGCGAGACCTGCTGGGGCCCACGGTGACCCTGACGCAGGCGGCCTTCACGCCCACTCCGGTGGACACCAGCCAGGTACCATCACCATCGCGGCGGCCTTTTGGGTGACGGCCCCACGGCCCCACGGCCCCACCCACCCACCACGCCCTGCCGCTCAAACATCCACCTGATCCTGGCATGAATTTTCAGATCGTCTTACCTCCTCACCTGGAGCGGATCCGGGAGAAGCTTGCAGAGAACATTCATGAGCTCTGGGTCATGAACAAGATCGAGCTCGGCTGGACCTACGGAACAGTGAGTGACAAACACCTCACACCTCAGACGGTCGACAGCTGTCCCCTCTCAGTTCTTTTTGACACATTTTTGCAGGTTACAGTGATTATAAATAAAAAATTTTCTTTCGGCAGTGAGCCCGCTGTCCAGATGGTGGTTTTGTTGCCGTGATCATAGGTCTGGACTGTGTCTTGTTGCCTGGCAGATGTTACAAATATGTGAAATTGATTAACTCAATTTTAGAAGACATTTACAGTCATTTCTGATATTGGCCCTCATCATTAAGCTGTTCGTGACTTTGGTTTGATTTGTAGAGCTTGTTTTTCTTTCAGAGTTGGTCGAGATTTACTAGCCTTGCGAATCTGGCTCGCTGAGAGGGCTGTTTCTCTGGTCTTGTCTGCCCGTTATAGCAGTTCGGAGCGGTCCGCTCCCCTCTGTGATGTGCTGTAGGTTCCTGCGATTATATTTTGCATGTTGCATGAGTGGGCGGCCCAGTGGGGAGCGCCCCGGCCTTGCACCTCCAGGTTTGTGGATTTCATTTCCTGTCTCTCTCGGCGTGCGCGTGTGGAGTTTGCATGCTGTCCCCGTGTTCCTGTGGACTTCCTCCCACAGTCCAAAAACTCGCAGGTGAACTGGAGTCGCTGAGTTGCCTATAGCGTGCGCCTGAGCGCCAGTGGTCACCCTGCAGCGGAGTGGCCGTCTACAGTGTGCCCTGCATCGCGCCCTGTGGTTCCAGGGACCATTTGGGAACATTTGTGTCCTCGACTGTTCTAGCTGCTGCTGTTCCCTGAGTTTTATTTCGGTTTTCACGTCGCCTGGTTGCTGGCGAGCCGCGTGCTCCTACCTGGAGCTGCTCGGCTGAGCTAAACCCAACCCATTCGCTCTATCCTCCCCCTGCCGCCTGCTGCCGCTGACCTCTTATTGGGAGAGTTTCCCGTCTGACGTGTGTGACTTGGTGGATCAGCATGCCGTGCCTGTGACCGGAAGGTCGCCGGGTCGAGTCCCGGAGTCAGCAGAGTGGTGTCACCGCTGGACCTTTGAGCGAGGCCCTGAACCCCCCCAGCTGCTTTGCAGACTGTCAAAAAAACATATGTCGCTTGGGTAAAAGCGACTGCCAAATAATAAAAAAAAGGAAGACAGAAATTTTTTTAAAAGTGTTTCAGGCATATACAAACAAAATACATGTAAAATATAATTTAATATATATTAAAAATATTTAATATACACGACGCCACACTGCTTTGGGCTTCTCTGTTAATCAGAATACCTGCGAGATATCCGGGCGGCACCGAATACGAGCTCGGCATGCTCTAGTTAGGCTCAAAGACGGATGGGTGCTCGATGGAGAGGGAGAGAGAGAGAGAGAGAGAGAGAGAGAGAGAGAGAGAGAGAGAGAGTGAGTGACAGCGTCCTGCGAGTCAGCAATCAAGTTCGGCACGTTCGGTTGAAGTGGCTATTAGGCAATTCTCCTGAAACTCATAAGATCCATAGGAGATGTTTACGATATAATTTATTAATGTCTTGTTATTCTTTCTTATTTAAGATGCATTTAATTACATTATTGGGTACAGGTGTCACCGATTTCACTATTTAACTTTTTTCCTAGCATAAGTTACTAAGTTTCAGAGTCACAAGGTTTTTCAGGAGCACATTAGTTGTGTTGTAACAGAACTTAGTGTAATTCACTCTGAAGACCTTGAGAATGTGGGAAGGGAACAGCATTTGAAATTTACTGAGTTAAAAGCACACACACACACACACACACACACACACACGCACACACACACACACACACACACACACACACACACACATATTCATTCCTATATGGGGACTTTCCATTAATTTCTTTGGGCATAACCCTAACCCCAACTATGACAGCTTTAACCAAAAACCAAAAACGGTAAGAAAAAACATTACAGGTTTTTACCACATTGTGGAGAAGTCTGGTCCCCACAGTGTAATAATTACACACACACGTAGACACACACACACACCCTGCTGGCGACTAGCATTCCCCTGCCCCTCCGCTGGGTGAAAGCTGTCTGTTGGCACGGGCTGCTTGCCCTTCTGAGCACGCCTTGGAGGTCGCCGTGGGCACCAGCGCTAATTAAACATGCCTTACTGCCATGCTCAGCCTCCAGCAGGACACTGGGGTCTTCGGACGTTGCTCCTGTCTGTTTTGTGTTCCTAACAGATCCCAAAATGGCCTTCGGGCGAAAGGGGGGGGGGGGGCGATGGTGTTGCCAGGTCTGTTGTGGGATTTTGAGCCAAATCTGGGGCACGTTGGCAAGAACAGTGACTAGATCCAATGCTTACATCAATTTTTCCCAATTCGGTCCTTGGGGACCCACAGATAGTCCATGTTTCGATGTGGGCTGACTGGCAGGGAGCTCGGAGGCAGGAAGAATGTGGACCGTTTGTGGGTCCCTGGGGACCTGTTGGGAAACTGTAAGATACCCACAAAGACATTTTTTTTTAAAACAATTTCTCCGATAATCATATATTTGACTATAGGTCAGAAGGAAGAATAGTTATGAGACACATCTACAGTATGAGCTGTTGTCCTTGTGCTCTAGATTCGAGACGACAACAAAAGGCAGCACCCGTGCCTGGTGGAGTTCTGCAAGCTTCCGGAACAGGAGCGCAGCTACAACTTACAGATGTCTCTGGAGACGCTGAAGTAAGTGTCACTGCAGGCAGTTCATCGCTTATTGGACAACGCAGATTCCGGCAGAAAAACAAGCTCCTGCAAACGTCTGGGAAGCCTGTGAAGCTATTTTAAAAATAATGATAATAAAAGAATTTTATAATTCGTAAATATAAGGCTTTTAGGTGATCACAACATTTGCTGATATCATCTTGTCTCTGGATCCGTGTAGTTAGACTCTGAAGGTCTTCGCTGTGCTGAACACAGTGTCAGTATTATTTGGTTAGGTGTAGCACAATTAAAAGGAGATCAGATTTTTTATGTTAGATTTGAAATGAGGAAGGATCCCTTATCTCAATATGAAGTTTTTTTGAGTGAAAAAAAGACTCCATGATTAACTTTTATGAGCCTTGATGGTGTTTCTTGAAACCCCAGACAGTGATAGTCTAAATGTCATTATATGCAAATGTTTTTGTAACAGTATGTTGAGCCTGAGTGCGAGGTGGAATTACAGACCATAAGGGATAGCCTGCAATTTCTAATTAATTTCAGAATTTTAGGCGCAGCCTCTTCAAAGCAGGCCATCTAGGTCAGAGTGGCACGACTGGGTTCATATCCTGTATTCTTGATCTGAACTTCAGACTGGAAGCTGGTCTCTTAAATAAATCATATTCTGAAATGTACAGTAAAACCCCGGATTGCAAGCATAATTTGTTCCGGAAATGTGCTTGTAATTTTCCCATTAGAAATAAGGGAAACTCAGATGATTTGTTCCACAACACAAACATATTCATATAAAAATGATTAATACAAAATATAAAGTAAAAATGCATAAAGCAAATTAACTTGCACTTTACCTTTGAAACGGTGTGAGGGAGACGAGAGAGAGGAGAAGAGGAGGGTTATTTTGTAGGACGACTTTCATTATAATTAACGGAATCACTGCTATATTGGCTCACTGGAATCTTTTTATTTTTGTGCAACTTTAACAGGGAACCTATCCAATGACAGCTGCTTCTGTCTCTTTTTCAATATTGCGGAAATGTGGACATTGCATTGTCGTTGAACAGATTATTCGCTCGCACTGCTACACCCTTATTTGGGTGGGGCTTTTACTAGACCAAGCTTGGAAAAATTATTACCCACAATCCTGCAGCGGGAGCGAGAGAAGAACCATCAGCTCAGTTGTGATCACGTGACACTCAGCAGACAAAGTGTATACATAATACTCGTATTGCAAGACCTCGCTTGTTTATCAAGTTAAAATGTATTTATTTGTCTTGGTATAATAATAATAATGCAAAACCATAACTAGCTAGCAAGTATTCGTACTGATTCTATACCTGCATCACAATGCCTGTTCTTATCTCTGGATTCTCATTGGTGTAACAAGCTCTCCATCATTTCCCAGGCCTGGGGACATTTAGCCTTTTTACTTTCTGAATATACACTTACTGAGCACCTGTATTAACTGCCTTGATTCCTTCCTTCGTGTGATGCTTGATTCACATGTATTTCTGCTACTTCGTACCTGTATGCTTTGCATCACCCTTGATGAAGGTCAAAAGCAGGTAAAATTATCAGCAGTAATTATCAGTAATAATACCCGTGCGGGCTGAGCAGTAGGCATTCTGGCAGCGAAGACGTCTTTGGACTAGCTCCTTTGTTTTCTCCCTCTGAAGAACGCTGCTTGCCCTTGGATGCCATGTGGGGGTGGCTGACGAGCGTGCGGAAGACAAAGTGAAGAGCCTCAAGCTTTCTACCAAGTAAGACCAAGTAGCTCCTCAAGTTGGTCTAAGGCAGTGTTTCCCAATCCGGTCCTCGGGGACCCACAGACAGTCCACGTTTTTTTTGCTGGGAGCTGGGAGGGAGCAAAAACGTGGACTGTCTGGCAGGGAGATTGGGGGAAGCAAAAACATGGACCGACCGCGGGTCCCTGAGGATCGGATTGAGAAAAGCTGGTGTAAGGCGTAGATTTGATGGGGATGCTTTTAAAGTTTTTGAATTCTGGCACAGTTGAATAATTCATAATGCGTCGTTTTGGCTCTGGCAGGAAGGAGGGCTAATTCATGAGGAATTAAGTGGGAATGCTGTTTCGGGTCACCTCAGACTTAACTCCTGTACATATCTCTGTAGCTGTGGTTTCAGCAGTGAAGTGCACTTGTCTCTTGCCATGATCACTCTCTCCTTGATACGACACGACGGGTCATGATGCAAGGTGTGATCCCGGGCCTCTCTCTGTGCAGCTATGAGCTGTCGAGTGGGTACAAGCCTGCTCCCATGGATCTGAGCCACATCAAGCTGTCCTCCTCCCAGGAAGCCATGGTGGACAAGCTGGCGGAGAACGCACACAACGTTTGGGCCCGGGACAGAATCCGGCAAGGCTGGACCTATGGCATCCAGCAGGTGTGATCTGACAGCTTGGGTCTTTTTGGGATGGAATGGTGGCGGAGGGGGGGGGGGGGGGGGAAAGGAATGAATTGGGGCATCCGGCATGGGGCTGGTCCTTCATTTTTAATGCGGTGGGGGCGGGGGGAAAT
>JAABNY020000040.1:11434017-11449033 GCA_015164015.2 Brevimyrus niger | reverse complement strand
AGCCAAGCAGGGGGGGGGCGGGGGAAGAAGGGGGGGGGGGTAGAGCGTGGGGTACCGAGGGGGGGTGGTGGGGGGGCGGGGGGGTGTGGGGGAGGGGGGGGGGGGGGGGGGGGGGGGGGGGGCAGAAAGGAATGAATTGAGGCATCCAGCATGGGTCTGGTCCTTCATTTTTAATGCAGTGGCTGCAGGGGGAAATATATGGGCACCAAGGTTGGTTGGATTGGTGCCCTGTCAAGAACATTGGGTTGGGTCATTCATTTTGCCTCGTTCCCTGGTGCCCTTATTGGAGACTGAAGAAACCTGTTTCTTATTAAACCTCTGACTCCTGTATGGTATATGGATAGGGAGCTACAGAATTGTTCTTGTCTGGGTTATTCTTGCTGAGCGATGAAGAACTCGCTGTATATGCGCCAGAGTCTCACAAGCTGTGAAAAGTTGTCGGAAGTTCTCAGTGGGCTCACATTTTTTGCTTTTTTTTTAATTTGGGGGGGTTTAACGGATGAAGAGTTGGGTTACGCGACCGTGAGTCTGGAGAATCCCAGAGCACGCTTCTTGGTTTATGACCATCTGTGCTGTTCTCACGTGTCTCATGTGTTTCGTACCAGGATGTGAAGAACAGAAGAAATCCTCGTCTCGTTCCGTATGCCCTGCTGGATGAACGGACCAAAAAGTCCAACAAAGACAGTCTGAGGGAGGCAGTCCGCACCCTGCTGGGATATGGGTACAACCTGGAGGCCCCCGACCAAGATCATGGTAAATTCTGGCACATGCCTCTCGTTGTTATGTGAAGACTCCTTAAATTTATCACATTTATTGACCACGTCAATAAAACCTTGTCCAATCAATTTTAAGCAATCATTTTTTATACTTGTTTATTACTTGATAGCATGTATGGCTTCATTGCAGCGGGGAGATTCTAGGATTTTTTAAGGAAGTGACATAAGAGGGTCAATTATTCATACTGAAGGGCCAACCTTATCAATAGCCAATGATATGTTTTGAATTGAGAGACAGGGGAGGAGCACTCCGGGGGCCAATCAGCTGGGGCCAGTGCTCCTGTGACCCCGCCCATGTATATGTCCCAGGCATGATGCATCTGTGCACAGCTGCAAAGGCATGAGACTGAGGATCACGTTGATCTGATATTAACACGGACTCCATGCAACGGAAAAATGGTCCCCTGGATTGTTCTTGGAAATGTTCCTTGTAATTTTAGGTTCAGCAGTGGGAAAAACCTTTCCTGCTGGGAAACTTTTCTCAGTTTGGATGTTGAAACTGGATCCCAGTTTTCTTGTTGTGGCGCATCGAGTGACATTATTGTACCATACAGCATGCACAATGAAATTAATTCCCATTGGCCTTTTTTGGTCTTCTCTCTCCTCCATGAGTCTTCATATAAAGCATATCTTCATCAAGGGGACCATTCAGATGTGGGTTTGTTGTCTGCGGGGCCCCACTCAAGATGTTTGCCCCCTCTAGCATAGTACCAGTTTGTGGCAAACAGACGGCCACACATAACTGAGTGGTTTTACTGGAAGCAAGCGCCGTTGCTGGGGTCGCCTTGCGCCGTCATCCAATCAGACTCATGACCGGCGTCACATGTTTTGTTTTTTGCACCATTCTCCTTTCTGCATTCTAGCCGCCAGGTCGGACATCAGCAACATGACGGCAGAGCGGTTCCGGATCTTCCGCGCCGAGAAGACTTACAGCGTAAATGCCGGGAAGTGGTACTTCGAGTTCGAGGTGGTGACGGCAGGGGAGATGAGGGTGGGCTGGGCCCGGCCTGACTGCCTACCGGACTGGGAGCTGGGCTCCGACGACCAGGCCTTCGTCTTCGACGGCTTCAAAGTGAGTGCGGGACCTTTGTATGACTCAGGAATCAAATGAGGGGTCTTGCCAAGGTGCGTCATTACGGGTGAGGGTGAACGCCATTCTCAACCCTGCCGAATATATGCTGCTCCTTGTCATCAAGCCGCTTGTTAGCAGGTCCAAGAAGGCACTGCAGAAGCGAGCTGGGAAAGGCTGTCAGATCCTGCAGTGAGCAGCCATTTACACGCTCAATGATTCATGCCGCAATTGCTGTCAGAGCTTGGAGCGGAGATGAATGTTTATTTTTTTAGGGCAGAAAATGTATCAGAATAGAACTATGTAAGCCTCGGAAAAATGACGATTGCTGTATAGAAAATTAAAATGTTTCGTGGCTCTTTCTATGTAATGAAGGGGCTCCCAGTCTTGTAGAAAATAGGAGTAGCTTTCAGGGCTGAGATGTCGGGCTCCACATCACAGGCCCAGCGGTGGCACCAAGGCAACGAGCACTTTGGCCGCCCCTGGCAGCCCGGCGACGTGGTGGGCTGCATGGTCGACATGAACGAGCACACCATGATGTTCACGCTCAACGGGGAGGTGCTCCTCGATGACTCCGGCTCGGAGCTGGCGTTCAAGGACTTCGAAGTTTGCGAAGGTTGGTGTTTTGCTCCAAAGAAGAAAAGGTTGGCCAATAAGTAACTCCAGCAGACTTGTTTCCCTTCTCTGCCCTTCAAGCTTGTTAAACATTTTCAACATGTGGCACTTGTGTGGATGACTTGCAGTTTTTATTATCACAATAAGAAAGACAGTCTTTCAATGGGAAAAAACGAGGGTAGGTAAATTCAGGTAATGTATTCTAAAAAATGTATATGTCCAAAGGACGAGTATGAATGTCATGCCGTGTGAAAGCTACTTTCATTAAACATTTTAATTGAAAAGGTAACGTTCCTTTTTATTGTATATGTGACCAGAGAGGCTAATGGTTGTACTGTTTGTTTGAACAAATGATTCAGCGAATGCATTTCGTTAATGACTGTAGGACAATGAGTTCATGAGACTGAGTTTGCTGAAAGCATGACGGGAGTGGGGGGGGGGTGGGGGGGGGTCACTGCCTCCTTGTGAAGGACAGAAATTGTTTTGAGTTGATCATGTGGTTTGTTCTTAGCCACTGAATGCTGCTGGTATATTACAGAAGTGAACAATAACAGCGGAGTACAGATTTATTTTTTATAATAGACGTAATGACTCTACAGTTGGCTTTGAGTTATGGTTAGTGTCTGTAATAACCATGTTCTGACTGTAAATCATCTTGACATGAGTGCCACCTACTGACTGCACTACTGACTGCCATTTAGTATAAAAGCACCTCAAATCCATCATTTTGTGCAAAATTATTTCACTAATAACATTCAAGTTTTGGTCTGTCTCACTTTACAGACCTTTTTTTGATTCAGTATAAAACAGATTGCACCGGTATGTGAGTGTATCGCTCCCCTTTGCCCACAGGCTTCATCCCCGTGTGCAGTCTGGGCATATGTCAGCTGGGCCGGATGAACTTTGGGAAGGATGTCAGCACGCTGAAGTACTTCACGATCTGCGGCCTGCAGGAGGGATTCGAACCTTTTGCCGTCAACATGAACAGGGATCTGACTATGTGGCTGAGCAAGAGGCTGCCCCAGTTCATTCCGGTACCACAAAATCACGAGCATATCGAGGTGAGGCGATGGACTCATAACCTTTTCCCCCGAAGCAATACTGGTCATTTACTACCAAGAATGCAGCTGAAATTCCTTCAGGAACATGCCTGCATGGACATCTTGAAGTGTAAGCCCTGTAATTTTACATTCTATGTTTTGTTTTGAAAAGGTTGCCCGGATCGATGGAACCATCGATGGTTCTCCCTGTCTGAAGGTCACGCAGAGGTCCTTCGGGTCGCAGAACAGCAACACCGACATCGTGTTCTATCGCTTGAGCATGCCGGTCGAGTGTGCCGAGGGATTCTCCAAGTCGCCGGGAGCCACGTTGCCTTCCAACGGCAGCTTCTTCTCGCCCAAGAAGGACCTGGATGACTTTGAGACTGTCTCAGACTTTGAGGTCCTTATGAAAACTGCTCATGGCCACTTGGGCCCCAATGGCTCAGAGAGAGATAAAGATGAGTTCAACAACCACAAGGATTACAACCAAGAGAAGCCGTCTAAGCTCAAGCAGAGGTTGGTATCATAGCGTACATAAAAGTACTTCCTATCAATATATTTATGAACTAACTTTAGGTATTATAACCTTTTCCATTATAACAAATACAGTTCTACTTGACTCTTCTTGCTTTACCAATTGAGCGACAAGGTCACCTGCCCCATCATTTTTTTTTTTTTTACAGGTTCATGCTTAAGAGAACAAAGCCGGATTTCAGCACCAGCCACTCATCTGCCCGCCTTTCAGAGGAGGTGCTAGCTGATGAGAGGGATGACTATGAGTACCTCATGCAGACGTCTACGGTGAGGGCATCTGTCAATATGATCCATTGCATTTCGGACTGAATCTTAGCCCGACATGACTCTCATTGACTTATGATCAGTTCATTGAAATACGATCATTAAGTATGCGTTTTCTGTTCTATTCCTCTGCTGCATTTGAAATAATTCATGAAGTAAATAATGGTGAATAGTTTTGGTATGTTGATTGTCTTTAATACTAAGTACAATGGCCACAG
Source organism: Brevimyrus niger (assembly GCA_015164015.2). Taxonomy (NCBI): domain Eukaryota; kingdom Metazoa; phylum Chordata; class Actinopteri; order Osteoglossiformes; family Mormyridae; genus Brevimyrus; species Brevimyrus niger. Next base: position 11,444,517 of record JAABNY020000040.1, on the reverse strand, counting down.
TTTAAGCAAACCTTGCCTCTACATAATCATTTTGATTTTGTGATATTTAGGTTGTTTGAACTTTGAGCCAGTTTTTACTGTCATGGAGCTCTTTACTGGTTAGCATGTTGAATATGTAATATGAGATTTTGAATAGCAGTTGAACTGAGTGGATGTTTTACTGTGGTAATGGCATGCACTAAACGATCCTACTGACAGTTCATAGTTATCAGTACTGAATGTCTCCTTGCAATTCTCTTGATGGCTTCTCGTCTGTATCTCTCTTCAGTACTATTATTCTGTGAGGATCTTTCCCAGCCAGGAACCCTCAAGTGTGTGGGTCGGCTGGGTGACCTCAGACTTCCACCAGTACGACACGGCCTTCGACCTAGAGAAGGTCCGCACTGTGACTGTCACCCTGGGGGACGAGAAGGGCAAGGTCCATGAGAGGTCAGTCACACCTAAAATCTCACGGCTGCCTTGTGAAATTACCCGCTTTCCATCTCAGGCACAGACTTTCCCCTGAGATGCTAACTGGGAAGAGCTAAGTGTGACTGACCCATGGACATACTCAACCTATCTGTTTGCATTTCTCTCTAAATACTAGCATCAAGCGTAGCAACTGTTATATGGTGTGGGCAGGAGAGAGCACCAGTCCAGGGCAGGGTCGCAACAACAATGGCCTGGAGATTGGCTGTCTTGTGGATACTGCCAATGGACTGCTGACCTTCACTTCCAATGGAAAAGATCTCAGCACCTACTACCAGGTAACTAGACGAGGCTACCTGGGTTCAAGTTCCAGGAAATGCCCTGTTGCAATCATAACTTTTCAATCGTTGAACATCGGCAAACGTACAAATTAGTAAACTGTAAAATTTTGAGAAATGTCAGATCAAGAAGTTCAGCAGACTCAAAAAAACCCAGATAGACAAGTATACAGAATTGTTGTCTTCGTGATAATAGCCCTATTTTGTTTGGAATTAGAAAACCATGACTGGCCATGTCATAATATATGTTTTGCTTAACTATGTGCCGCATTATCCTGTATTTTTAACTCAATGGCCCGGCTTCTGGGTATCGGCAGGTGGAGCCCAGCACCAAGCTGTTCCCCGCGGTATTCGCTCAAGCCACCAGCCCCAACGTGTTTCAGTTCGAACTGGGCCGCATCAAGGTAAGTGGGCGACCGTGATGAGGCGGTAGACACAAATAGGGCAGCGAATGGCGTGTGACGACGCACTGCTCCCCGAGGGGCCCCCGGCCTGGGCCACACCTGCAGCGATGAAGCACGGCGTGGTGACACCGTCCTCGTAACTTAAGGATGAAACACTCGCAGTATGGCTTTTCATTACTCTACTGTCACGCTGGATTCATGTTAGCCAACTCTTTGTGGGAACTGTTAAACTACAAAGCTTTGAGTAAGGCATTTGTGAAACATTGATGTCAGATTGCATTTGGAAGTGCCTTTGAAATGTTATGTATATATACAGGCGTGGAAAAAATTATGAGACCACAGCACAATTTTTTGTTTCAATTATTTTTTCAATTATTTCTCAATTTATGGGTGTGCGCCTATGAATAGTGTTGTTTTTTTTTTTTTTTTTGCAAACTGCAGCGTGGTTTTTCCCTGTTTCTAATTAATAAAGGGCTTCTTCCTTGCTTTATGGGACTTTAGTCATGCTTCAAAGAGCCTGATATGAACTGTCCTAACAGTGCACTTCACACCTGCACTTAATGTTTCCCATTCCATTTGAAGGTCACTTGACGTCATCCCACGATTTATGAGAAACTAAAGTCATCTCTGGCATTAAAAAGTGGTCATTTTCAGTGTTTCCTGTTCTTGTGTACTGCTGGCTTAGATATTTTGAACCTGTAAACAACCTGCTGATCATTGTAGCCTTCTGCCAGCTGAATCACGATTAAACCAGGATTTAAAAATGCAGATTTGTTTAAAAAAATCTCGTAATTTTTTCCTCAACTGTATGTGTGCGTTGATTATGTTTATATTGCAATTTGGAGACCAAATGTCCCTTGCAACGTGATAGAAACTTGTTATTTTGACGTTGTGAGGACAATTTTTCATGTCCCCACAAAGACCCAAAAAAGTAAAAATGCCAAAAGTCTTATATTTTGTTGGGTTACTTATGGTTAAGGTTAGGGCTGGGAAGGGGTTAAGGTTGTCATGTTGTGATTAGAGTTTTTCGCATAGAAATGAATGGAGAGTCCCCACAAAAACATAATTAAGATCCTCTGTGTGTGTGTGTATGCCATATGATAAATATTATGAGAAGGTAAATCCAACATGCATTGCTTACGTCAGGCTTGCGGCCACATAGCAAAATTTCAGAGGAGGTTTCAACTCTCCACCACCCCGAAAATTTGCCCCCGGGTCGATGAAACTGCTAAGTGTAACCTCCCCCCTGAAATGACAAACTTAGCCCTTTCCTCCCCGGCCCTGACTTATGTCAGTCAAGGACTGCCCATAGATCGGTAGCATTAGCATTATTTTAATACCGGCCTATCGGACCTGACTGCAGGATTAATATTTCATAGGTCTGGTCAAATTCCCAAAGAGTACATTCTGCGGTTTACTAGTCAGATCCACACTAGTGCCATGACGTCAACCGCACTGTAGCGAAGAGCCAGTGATGGATCTCCCGCCGATCATGCCCAACTCGTTACTTTCCTGCCAGAACGTGATGCCTCTCTCAGCGGGCCTCTTCAAGAGCGAGAGGAAAAACGCCACCCCGCAGTGCCCGCCCCGGCTGCACGTGCAGTTCCTCACGCCGGTCCTGTGGAGCCGCGTGCCCAACCACTTCCTGAAGGTGGAGGCGTCCCGAGTCAACGACCGGCACGGGTGGCTGGTGCAGTGCTCCGAGCCTCTGCAATTCCTGTCCCTGCACATCCCGGAGGAGAACAGGTCAGGCTCTTGGCATGTGAGGGCCGGAGTGTGGGAATGGTATTCTCAGACAAACATTGTTTTGGGTTTTTGAGGTTCTCCAGGCCCTGGAGTCAAAACTATGGTGCAAATAATATCATTACAATGAAAAATAGCCACAGCTCCCAGTGAAATCCCATGATGAAGCGCTGGAATTCCAGGAATCTTTGTTCTCCAGGTCTGTGGACATCCTGGAGCTGACAGAGCAGAAGGACCTGCTGAAGTTCCACTTCCACACCCTCCGGCTCTACTCGGCCGTGTGCGCGCTCGGGAACAACCGCGTGGCGCACGCCCTCTGTAGCCACGTGGACGAGGCCCAGCTACTCTACGCCATCGAGAACAAGTACATGCCGGGCCTGCTGCGGACGGGCTACTACGACCTCCTCATCGACATCCACCTCAGCACCTACGCCACCGCACGCCTAATGATGAACAACGAGTACATCGTGCCCATGACGGATGAGACCAAGAGCATCACGCTCTTTCCGGATGAGAAGAAGAAGCACGGTCTGCCGGGAATAGGCCTCAGCACCTCCCTCCGTCCTCGCATGTACTTCTTCTCGCCCAGCTTTGTCCGCGGCGGCGGGGACTTCTTCCAGTACAGCCCAGAGTTCCCGCTGGAGATCCTCAAGACCAAGACCATCGAGATGCTGACCGAAGCCGTCCAGGAAGGCAGCCTCCATGCCCGCGACCCCATCGGCGGGAGCACCGAGTTCCTCTTCGTGCCCCTCATCAAGCTCTTCTACACCTTGCTCATCATGGGCGTCTTCCACAACGGGGACCTGAAGAACATCCTGCAGCTTATTGAGCCCAGCGTCTTCTCCGAGGACTCCGGCCACGAGGGGGGCGACACCCCCGACTGCGAGAGCTTCAAGGGCGAGCTCAGGATAGAGGGCACCGGCGGGGAGGAGACTGGAAGGACAGGAAAGGTCCCTAAAGAAGGACTGCTCCAGATGAAACTTCCAGAGCCCGTCAAGCTTCAGGTGACTCGCCGCTGTCTCATTTTCCCTCCTAATCTCTGCCAACTCGCAACCCGCTTAACAAGATCTGCTGAGAATGTTTATAAATGCCATTTACACCATGTGCTGTCAAGTTTAAAGGCTCATACTCAGGTTGTACCTGTACGTGTAGGTTATACCACGTTCCACAGTCCAAAGACATGCACTTAGATGAGCTGGTGCCTCTATATCTGGGGTCCAGTCCTGGGGAGCCATTTGTCTCTGATTAGTCTCCCTATTCCAACACACCCGATTCAACTTAAGAACTGTGTGGTAATTAGCAGGGAAGTTGAATCAGGCGTGTTAAATGAACAGGGCTCCAGCCTCCAGCCCTTTAGGGCTGGACTTTGGGGACCCCTGCTCTAAATTGTCCATAGTAGCGTGAATCTATGAACGTTTGTGTGTCGATGGGCATCCTATCCTGGGTGTTCCTCAGTTTGCATTGCTAGCGTCCTGGGGTAAGCTACTATACTGATATAGTACCCTGTACTGGGGTTAAGAGGTTTTAAGATTGATTGACAGCTGCAGCCTTTGTTTTTATGTTCTCTTGTTTTGTCATGGAAATTAGACAATGTGGCCACTGTCTTAATTCACATGCACCTTGCTCTGTATTTCATTGGGACTGAAAACCATTTATTTAAGGAATCAAAATAATTACATGAGCTTGTGCATTGCTCCCATTTGACATTTAAGTCTGACAAGCTATTTTACACCTCGGCACCGTCTTCGGATTGATAGTTTAATTATAGTTAATGATGATGCATTCGTGTTTAACGGCACCCTGACATCTCGTGACCTTGGTGCTGGGAGACGTTTTCCTGACAGCTGGATTTTAATGCTCGGCCAATTAGCCTGCCGTGACCTCGACTCCCCCAGGGCACTCGCAGGTGGTTGCCGCGCCGACGGCCCGCGCCTGCCTGGAGTTGCCGCCTCAAGTTCTCCTCCTGTCCTCGGTGCAGATGTGTCACCTGCTGCAGTACCTGTGTGACTGCCAGGTGAGGCACCGGATCGAGGCGGTGGTGGCCTTCTCCGACGACTTCGTCGCCAACCTCCAGGACAACCAGCGCTTCCGGTACAATGAGGTGATGCAGGCCCTCAACATGTCTGCCGCCTTGACGGCAAAGAAGACCAAGGAGTTTCGCTCGCCTCCGCAGGAGCAGGTCAGAGAGGCATCCCCTTATCCCTCCTGGAGCTGTCTCCTTCTGACAGGTCACATGCCTCACCTTTGTCCTCTTCTACCGCTCCCTGTCAGATCAACATGCTGCTGAATTTTAAAGACGAGAAGCAGGACTGCCCCTGTCCCGAGGACATCAGAGAGCAGTTGCTGGACTTCCACGAAGACCTGATGACGCACTGTGGTAAGCCAGGGATGCGGCCGACTCGTTTTACGAGTCACAACCCCTTTGCGATGTTGCTCTCGCGCGGCTGAGAATCTGCAAAGCGAATGTGACGCGCTCTGTCCGCCGTGCGCAGGCATCGAAATCGACGACGATAAGGCGAACGAGGCCGACGGGGACTTCACCATCAGAGGTCGGCTAATGTTCCTGGTGGAGAAGGTGGCTTACTTGAAGAAGAAAATGGCCGAGATACCAAACAAAAAAAAATCCAAGAAGCCCAGTAAGCGATCTTCAGGCCGCAGCTGTTGGCCGGCCCCCTCCCTCCCGCTTTCCAGATCCTGGCTTCAAAGTTCTTGTCCTACAAACCCCGTTTGAACTCTGGGACACTGATACCTCTATCTTCCCCCAGGCACGCTGCAGCAACTCATCTCCGAGACCATGGTGCGCTGGGCCCAGGAGTCTGTGATCGAGGACCCGGAGTTGGTGAGGGCCATGTTCGTGCTCCTCCACCGGCAGTACGACGGCATCGGGGGCCAGGTGCGCGCCCTGCCCAAGACCTACACCATTAACTCTGTGTCTGTGGAGGACACCATCAACCTGCTGGCTTCCTTGGGGCAGATCCGCTCCTTGCTGAGCGTGCGCATGGGCAGGGAGGAAGAGAAGCTCATGATCCGAGGGCTGGGGTAAGATGGCTCATCCTCCTGCCAACATGTACTCCCCTCATTGAACAAGGGTACGAAAACATTTACCTCCGACGTATCAGGGTTGCCAGTTCTTGGGCATCTGGCGTGACACTCATGCTTTCAGACTCTCATACTCATGCAACAAATCTTATGACAAATCTATAACATTCCATTATAAACCTAAACTTAACTACATTGGGGTAGCAAACCCTACAGACTATTTACAAGGTAATATAAGTTTTACATACATATAAGCCTATGTGCAGACTTGAATTGAAAATTTCACTTCAGCCAGCTGACCAAATCTGGCAACCCTGAGTGGATTATCGTGCACTCATGCTGCCAAAAGCATTGGAACCAGAAGGGGCCACATCACTGGATAGAACTTTTGTATGAATCAACATTGTTATCTACCAATCCCACACAATGTTCTCTGTAATTTTAATGCACTTCTTTGTAATTAGGTTATTTAAATAGGGTATATGCAGGGCAGCAGGTAACTCAGTGGTTAAGGACATACACACAAAGGTTGTTTTCTCCAGTCCCAGAAGATACCTTGCTGTTGCGCCCTTGAGCAAAAATACTTAGCCTGAAATGGTTCAGTAAAATCTGTGAAAATCTTGCGTCCATTAAATAAAAGCATCATAAAAGCAAATAAATCAGCACTCCCCTATGGAGGTAAGATTACAGAATAAGTGAGACACAGATCGGTGTCTGCATGCGTGAAGACGTAACTTTCTGTTGTTGTCCGCAGTGACATTATGAATAATAAAGTATTCTACCAGCACCCGAATTTGATGAGGGCACTCGGAATGCATGAAACTGTCATGGAGGTGATGGTCAATGTGCTGGGAGGAGGAGACTCAAAGGTAACCAAGTCCTTAAAGTTTTTTCTCCTTATCTGATTTGTCTGGTAGTTTATCAAATTTATTAAATGTTTGTAGGATGGCTGTGTATGTAAATCTAGTCTAACAGTATCTTGATGTGTATTTGCATAGTTTGATATAATGTATTCAAATTTTTGAGTAGTGATTGCTACTTATTTTCTCTGACATATGAATGGAAACTAATGTAATGTAACCAGTAATCTACTGTTGACTCTTTTATTACTTTTGTTAAGGAAATCACATTTCCTAAGATGGTGGCCAACTGCTGTCGTTTTCTTTGCTACTTCTGTCGCATCAGTAGACAAAACCAAAAAGCCATGTTCGATCACCTCAGTTACTTGCTGGAAAACAGCAGCGTCGGACTCGGTAAGGATGCCGGCGGCACGCTGTGGAATCGCGCGGCTAACCGGGGACATGGGGCGGCTCGCCGTGGAATCGCGCGGCTAACCGGGGGCATGGGGCGGCTCGCCGTGGAATCGCGCGGCTAACCGGGGGCGGCGCGTGCTGCCAAGGGGCATTCGGCGGCTTCCGTACTCTTTCATTACGGTTCACGAACTTTCTTCTAGCAGTTAGAAGGTCATCACGAGTTTGCTTGAGCTGTTCTGCATAACCTGATAACCCATTTTTAAATTATTTTTAAAAAAGGATCACTGGTTCTGCCGGGATTATCTTAGCATGGTGCCGGCGTCCCGGTGCTTTTCCGTGCCGCAGTACCCGTCCTGATTACGACCGTTTTCCGCGGCTTTTTCCCCTTCAGCGTCACCCTCCATGCGAGGCTCCACTCCTCTGGATGTGGCAGCCGCCTCTGTGATGGATAACAACGAGCTGGCCCTGGCCCTCAGGGAGCCAGACCTGGAAAAAGTAAGAGTCGTTCTTTTTATCTCTCTTTTTTTTGCCTCTGGAATTAAAAAAATATATATAAGAGCTTCTTATTCAGGGCAGGGAAGAGGGAAGGTACACCTAGGTGTCACGATTAGACTGAAGCAGCTTGCTAGCCAAGAAGACCGAGAAAAGGGCTATGAGGACACGTTAGTATAAAGCCAACATTAATGGGGTTATCTTTCTGTAATGAGGTGATTTGTCTTTTATATATTTGTGTTATTTTTCTTTAATTACAGAGTCTACTCTTTCTTACTTAACATTCAATGTATTTTTTCAGTTCTGTGTCTACATATCTCACAAGTTTCTTCCAAGTGCTACAAATAACCTATTGATTTTTCCCGAACTTCAGTTGTTTTGATTAATGTTGGGTTCTGAGGGAGATTTCGGCAGGCTTCCCGGGCCGTTCGCCGGCTGAGCGCCACCCAATGTTGAGTGACCCCGACCTGGGCGCCTGACGCCCTGCTTCCCAGCCTGCTAGGGCTGTAATGTTTCTCAAATTTCCCCCTGGGCTGTGTAACCCCGGAAAGCAATTTTAGGGATGTGGTGGGTCACAGGAATAAATGTGTTTTTAAAACATCGCCGGCAAACGGGTGTAGAGCTGACTCCGCCAAGTGTGAGTCTTGCCTTCCCCTCGAGAACCTCAGATCATCTGTGGCCAGGGAAACAGAGCTCCAGTCGTTCAGGCCTGGGGCGACATCCAACCGTAATCAGTAAGATCAAGATGAAGCTTTATTGCTACCAAAGGGGAAATTCTTATACATACAGCAGCATATAGGGCACAGATGAATGAACATACAGCTCAAAACAGGCAAATTGCAAAGTCATACACATAATGCAAACTAATAAATGAGGCACATAAATGGTACTCCAATATGGCAGCTCTGGCGATTGGTCTGGCTGCGAAAGGTTTCCTGCGATTGGTCTGGCTGCGAAAGGTTTCCTGCGATTGGTCTGGCTGCGAAAGGTTTCCTGCGATTGGTCTGGCAGCGAAAGGTTTCCTGCGATTGGTCTGCCTGAGATAGGTTTCCTGTGATTCGTCTGCCTGCGATAGGTTTCTTGTGATTGGTCCACTTTACTCCAGTAACTCCTGCCTTCCCTTTCTGTGTGTAGGTGGTGCAGTACCTGGCAGGCTGTGGGCTCCAGAGCTGCATGATGCTGGTGTCTAAGGGCTACCCGGACATTGGCTGGAACCCTGTGGAAGGAGAACGCTACTTAGACTTCCTCAGATTCGCCGTGTTCTGCAATGGTATGCCCCCTACTCCCTTCTCTTCACTGATTTACTAGCATTTTGGTCTACTATGGGAAAAGTACAGAATTTGATTTGTGTTTTTCAAGTCTGGATATGGAAAAGGGAAAGAGGGTTTGAAATTATTTTGGTATCTCCAACAACAACTCAACAGTTTTTATTGTCTCCAACCCCCGGTACAGTCAGAAAGAGTATGGAATTTTTTAATGGAAAGTGAATAGGCATCCACACTCCCAAGGTTCAGTCACAGCTGTTAGACTGCCTGAAACACTGATGAGAGGGATTTGTACCCCGTATAACAGTGTTTCCCAATCCGGTCCTTGGGGACCTACAGACAGTCCACATTTTTGCTCCCTCCCAGCTCCCAGGGAGCAAAAATTTTGACTGTTTGGCAGGGAGCTGGCTGGGAGCAAAAACAGGGACCGCCTGTGGGTCTCCGAGGACCGGATTGGGAAACACTGCTTTATAAATCTTGGTCATGCCCATAATTGTGTTACAGGACCTGTGTGTCAGATGACGTTCACTTGCAGAGGCTGAGAAATGAGTTTGTTGGCTCTCTTGGGGGCTCTGCAGGTGAAAGTGTGGAGGAGAACGCCAACGTGGTGGTGAGGCTGCTGATCCGTAGGCCAGAGTGCTTTGGCCCCGCCCTGCGCGGAGAGGGCGGCAACGGCCTCCTGGCTGCCATGGAGGAGGCCATTAAGATCTCGGAGGACCCGACCCGGGATGGCCCCTCACCCACCTCTGAGTCCAGCAGAACCCTGTAGGTTGATCTCTGATGAGGGGTTTCGTCGTGGCCTTTCTGTGTGGTTCTAAGCATGGGGGGAATGATCTATAGAATCAACAAGAGAAAAAGGGACATCGTGGAAGCTGGTTTGACAAGACCGTAGAGCGGATGATTGAATATCTGAAACAGTGCTTCCTGTGGTCTGCTGGAAGTTATAAGGAATAGGACAGGAAGTCATGACAAGTAAACATACACTATATGGACAAAAGTATTGGGACACGCCTTTTAATCATTGAATTCAGTTTCATTCAGTTTCATTCAGACCCATGCAAATGGTATATAAAATCAAACACCTAGCCATGCAGTCAGTTAAACAAACATTTATGAAAGGATGGGTCATTCTGAAGAGCTCAGTGAATTCAAGCACGGTACTGTCAGGATGCCACCTTTGCAATAAGTCAGTTAGTGAAATTCTCCTCCGCTAGATATTCCACGGTCAGCTGTAAGTGGTATTACTGCATTGTGGAAGCTTTAGGAACGACAGAAATTCAGCCACAAAGTGGGACAGACCATGTACAGTAACAGAGCAGGGTCACCGAGTGCTGAGGAGCATAGTGCATAGAAGTCGCTCAATGCTCTGTTGACTCAATAACTGCATAATTCCAAACTACCTCTGACATTAACTCCCGCATAGAAATTATGCTCCAGGAGCTTCATGGAATGGGCTTCAGTGGCTGAGCAGCTGCATGCACGCCTCACATCACAAAGTGCAGTGCCGAGCTTCAGATGGAGTGGAGCAGTGGAAACGTGTTCTGTGGAGTGAGGAATC
>JAABNY020000040.1:11413068-11425349 GCA_015164015.2 Brevimyrus niger | reverse complement strand
AGCACATGACACACATTGTCGGGTCTGCCGTGGGATGCGACGCTCGCGCCTGCGCGGGGGGTGGTGGGGGGGGGGGGGGGGGGGGGGGGGGGGGGGGGTGGGGGGGGGTGTGTAACGCCATGCCTTCTGAGCCATTCAGAGAACTGCCCTTGTCTTGACGCCCATTGATTCCTGTCAATTTGTCTTCTCTGTCTCCCGTGTTCAATGTGCACATCTCATAGACAAGAATTTATTGTGTACAGATGAAGGTAAAGCCCTTTCGCTTTCTCACGGTGTGTTTCTTGCCGACACGCTTGTAGATGGAGTCGACCTTAGCTGGGGGCTCTGACCGCTTCAGTTCACCCACGCGGCTGTGTGATTGTGTTTATAAAAACCTCAAGGAACCATAGCTCACTATCTTCAAATTGAATCAATCAGTTTCTTTGCCATCATTCATTCTGCAGTTGAATGGGTCTGCATAGATCTGGGGGCAAGTGTGTGGCTCAGTGAGTCAAGACACTGTGGCCATGATCAGAAGGTCATTGGTTCGGATCCCATGGTTAGCAGAGTGATTTTACCGCCTTGAGCAAGGCCATTAGCCCCCAACTGGTCCAGGTACTGTCTGACCCAGTTTCCTCTTTGTGTAAAAGCACCAACAAAATTAATTTCATTCAAATATAATGCTTATAAGTAACAGTGAAGGGTGGTGCATTCGTGTTAAGCTGAGAAACTTTTATAAACACAAAGCTCTCACTGATTTTTGAATTTGTGTTCTCATGCCCTTTTGCTAAACAGTCTGGTGTTATCCTTGTTTTTCGAAGTGATTCAGTACGCCGTCCATCCTGTCGTGTGCATCACATCTGAACTGTACATCCTGCACACTCAGATGTCAGTTTCTGTGTGCTCGAGAAGCAGTTCAACGCGCGTCCACAACTGCCCTCAATCTCCTGAATGGTGGTGGCTGGGGGACCGCCTTGCTGATTGGACGTTGTTTTTCAAGAGCCATCTTGGCCGAATGATTGAGAGGCACTCCACCTGTTCCCTTGGGGGGGAGGGCACTTCAGTCTAACTGCCGCCTTTGCCATTTTCACACTTTGAGTGCTTGACTCTGGGACGGTTGTCGTGCCAACTGCTCCGTTGAAGACAAAAATAGCACAACCATCCTGGATGGTGCCTCTCATGGAACGGAAGCTGTCCATTGCTCCCTAGACATAACTGATAAAATCACTGGGTGATCTTGATGGGGGGGAAAAATACCAACTGCCGAATTTGGTGTATTTGGTGTAAGATCCTGAAAAATCCAAAAACGGGCAAACTTTGCTTTATGTAATCTAATTTGGTTTGTACACTAGGGGGAGGAAGTCACCCATTATTGGTGCCTTATGACACGCTCACTGCCAAAGAAAAAGCGAAAGACAGGGAGAAGGCACAGGATATCCTCAAGTTCTTTCAAATCAACGGCTACACCGTCTCAAGGTAAAGCCCCTTGGGTAAAGCGAGGATGCTTATTGGCCATCTCCGGGCTTTGTGGTCGGGCCAATCGTGTCGTCCCGCTTGCTTGGCAGGGCTATGAAAGAGCAGGAGCTGGACACGCCCTCCATCGAGAAGCGCTTTGCCTACACCTTCCTGCAGCAGCTTATCAAGTATGTGGAGGAGGCCCAGGAACAGATGATGGAGTTCGGTGAGGGTCGGCGCTCAATGACAGCAGTGGACAAAGCGCAGTGTCCTTTAATCTGTTTATGGATCTGGCATTTTAACCGAACTTCCGTCCTTGACTGGGAGCTGAATGATGGTCATTTCTGGTTTGTTATGAAGGACCCCTTTGGCAGACATGCATGTGTGCTTAACCCTTGAACGTCCCTCCTCTCTGCAGATGTGGCCACTCGCCCTAAAGGGGAGAAGATTTCTCACGAGCAGCAGATGTTTTTTGGGAAGGTCTGGCTCTTGATCCTATTTGCTCTTCAGAAATTGCACCATAAATTGTTTTAATTAAAAAAAAAAATAACAAAATGCACACGATACTTCATTGTAGACATCATTATCTTATAGTAGTTTAAATATCCATTTTTTTTAAAGGAAATATAGTCTGGATTTTTCTTTCAGCTTGCAACAATAGAAAAACGGTTTGCGCTGTAAACAATGTGAAGCACTGCAGAACTATTCATTACCCACTTTCGATTCCACAAACAGTTCGAATAGATAATTTGTACTATATATTGTCTTTCTGATGCCTTTCTGCACACCACTGTTGTACTGAGTTGTTTTTTTTCGTTGAAGAGGTCCCACCATTTTCCACTGACCTCCATCACTGACACGTTGTGTTCGGCTATAGATTTGCCACTGACTGGATGGTTTTGGATTATTACACCATTCTCTGTAAACTCTAGACACTATTATGTATGAAAATCCTAGGGTGGCGGCTGTTTTTGAGATGCTACAACTGACTTCAGCAATTATACCACACTTAAAAATCACTTTGAAATCACGCAAGTCTTAATGCAATCAGTAATAGTATCTGAACCTCTCGATCCTGTCTGCATGCCCTGTATATTCAGTGTGCCCTAATATAATGGCCACAGAGAGTTAATCAGGTATTAAATATATCTATGCGTTGAAAAAAATGCATTAGTCTTGCTTTAATCTGATGCAGTTTTGCAAAGATTGAAATGTAATACCTGCATGTTTTAATTAAATAATGCAAATTTAATTGGGTTAATAATTGGGTGAAACCTCATGTTCTGTTGCCACAGGTGGTCCTACCCCTGGTTGACCAGTACTTCAAAAATCACCGTCTGTACTTCCTGTCCACCGCCATCCGACCCCTGAGCAGTGGGGGACACGCTTCTAACAAGGAGAAGGAGATGGTCACCAGGTGAGCGGATGCCAGCCTTCAGGAACTGCCTGTTCTGTTTGCGTCAGAATGAATTCCTATAAGGAGGAGCCTGACGATTGTCCTGGTTCTGTTCACTGTTAGGAGAAACCGGGAAATCGGTTAAGATGCGTCTTTAAAATCATCTATGCTATCATCAGTCAGGACTATGTGTAAAGAAGTGCTTTCTCAAATTCATTTTAAATAAGATCATAAGAAATTTACAAACAAGAGGTCATTCAGCTCATCAGGCTCCTTTGGGGAGAACTTAACTAATAACTTGAGTTGTTAAAATCTTATCTATCTCTGATTTAAAGGAACCCAGGGTTTTAGCTTCTGCTACACTAACAGGAAGTGCTTTCTCAAATTCATTTTAAATAAGAACATAAGAAACATCGAAGAAGTATTTTTAAAAGTGAACTACATTAAAGTAGAATTTGCTTTAAACTAATAACAGTAAAATGTTCATAAACGATAAAAACATTAAAGAAATGGCAATGTATCATTAAGAAATACGGTAAGATCGTATTTGTCCAGTGTCCAGCTTTAGCTGGGCTGTGATATTTTTATATTAATTTTGAGAAACGGTGCGTTTACACATGGCTGTCCATCAAGCGGAGCGCCTATGTGAGATCACCACCACCCGAGTGCCCTTACCTGTGAGTGTCGTACCACCGACCCAGTTTGACATCCAGATCGTGTGTCACTCTGTCCGACCATGTGCCGGCCGAGCTCGGCGGAATCTTCTGGTCCTGTTAACATGCCGTAACCATCCTGCTGCCATCGTGTTCCACTCGGTTCACTCATCCTCAGCTTTGTTTCTTCCCTCCTTTGTCTCTGTTTTCTCCTCTTTCCCGCTCCCTCTCTCCTTCAGCCTGTTCTGCAAACTCGGAGTTCTTGTCAGACATAGGATATCGCTGTTCGGTAAGGATGGCGTGGGCGCGTGCGTGCGTGCCGGCTTCTCAGCTTTGCCTGTGCCAATCCCCGCTCTCTCGCTTCTGCCCGAGGCCTTGCGTGCATGCTCAGCCTGCATGCCGGCACATGGTGAGCGGAAGCAAGCCGCGGTCCTCTGGGCGTGTGCGGGCAGAGTGTCCCTAGTGAAGATGCACACCGGCACGGACTGAGGCGGGTCTTTCTGCAGGAGACTGCTTTGTAGAGTGATGTCAGGCTTCAATGTTGGTCCTACTTGTGCTTCCCACTTTTTGTTTTGTACATTTGCTCCACATTTTCATTTTTTATTTATTTTTTTGTTATATTTTAGGATGCTCTTACTGGTTACATGAGTATAAAAAATAGCATTCAAGTCAGACATTTGACGGCCCTCTAGGTGAACGGAATATATAAAAAAATTATTGGCTAAACTTTTTAACATCTACCGTGTTATGATTTATTGGTAGGCATATTCACAATTCTTGAATTAATTCATATTGTAGGGAAAATAATTTTAAGAATTAAATCTTTCTTTGATCTCATTTGTAAATATTCTTACTTACCCCATTAATCACCCTTCAACTGGCTCACAAAAGTGCGGCTCGTCCAACCAGATCCTTTCCCTGGGTTTTCATTTATTTATTTTTATTCTTTAAGATGAAACTAGCATGTCCATTAGCATTATCATCTATTACCCAACTTTCTGCAGCTGTGCATGAGTGTGATTATCCATGTGTTACGTATGGAAAAGGGTTTAAATTGCACATGCCAGGATACAAATAAGTTGACAAAGAAGAGGTGTGTCCTGTAGCCTGCTTTGCAGTCGTATAACCCTCCACCTTTCTGTTGTTTCAGGAAACGATGCTACCTCTATTGTGAATTGCCTTCACATACTAGGCCAAACTCTGGACGCACGGTAGGTGGTGCTGCAGCCTTAGATGTGAATCTTGCCAGGATTCCCCCAGTTCCAGTCATCTAGCTGCCAGATCATCTTTATGTATTTGATTTGACATGTACTGGACAATTATTGACACCGTCAACTGGAGTTGTTCATTTGAGCTTTGAGGATTGCTAATAAACACTGCATAATAACATGCTGAAAAAATAGAGTTGGGAAATTTAGCCTGGAACAGGGAAGAACTTGAGTTATCAGTATCAGGGTTGTGAATCCAGTAGAGCAGAACACGCTTACCGGCTTGTTGGGTCGGGCTGCCCAGGACGGTGATGAAAACGGGCTTGGATATGGTGAAGGCAGCTCTTCGGGCCTTCTTCGACGACGCCGCTGAGGACCTAGAGAAGACCATAGAGAACCTGAAGCAGGGCCAGTTCACTCACACGCGCAGCCAGCCCAAGGGCGTCACCCAGATCATCAACTACACCACCGTCGCCCTGCTGCCCGTCCTGTCATCTCTCTTCGAGCACATAGGACAGAACCTGTTCGGCGAAGATCTGATACGTAGGTGCACCAGTCACACCCTGTCTTTGGGTTCCCGAAGTGGGTTCACTGTCAGTTTGGGTTTATCTTTGAAATGCCGTGAAATGTTAGAGTTGGTGGGTCTCGTGTGTAATGGGATGTTTCTTCTTTGTTCCCTGCAGTGGATGATGTTCAGGTGTCTTGCTACAGGATCCTCAATAGCCTGTATTCACTTGGCACTAGCAAAAGCATCTATGTGGAAAGGTGTGTGTTTCAACCACAGTAGGATGTGTCCGCATTAAGTCATTGGCTTTACAGACTATTGACCTATAATGGTGAACTTTGGCAGCATGATGAAAGTTTCTGTCCTTGTAAGATTCCTCGTTGGCATGCTTCATGTGGCTCTCGGACGATGCTTGAAGTGTCATTTTGAACAGACTAAAGAAGTCTAAGCTTTAACTACCATTATCTTAGTCTCCTTTATCATAAAAATGGCTTCTTTCATCTTAGGGAACTTCAGGAAACTCTATTAACGGACTCCAATGACTTGATGCCAAATCATTGTCTGTGATTATGGGGTTAATAATGTTGCTGTTTTTGGTCTGGTTCTTAAAATGAGAATTTTTAATGGGATGGAAGCCATTTGCCAATGAATTCTTTTAACTGGATCGGCCCAGGCTGCATTGACCGATTTGGGCTTGGTGGCCCTTTGGTTTCAGGCAAAGACCAGCGCTGGGTGAGTGTCTGGCAGCCTTCTCCGGGGCTTTCCCCGTGTCCTTCCTGGAACCCTACCTGAATAAGTACAATACCTACTCCATCTACAACACAAAGGGCTCTCGAGACAGGACAGGTACGGCACGGCCCTGACCAAGAGCAAATGTACGGCTCTGGAAAAAATTAAGAGACCGCAGTAACACTTTTAGTCTCACTTATTTCTCAGTTTATGGCAATGCGTCTGTGTAAAAGATACATTTTTGTAAACTCCATCCTGGCTCTTCCCTGCTGATGAAGGGCTGCTTCCTTGCTGTATGGGTCTTTAAGGGCTTCTAGGAGTCCTAGCAGTCCTAACAGTGCACTTCACACCACTTAATGTTTCCCATTTTTTTTGAAGGTCACTTGAGGTCATCCTCCTTTTTATGAGGCACTGCCGGATAAGTTGACAGTCGTCTCTGGCATTAGAAAATTGCTTCTGCCCTCTACCTGGTTTCTGGTCATTCCCAGTGTCTCCTGCTTCACTTTGTTCTTGTGCACTGCTGTCTTAGAAACTTTCAGCCTGGAAGCAGTCTGCCTCACAGTGCAGCCTTCTGCCAGCAGAACCAGGATTAAACCAGGATTTAAGATTTAACACTAAAGTGCAGATTTTTTAAAAATATAGAGTAGTCTCAATTTTTTTCCAGAGCTGTATATACACAGAGAAACTCTCAGACATGCTCAATGCGCATTTATGGTTTTGTAGAGGGTTTCCGCTGTTTTCAGTTTAACGAAATTCACGATTGCGAAGCTCGTCCCATCAAAACAAATGGACAATAATTTTCCATGTTTGAAATGAAGAAAAATGTTTTGCATTTACAGCTGTGTACATGTAAATTAGTGATCATTGGACGGAGGGTCCCCATTGAAACCATACACATTCTGAACCATACCCCCTCACCAATAGCTCTAGGCCTTCCAGCCCAGGTGGAGGAAGTGACTCCACTCATCCCCTCTCTGGAGAAGCTGCTGGAGGAAATCATGGAGCTGGCGGAGTCGGGCGTGCGCTACACGCAGATGCCCCACGTCATGGAGGTGGTGCTGCCCATGCTGTGCAGCTACATGTCGCACTGGTGGGAGTACGGCCCCGAGGGCAGCCCCGAGACGGCTGAGCACTGCTGCACCTCGCTCACCTCCGACCACATGAATACGCTGCTGGGCAACATCCTCAAGATCATCTACAACAACCTGGGCATCGACGAGGGGGCTTGGATGAAGCGGCTGGCAGGTGCGCTGCCTGTCTCTGCCCTCCCTCCCCAGGTCCAGACCTGAGGGTGGGGAGAGGCACTGTTTTCAGGTGGAGCCTAATTAATAGGTGCATCATGCAGAAAACTCCACCCTCAAGTCCGTTTTCATGTTTATTTATTGTTATTGTTTAATTACGTACCCTATGGTGATTTTGTGCTTGTGGGAGTTTTATTTACACAAAAATGCTCTATGGGCAGAATAAAACATGCTGATTGGCTTAGAAAGATAACTAATCAGATTATAGAGGAGGTGGGTCAAGCAACTAAAGGAGGCAGGGCCAAGACCTCTGATTGGTTGGTCCTTTAAACAATCTGATTGGTTATCTCTCTGAACCTAACATTTTTTTTTCTGCTACATTTTTAAGTTTAAGTAAAACTCCTCTGATCAACTTTTGTAAGACTTTCACACATCACTTGCTAAACATTTTGGAATGAACTTGACTGCCACTGATCTCCATTAGGGAAATGTCTTGGCTGAGGAGGAGAAGTCCTCCGCGTTCCTGATGTATCCCCTTCCTTCCCTCCCAGTGTTCTCCCAGCCCATCATCAGCAAGGCCAAGCCACAGCTCCTCAAGACCCATTTCCTGCCCCTGATGGAGAAGCTGAAGAAGAAGGCGGCCACCGTGCTGCTGGACGAGGAGAGCATGAAGGCCGAGGGCCGCGGCGAGATGTCGGAGGCGGAGCTGCTCATCCTGGACGAGTTCACCATCCTGGTGCGCGACCTGTACGCCTTCTACCCGCTCCTCATCCGCTTCGTCGACTACAACAGGTACTCTTGCTGGTTGGCTCTCTGGTCGAACGTCAGCAAGCTGGATTATACAGTGCTGTCTCTTCCTGTTACCCCATGTCCACCTTCCATATCTATCCCCGAGGATTTTATCTGCCTTTCGATCTAGCTTCTCGTGGAAAGGGCTGGTGCGTGGTGCTGCAGTCTATCAACGGCAGGAGGGTGCATGGGTCTTTGCTGAACATCCTTTCTTAATAGCTTTGGATCCGAATTCACCTCATGCTCCGGGTGTAAATCAGGTTTCTATGCATCTGCTCATAAACCTGATTTACTGTCAGCACAAACTGCTTAGAGTGCAGTTTTACGGTGTGTTTAGTGGAGCTCCATGCTGCGTAATATCGGCTTCAGCCTCATCCTCCCAGTAACCCAGTAATGGATAAGCCATTCAAAGATGGATTCATGGATGAGTGGACATATATATTCACAGACACTGTGGTCTGTATATATTTATAGGAGGAATGGATTTTTGCAAATCACAGTGGGCTGTCAATCGGCCAATGAAATCAAACAGCATGACCAATGGGAAATGAGTTAAACCAATCGGTGACTCAGAGAACGTGGTCGTTCCCCCGACTGTGGGTTTCGAGGCCTTATTTCGTTCTTGACCTCTGATACTTATTAACTGCCGCTGCAAATGATGTCAAATTTGTTTCAGAGCAAAATGGCTCAAAGAACCAAACCCGGAGGCGGAGGAGCTGTTCCGGATGGTGGCCGAAGTCTTCATATTTTGGGCCAAGTCTCATGTAAGACCAACGTTTCCGATGCTCATAATAGCCAGGCTGAAGTCGGTTTCCGTTAGCTCCTTTACAGTTTGCAGTACAGTTTAAGTTTGTTATAACTGCCACTGATTGTTCTTCATCATCATCGCTGATGTTTGGGCAGCATGGCGGCTCAGTGGGTAACTAGAGGATTGG
This sequence comes from Brevimyrus niger, assembly GCA_015164015.2. Classification (NCBI taxonomy): domain Eukaryota; kingdom Metazoa; phylum Chordata; class Actinopteri; order Osteoglossiformes; family Mormyridae; genus Brevimyrus; species Brevimyrus niger. The sequence goes on along the minus strand of JAABNY020000040.1, from coordinate 11,416,459 downwards.
GAATTCAGATTCTCCCACTGTTCTATGTACGTGAAGTCTGCATGTTCTCCCCCTGCCATTTCCCATACCCTGAGTGTGGAGTTCCCATCCAATGCTCAGCCCTACCTTCTGCCCTGTGCTACCTAGGATAGGGGCCGGGGTCCCACATGACCCCTGCCTGGATTAGCAAACACATGATGGATGGATGATCAGTGACATGCAGTACTAGAAATATAAAATATTGGTCTTTTAAAGTGTTTTATTCTAATATTTTTTATATAGAAGTAGTGAAGTGTAATGGGAAATGATGTTGCATAGGCCTGTAATGACTGTGATAATCTGCACCTATATCCTGTAACTGCAGAACTTCAAACGCGAGGAGCAGAACTTCGTGGTGCAGAATGAGATCAACAACATGTCCTTTTTAATCACCGATACCAAGTCGAAAATGTCAAAGGTCAGTTTTCACACACTTGGAATTTTACTTTACCTTGGTTAATACCACCGTTGATCATCTGAGTGTTATCTGATGCCACGTGTGAAACAGGGAGCCGTGTCCGACCAGGAGAGGAAGAAGATGAAGAAGAAGGGAGACCGATACTCCATGCAGACGTCGCTCATCGTGGCTGCCCTGAAGAGGATGCTTCCTGTGGGCCTGAACATCTGTGCCCCCGGCGACCAGGAGCTAATCGCGTTGGCGAAGAACCGCTTCACTCAGGTACAGAACAGCGAGGAACCGACTAATTAGTGCCGGCATATACCAACCACCCCTAGAAGCTAGAATAAAGTCAGAGAATGATTAGTAATTCTCAATACAGACACTCCTCTACTTATGAACTTTCAGCTTATAAACTTTCAGACATACGAACGAAGAGGACTGTAAGTCCAAATTGTGTTCATTGCGCTCCCGTTTCCTGTCCGTAACATAATTTTTTTTTTACTATGCGCCAATTCTGCCTAGTATGACTTCTGGCCGCTACTCCGGTACATTCACATACCCTAAAATGATGCTGAATAACGGCTTACGAGCATTTCAAGTTAGGAACGGCTGTTCAGAGCGTATCTCGTTTGTAAAGTAGAGGAGTGTCTGCAATTCAGTTTAAGTAATAGTGACAGCATAACGTCTGTGAACGGAGTAGGGCTACGCACCCTTTAGTTAATATGCTTGACTTTATGCTGTTTGCAAAACAGCTAAACATGGTGTATATGGATCATTGCTACCAAAGGAGACAATGAATGTAATAGATTTATTCATGTTCCCCACAGAAAGACACCGAGGACGAGGTTCGGGAGATTATTCGCAATAACCTCCACCTGCAGGGCAAGGTGAGTGAGCGCGCTTTGGCCCGTATCACATTCCGTGACGTTATCGGCGCCAGCTTCCCCTCACCATCCTCGTTCCACCCTGATCAGTTTGCTTTTGTGCACAGATTCTCGCCCCTTATGCTGTCTATGGATGCGCTAGAAGTCGGACGCGTGACCTTTTTATTTTGGTGATAACAAGATGACCTTAACATACAAAGCAGATGGGAATCGATGACATTGGCAAATCGGTGTCCCTCCTTAGAATGCAGCAGGGCTGTGACATTTAGCAGAGCAAGGACAGCTATCTTCGGCTGCTCCTGCATCCTCGCCCCTGCCGGTGGAGGACACACCTCCGTTTCGCTCCTTCCCTCCCTTTTTTTATGACCCTCGTTCCTTTCAACTGGCCGCTTGTGTCCATGTCGTCTCCCACTAACTCTTCTGCCCAAGTTAGCTGTGGGTCACCCGCTGATCTTGAAACTGAGCCTTATGATGAAGTGGGTGTAGAACCAATAGGGTAAGGTCTCAATCTCTCAGTGTGGTTGGGCCACACTGGACATAGCCGCCGTCCTCCAGAAACACAAGGTGCACAGAACAACTGTTTTTAGAATTAGGATGGGGCTGCAGGTTCTGGTTGTACTCGCACTGTCAAAGGTTTAGAGATGAACACGTGAGATCTTCACCCCTCTCTTCTTTTAGCTAATCCCAAATATATGTGCTTGTATCTTGGCCTGCATTGGATCGTTGTGTTATTGTTATATAGTGAAACTTGAAAGGCATTGGCTGGCTGCTCGGTCCGATGATTGTTGTGACCTTCCCAAAAGAAAACAGCTTTGCATTTTGATCCACTCCTCCCAAGGCACTCGTACCTCGAGAAACTTCACTGGCAATCACCCAAGTAACTGGCCATCACCCAAGGAATCATCAGCGGTCCGTGCACTCACAAATGCCCATGAGAGAGACTTCAAGCTTAGTGGACCGCAGGACTGGGGAGCTTAAGTGGAAGACCGAGAATCTTTAGTGAAGCACTGCACACCTATTAAGACGGGCTGTTGCTCTATGAATGTCTGGCCTCATATTCCAGCTGGAAGACCCGGCGATCCGTTGGCAGATGGCTCTGTATAAAGACCTACCCAACCGAAACGAGGACACCACAGACCCCGAGAAGACCGTGGAGAGGGTTCTGGACATCTCCCATGTGCTCTTTCATCTGGACCAGGTACAAGCACTAGGACTTCACACCATCAATAATTCTTGAAGCTTCGTTCTTCTGAAGAGCCAGTGATATTTTATGCGTTAGCTGATTTCTATCCAGAGATGTATCACCTCCCTTTAATATGGTATTAAATGCGCGCTCTTTAGCCTCAGGATGAGCAGAGTAGTTCAAGGAAGTGATGTAATACTAACTGCTATTGGTCTTACTCAGGTCGAGCATCCGCAGAGAAGCAAGAAGGCCGTGTGGCACAAGCTGCTGTCCAAGCAGAGGAAGAGAGCCGTGGTGGCTTGTTTCAGGATGGCGCCCCTCTACAACCTGCCCAGGTCTGAAGGCTCCCGGGCCTGGCCTGTGCACAGACGCATTTAGGCTAAACGGAGTCGTTTAGCCGCACATGTGCGCCTGTGACGGACTGGCATCCCTTCCAGAGTGAATCCCAAGCCCGGTCCCCATTGCTGCCCGGAACAGGCTCCAGGCCCCCTGTGTCAGAAAGCGGATTCACGGATGTTTTTACTTTCTTTTTCCAGAATCGCTGCAGTAAAGCAAAATATTTATTTGCTTCCAGCAATACTGTCCATCTATCCATATTCTGGGATGGGCTCCAGACCCCTATGTAGGAAGCTGTCAGACAGGGAGCCGCTCAGGATGGGGTTCCGACCCACCACAGGACACACTCACGTACCATTCACGCACATGTGGGGTGATGGTGGGCGATGGTGATGGAGGGGCGATGGTGGTGCAGGACTACTGTTCAGCAACCGGAGGGTTGCAGGTTCGAGCCCCAGGTCCTCCTCACCCCATTGAAGTGTCCTTGAGCAAGACACTGAACCCCAAATTGCTCCTGGTGAGCTGGTAGGCACCTTGCATGGCAGCCTCCGCCACCGGTGTGTGAATGTG
>JAABNY020000040.1:11394974-11405454 GCA_015164015.2 Brevimyrus niger | reverse complement strand
TAAGGCCACGGTGAAGACGGCAACGTTCCACACCTTAAATTTGGCTGATCCATCTGCCAGTGAAACACCCCCCCCCCCCCCCCCGCCCCCACCCCTCCGCTCCCAACCCCCCTTGCCTTAGCACGATACAACCTGGTCTGTTTGTACAAAGCCAATGCTGTAGCACCGTGGCCTATCAAGCTGTTTTTGCCTCACTCTCAGGATTTGTACAGTGTCTGGCACTCTAGATGTAAGAGCAGCGAGCTGTTTGGAGTGACCCATTCTTTGCAGTCGTTGGATGTGTCGAAGATCTTGTGGTGTTACTCCTCTCTGTAGTCTGTGGTGCATTCAAATGTGGCTTATTGGCTGCCCTGATCTGTGAAAGTGGAGGTTTCTCGACACCCGTGTCTTCCGAGGACTCCAGCTGTTTGATTCTGTGTTCTGTGACGTAGTCAGTGTTGTACCTTTGTTTTGTTATTTTTCTGTTTCGTTTTGTTATGGCGTGTCTTGACTTGTCTATTTCAGTGATCCAGTTGATGATCAGTGTTGTGTTTCCAATGATATCGTATTTTCCATTCACGTTTTTGTTTCAAGTCTCATGTTCAGATGCTCTTGAAATAGTAACTATCAAGCACAGGGAAAATGATAGACCAGAGCAAGTTGAATCAGAGCAGAGTTTTCTTTGCTGAACAGTGTAATGAATCAGTTTGTCGCATCCAGAGAATAGGTAGACTACTGAAAGTCAACAAATCATAAATTATTGAATGAATTATTATTTTCCACCATGGGGGCAGCATGTGGCTCAGTGGGCTAAGCTTCTGTGCCTGTGATCAGAAGGTTGCTGGTTCAAGCTCAGCCTCAGCACATCTGCGGGTCCTTGAGCAAGGCCCTTAACCCCCAGCTTCCACTTCGCTGCTATGGGTGGCTGCCCTTCACAGCCAGCTTGCTCTCACCTACGGAGAGCAAGTTGGTGAAGGCATAAAGAATATTTCTCCATGGGGATTAATGAAGTATTATTATTAATTAATAAATTAAAGACTGTACAATGCCTTTATTGCCTGAATATTATAAATTGCTATAGTTACACATAGCTGTAGTCATGTTTCTATCCTATGTTCAGTTCAAGTGCTTAATTAAAAAAAAAATAGTAATCTGAACTGACAGAATAAAGCATGTTTAGCATACATAGTGTGTTCCATACATACATAACTTATCAATCAGACTTCTGATCTGGTTTATCATTGCATTAGAAATAAGCCTGAAAGTGCACTGACAGTTAGCGTTAGCATGCTAGTGGCACACAGTCTCCATCTTGTGTGGACGTTTTGTTTATTTTTTCCCCTTTTTTTGTACCTCGATGGGAGGTGGTGTTCTTATGTAGAGAGTGCCCAGGCCTTCTAAACCCAGCTGTGTTTGGGGTAAAAAAAGAAAAGAAAAAAACACCGTCATTGTCCTGTCCTAAATTTGACCTATCTGTGCATGCTCTACACGGCGATTGCTAACGTGTACGATAGCCTGCATCCTGTATTGTGTGGCAGCGGTCGCTGTTAGAAAGTGTAAAGTGGTTGAATGCTGATTTTTTGCTCTGTAAGGCTGTTGATCTGTGGTTTAGAGCAAGGCAGGGCAGTACAACCGCAGATGGCATTTTCCTGACACCAAGCACTTTCAAGCCTGTTTGAGGCCAAATGTGTGTCGTTTTCTCTCCACGTGGTTCTCCATACCTTTTGTTTTCCATCATGTGGCGGAGCATTATGCACCATGGAATCTTGGCCAGATCGCCTTCTCATCATCGTGCCATTCCTCCTCGTTCCGCCATATCTGTCACCCCCCCCTTCCCCCTCTCCCCCAATGGTTAACAGCAGCATTTTATCACAGTGTGACCTCAGTGTACCCAACAACACCCTGGACGAGCCGAAGGCGCGCGCATGAAAACATGCGGCCGTCAAAAACTCATGCAAAACCGTCAAACGCTCGCTGTGATGTCGAAGCGTCTTGTTTTTCACCGCTAGGCTAACAATTTAAAAGAACCGCGCTGTGATTCCAAGGAAGAAGGGGCTTGTTGCAAGCATGGAATGCACACATATAAAATGCTGTTGGTCATCGCCTCCTTCCTGCAGTCCACCCTCATCATTTTCATCCATGGTATCATTCTACACTGTATGGACTATCAGGTGTATGGCCCATACACCTCAGATAGAGCTCTGTATATGACCTGCAAATATCAGCAAGGATTCTGAGTGCCGGGCCGGGCGGTGACATTCACGGGCTGCTGTCGTGTCCTTTGCACTGTGCAGGGGAGAAAGTCATGCAAGACGACGAGTTCACCTGCGACCTGTTTCGGTTCCTGCAGCTCCTGTGCGAGGGGCACAACTCAGGTGTGTCCTGGCGTCCGGGGTGCCTGGAAAGATGCTCAGATTCCGCCGATGTCGCCTTGAAGTTTTCATTTGTACTTCTCGGAACGAGGATGCTTGTGTTGTTTCCTTTTTTGGTGCGGCTGCGCTTGTTTATTCATTGACTATTAGTGGTTCTTCTTTATCGCTGTAGATTTTCAGAATTACCTAAGGACACAGACTGGGAATAACACAACAGTCAACATCATCATCTCCACTGTCGATTATCTTCTCAGAGTCCAGGTAAGATCGGCGTAGGGACGTGTTCAGCAATGCGATAATGATGTCGTGTAGGGACGACGACAAAATGTTTCATTAAACTTTCTTCCGCAGGAGTCCATTAGTGATTTCTACTGGTATTATTCTGGAAAAGATGTTATTGATGAGCAAGGACAGCGGAATTTCTCCAAAGCGATCAATGTCGCCAAGCAGGTCTTCAATACTCTTACAGAGTACATACAGGTAAGGATGATGCCTGTGGTGACACCGTGGAGAGTAGACCAGTATAGTGTTTTCTGATGCATATGTGCTACTGACAGATGCTGCTGTCATTCTAGGGTCCCTGTACTGGGAACCAACAGAGTCTGGCCCATAGTCGACTATGGGATGCAGTGGTTGGGTTTCTCCATGTATTTGCTCACATGCAGATGAAGTTGTCTCAGGTCTGTGTTTATACTCTTCTTTGAATAAATGATAACACTGTACTTGTGGGGGCACAAATAAAGTAGTAGTACACTCTTACTTAATGTACATACTTATCCCATGTTCATTCATCATTAATCAGTTAACGGTTTCATGCAGTGCACTGTACGTGTTCATGACATGTACTTGAGTAGTAAGTGAGTTACTAGGTGTGCCCCTTCATGTAATATGTTACTGAGTAAATTGCAGAAAAGCGCATGGAAACTGATTCACTTTGTAATTCGCTGTAATATTGCATTTTTAAGGATTCCAGCCAGATTGAGTTGCTGAAGGAGTTGATGGATCTTCAGAAGGATATGGTTGTGATGTTGCTGTCCATGCTGGAAGGTGACTTTGGTCTGCGTTTGCAAACCTGGATAAAAGCAAAATTAATGGGAGGGGGTGACATTTACATTTGCATTTAACTCATTAATCTCATGATTTTTCTGCAAAGCCACAAACCAATGGCAACTAAGGAGAGGGTGTTGGGTGCCTGGGATGATTTGTAATGATTTGCTCGATGTGTCCCTCAGTTAGCTTATGTGGTTTTCTTATTCTTTCTTATTTCTTATCACTTACATTGCCCTCAGTGACCCAGGTCTGCATCTACCACATTTTTTTAATTGGTCCCACCTCTACTTTTTGCTATATGCGAAAACTGACCTGTTAAAAATACTCTAAATAAACCTCTTGGCTGATGTCAAGTTTTCTAACCACATGATTCTAGTTGCCATTCCAAAACAGCCCAGCAAAAGGATACAGGAAGTCTTAATGTTTATTGTACACCGCAGCATGATTTTGAAAAGTGTTTCTTGGTGCATGCGGATATGAGGATGATAGTGATTAACCTTACCCGTGGTATTTTCTTGATTCACAGGAAATGTTGTGAATGGAACTATTGGTAAGCAGATGGTGGATATGCTAGTGGAGTCCTCAAACAACGTGGAAATGATTCTAAAGTTCTTCGACATGTTCCTCAAGCTGAAAGACCTGACATCATCAGATGCTTTCAAAGAATATGACCCAGACGGTAAAGGGGTCATCTCAAAGAGGGACTTCCACAAAGCCATGGAGAGCCACAAACACTACACCCAGTCGGAGACTGAGTTCCTGCTCTCCTGTGCTGAGACGGATGAGAACGAGCTACTGGACTACGAGGAGTTTGTGGAGAGGTTTCATGAGCCTGCTAAAGACATTGGTTTCAATGTGGCTGTCTTGCTAACAAACCTATCTGAGCACATGCCACACGACACGCGGCTTCAGACCTTCCTGGAGCTGGCGGAGAGCGTTCTTAACTACTTCCAGCCCTACTTGGGTCGCATCGAGATCATGGGGAGCGCCAAGCGCATCGAGCGTGTCTACTTTGAGATCAGTGAGTCCAGCCGCACGCAGTGGGAGAAGCCGCAGGTCAAGGAGTCCAAGAGGCAGTTCATCTTTGACGTCGTCAACGAAGGTGGGGAAAAGGAGAAGATGGAGCTCTTCGTGAACTTCTGCGAGGACACCATCTTCGAGATGCAGCTGGCCGCCCAGATGTCCGATGCTGGCGAGAGGTCCGCTAGCAAGGAGGAGAGCGAGAAGGAGAAACCCGAGGAAGAGAACCCAGATATGGGCTTTTTTTCGGTCACCACAGTAAGGACTGCACTGTTTGCTCTGCGCTACAATGTGATGCTGCTGATGAAGGTGCTTTCCATGAAGAGCCTTAAGAAGCAGGTGAAGAAGGTTAAGAAGATGACAATGAAGGACATGGTGATGACGCTCATCTCCTTTTACTGGAGTGTGCTGATGGGCCTCTTTCACTTCACCTTCAGTGTGTCACGGGGCTTCTTCCGCATCATGTACAGTACATTCCTGGGAGGCAGTTTGGTGGAGGGGGCCAAGTCGATGAAGGTGGCAGACCTCTTGGCCAACATGCCTGACCCTACGCAGGATGAGGTCCGTGGAGAAGGGGAGGAGGGCGAGAAGAGACCCTCGGATAGATCCTCAGCCCAAGAGGACCTGGCGGATCTGGCAGTGGCTACTGAAGATTCGGAACTGCTGTCGGACATTTTTGGGTTAGATTTGAGGAGGGAGGGCGGACAGTACAAGCTGATGCCTCATAATCCAAACGCCAGCCTCACTGATATCCTGACCCCTCCGACTCCTGCAGTTCCCCCACCTTCACCAGAGCCACAAAAGCGGGAGGTATTGGAACAAATGTATAACTACAGCATATTGCATTATTTGATACCGTGCCAACACTGGAACTACGGATGTACCTGTTAAGATTATTTATGAATCCAGCCTCTGCGGAATGCATTTATTTTCAGATAATTAGTTTAACTGTTTTTAAATGTAAAGTACAGACATCTTATTCCAGTGCACAGTTATGGTTCTCGTAAGGGTGAGGGAGCGTGTGTGTAAGAGCAGATCAGTGTGAAGGCATTAATTATAGCACTGCACCAGGCTGTCTCAGCTTTTCTGCACTATTACTTCCCAGCATGTACGTTAAAGCCTTAGAAGACCCCCCCCCCCCCCGCCTCAAAGGAATGACTGTTCATTATTTACACATTTCTGTGAATTATCTTTATAAATGGTGGTCACCTTGCGTAATTATGCCCATTCATAATTATTTTTGTTCCCAGGAGAAGGAACCTCCAGAGGAAGAAAAGAAAGAAAAAGAAGAGAGCAAGTGCGAGCCTGAAAAGGCAGAGTGCGTGTCGCCCCGAGCGTTCTGGGATTCTCGGTCATCTTCTATGCATCCACAGTCACTTAAACTAGCTAGATCTTTCGGTATAGAGTTGCCGCCGTACTCTCCAACGCTGCACTAACTCTTTCCAGGGGAGAAAATGAGGAGAAGCGTGACAAAGTCAAAGGCGGCAAGCCGAAGCAGAAGATCCGGAAGCTCAGCGCCTCCAGGTCCGATGAGCCAGATCTTCAGGAGTCTGCATTCTGGAAGAAGATCATCGCATACCAAAGGAAGCTGCTTGTAGGAGTCTTGGCTTCCTTTAACACTCTCTCTCTCTCTCTTTTTTTTTCTCAAATGTATATTTACACCCGAGACACCAGCGTCCGCGTTAACGCGTCTGCTTTCTCTGCAGAATTATTTTGCTCGGAATTTCTACAACATGAGGATGTTGGCTCTGTTTGTGGCCTTCGCCATCAACTTCATCCTCCTCTTCTACAAGGTGAGGTCGCGTCTGCTCGGGCCCGTCCCTTTTCCCGCGTGCTTTGCGGCTCGCGGTCTGAAAGTGTTGCGGCATCGCCCCAGGTGTCCACGTCCTCGGCCGTGATCGAGGAGAAGGAGGTGGTGTGCAGTGAAACGCCGGACCCCAGGGTCAGGTGGACGCCCGTGGACAACATGCCCCATCAGCCTGTGACGGTGCATTTCGTCCTGGAAGAGAGCAGTGGCTATATGGAGCCCACACTGCGCATCCTGGCCGTCCTGCACACGGTCATATCCTTCTTCTGTATCATCGGCTACTACTGCCTGAAGGTAAAGCCCTAAGCGACGTTCCAGCACACGTACCTGAGCCTGCTTTTACAAGCCAGATAGATCCTGGCTGCCAACACTGGTCTTTGGCAAACTGAGCGATGTGAACAGAACTGGGAGTCACAGATTCAGGCACCATCGTTTTGCAGTTAGACCGTGTGGCCACTTCTGGTCAAATTGCTCATGAATGCAGTGCTCACAGAAAGTGCATACTGCTAATTTGTAGGTTTTATTACAAAAAAATCATCACTTTATTTATTTGTTTACAAAAAAGTTATCACATTAGAAACAACCAGTAATAAATTGAAACCCAAATTGTAATTCTAAAAGAGCTGTTTGGAGTTCCAAAGTTCATTGGCAAGCAGTTGGGTGCTTTTTTTTAATTAGTAACACCTTTGCAGCAACTGGAAACACCAAACGTTTGTGTTTAGTATTTGGGAGCCTGTGAATCCAGTTGCGATTAACAGCAACAGGGCACGAACAGCACTGGATGAGTTAGTCAAAACAATTATGGCACTTAAAAAGAATATGTCTGTATAGGAGATTATACAGTTATGTTAAACACTGCTTGCCAGTGGACTTCTGTTACTGGATTAATCAAGCGTCCCAAGACTTACTGTGAGCACTATACAGTATGTAAAAGAACTGCATCTGTATAACATACATCAAGAAACCAGGACCACTACCATAAGCACCATAGTAGTATATGCGATGAAATACATGCAATATTGGTTTCTATGTAGAACTTGCAAATGCATAAAAACATACAATAACAATAAATCCCATAAAATGGTACAAGTAACATTCTGATTTAAGAAACAGTAAAATTTTACCTAGTAATGTTGAAATTGTGAATTCAGGGGATTTTAATCGGCGGTTGATGCTTCAGTCGCCAATGGAAGGAAGGCGCTTGTATGACTAGTGATGGATTCAGGGCTGAAAAGAGATGTGTTACGTAAGAGGAAATGGTGAAGGTGTCTGTTGGCCGGTCTCCCGCACCAGGTCCCTTTGGTGATCTTCAAACGGGAGAAGGAGGTGGCGAGAAAGCTGGAGTTTGATGGGTTGTATATAACGGAGCAGCCCTCGGAAGATGACATCAAAGGGCAATGGGACAGACTCGTAATTAACACGCAGTGAGTCCACTGTAACAAGTCTTTTAATTAACACAAGAAGGTAGGGGGTTGCATGGAAATTAGGGTCAAACTGGGCCCAATATGGATTAATTGCCCTCCAAGTGTCGAGGTGCATGAGATGATGTCAGAGGGGTGCTTGAGTACCTCTTCATAAAGGAAAAGTTTGATACATTAATAGTTGCCTCTGAAAGACATTATCCGCATAGGGACACATTAACATTAGAAGATAGAATGAGGTCATACATCTTTGCACTGCAGTATACAGAAGATTATGTGATATTACAGTGTTATGGATTCAAGTATATCTACTGATCTGTATTCTACATAGTCAAGTTTCTCTGAAATGGAAGAGCCATTTGTCTTATTTTCCCCACAATTTTCAGGTCCTTCCCGAATAACTACTGGGACAAATTTGTTAAAAGAAAGGTGGGTAACTTTTAACTGGCTACAACTTTGATGATATCCAACATGATTATTAATTTCTTGCCTGTGTCTGAGTATGGACTGATTAACAGTGTATTCGAATGAAACAGCGTGTGCCTGTTTAAGGTCTAAATTGTGTGAAATGCAGTTGGTTTACTTTTATGGGTTTCAGGTTGTTTTAATGGGCTATGATAAAGTGCAGTCAGATGCAGCATATATACAGTGTAATTTTTAATGTCTTGTAAATACACTTCATTGTGGTAACATCCCCCTTGTAGGTGATGGACAAGTATGGGGAGTTTTATGGGCATGATCGCATCAGTGAGCTTCTGGGCATGGATAAAGCTGCCTTGGATTTCAGCGTTGCCCATGAGAAGAGAAAACCGAAGAAGGACAGCTCACTGGCTGCTGTGTGAGTCGAACCTGCAGGGCAGGACCGCCAACATCTGCTTGCACCGGTGTTGACTCATCTTAGCCCTGGTCAATGGCCCCATGAACTGACAAGCCATATTTAATTCATTTTTCTATAAAGCTAACTTTGAATTTGGGAACACAGGCTTCATCGTGAAGTTATATCTGTTCCCTGACAGAAGAGGGCAGTGATATCCAACAATTTCAAGTAAACGCCACAGGGAGTCACAAAGACGCCGATGCCTGCATTTGTATTTTGTTATTCGGCTCATAACTTAACCTGTGTGTCCCTTTTGTATCCGTGCCAGGGATTTGATTGCATTTTAATCAGGCAATGTGCTCTCAATCACATTGAGTGGATTCTCCTTGTCGACAGGTTGAACTCCATTGATGTCAAGTATCAGATCTGGAAACTGGGTGTGGTCTTCACAGACAACGTATGTCAGCCATCTTGACTCGTCCTTGTAAATACAAGCACCACCTTGGACTGGTGCTTTTATCTGACCGATGAAATAACTTTTTTAAATTGGTGTTGTTTACAGTCCTTCCTCTACCTTGCCTGGTATATGACCATGTCCATCTTGGGACACTACAACAACTTCTTCTTTGCTGCACACCTCCTGGACATCGCCATGGGCTTCAAGACCCTGCGTACCATCCTGTCCTCTGTCACGCACAACGGCAAGCAGGTGCGGTGGAGCGCCCCCTGGTGTCTACCTGGGGAGATGAAGTTAGTGGTCCTTGTGGGATCTCAAGTGTGAAGCACTGTACCATATAGGGCTACTGGAAGGGGCCTCAATGGATGCTCTCCAGCTTCGGTTGAAGCTCGCCGACCTTTTTGCTTTTCCAGCTGGTGCTTACAGTGGGCTTGCTAGCGGTGGTGGTCTACCTGTACACAGTGGTGGCTTTCAATTTCTTCCGGAAGTTCTACAACAAGAGCGAAGACGGAGAATCCCCGGACATGAAATGTGACGACATGCTGACTGTGAGTGTTCGCTGTGCCCTTTCAGTTTTCTCTACTCTCCCCCCCCCCTTTTTTTTGTAGTTTGATTAGTGACGCTAATGAGTGCTAATAATCAGAGGATGCGCTGGCTGTTGTCGTCACCTCATTAAGTTTTTCACGCTCGAATAGAAATGACACACGGCGTTATTCGCCTCATCTTGACGGAAATGCAGGTACGGTGAACTCATAATGAATGTAGTATTAATTAATCAGCTTTGCCCTGACGTGATCACTAATTGCAGAAGTTTGCCTCCCCAATTTAAGGCTTGTAAATTAGCCTTGCCATTACTTGCGCCGTGTGTTAATTGAAACAAGATGAAGGGCACACAAAGTACTTGGCTTCTGTTGTTTCCTGTGGATGTATGCAAATTAAGGGTGAAAATGTCTGCGACGTAAAACATGGTACTTTATAACGTTACGTTAAGAGGAGTCCACTTTAGTAAAGTTTGTGGACTTGGGAGGTGTCACGTTGCTGTTCTTAGCTCTTCTTGGCTCTTCAGGAGAGTTTAACCTGAAACCCTGACAGCAGGAGAGATTCTTGGATTTTTTATTTTATTTTTTTTAGGTGGGGGCATAACGGGCCATAATTCATACAGAAAGGCCAACCTTATCAGTAGCCAATAATATGTTTTAACTCAATGAATGACAGGGACGGGCACACTTTGAGAGCCAATCAGCTTTCAGCTGCGGCCAGTGTCCCTGTAGCCTCGTCCCTGTGTATACCTGTAGGAAAACGCATAACTGTGCAGCAGACAAAATGTAATCTTGCTAGATATATTAGTTGCCTGAAATGAAAAATTTAACACAGCTAATTTGGAGGAGCAACTTGCGTTTTAACAGTGGGAGTCATTTCCAGTGAAAGCCTTATGTGAGACCTGGAGACCCCAGCACCATGGATGGAGGCCACTTCCTTAATCCTTTCAGATTCAGCCATCCACCACATCGGATTTCCAGCTCCCCTTTCCTATTAAGGATGTGGCCGTTGGGGGGT
>JAABNY020000040.1:11338469-11389027 GCA_015164015.2 Brevimyrus niger | reverse complement strand
GCTTTTAACCTGCTTAAAAATGTGAACCAATATTCCCAATTATTTCTGAATGATACGAGCTCCTGTCAGTGATGGGTAAGCGAATGCCAGACTGGGGCTGTTAGGATTTGCGCATGGAGCGTGCCGGATGGATTTTGCTAATGGTTCGCCTTCAGGTTGCCGGATCCCTGTACTGGGGATCCTCGGTAGCCGCCAATGAAATCTAACGCAAACCCACTGGCCGTTCTGTCCACCAGGAGTCGTATGTGTGGAAGATGTACCAAGAGCGTTGCTGGGAATTCTTCCCGGCTGGAGACTGCTTCCGCAAACAGTACGAAGACCAGCTCAACTGAACTTTCTTACACTGCAGTCATAATGACCAATTACCTAAGGACTACTTTATTTATTTGGAATGCTTTTCAGACTTTGTACATATATGATACACTGTATATCGTTCCCTGAGTGCTTTTGGAGCACAGAGGCTGTGTTTTGATGACTCAATGCTTCATCTATTACATTTGCTTTAAAAACTCATCGAAAAGCAAAAAAAAAAAAAAGAGAGAAAGAAAAAAAGAAAATTTTGAAAAAGGAAAAAAACTGACATTGATATGAACTGTTCCTGGAGACTCATGGGAGATGTTTCTTTTGAGAGCACATGTATAAAAAAAAGGAGAATATCCCTGCTCATCCTAAGCCTCTTGATTTCTTCATGAAGGATGACGTAATTTGTGTGGACGGAGTGGGCAGAAATTAGGAAATAGTGCCTTACCAAGCCTGGGTTGAGCTATGCAAGCAAGAGAAGTCGAGTGCATGAGCACGTCACTGATCCGCTCATTGGCCGATGTGTAGTCCGCGTCTCACGTGCCGTCTTTGCCGTCTGTGTGCAAGTGCGTGCGTGAGTGTTTGTGCACCTCAGGACAAGCGTCGGGCAGTTATATCAAGCTCCTTCACCTCTCACCGGTTCCTTTGCTTTACTTTAATCCTTTGATTTTTGGTAATGCTCTTATGCAATACAGTAACAGAGTTAATCTTTGTATACAGGTTTAACAAAAAAAAAAACAATCTTTGACAAAAAAAAAAATTAATTGCATGTTTATTATGCAAGTTTAACGAGAAAAAAAGTTTAAAGACGCAAGTTGGTCAGTGTCACACAAAATGTTTTTTTAGGTTTAAGATTACTTATATCTATAGTATTAAAGTGTTGTGGGTTTTATTGTAAATTCCAGACCAATATCATCAGGCAGAAACGCTATATATACAGTTTTGGTCGTAAGGTTCATCCATCACCATGTTTTAAATAATGTAGGTAAGGATACTTTCTTGACTCATTTTGACTGACACCGAAGCAATACTCATTCAGGGGTATCAGGGGGCATCATTGTAACTTTGCTGTCTGTAGATTGACCCATTTTGTTGCTGGTTGTTTCCAAATGAAATGGCAGCCTTTGCAAGTAAAACCTTCAGAATATTAACGGAGCATTCAGTGCCGCTAGCTGCGTCTGGAAACGTTTTTTGTTTTTTTTAAAGACGCTTTGCTTACACGTCGGGTTTTTGTGTTCGCTGTTCTTCGTTTGTTTGTTTTCCGCGCACGTCGGTCATTAAGCCATAGCGCATCGTCATCCCTCTGTCTTCGGCGGCGAACACGCTTTCTTACATGTTATACTAAAATGTGAACTCACTGCAATAACAAGAATCGGGAAGCAGCCAGTTTAGATAAGTGGTGTTTTACTCATGTAAAGAATTTTGATAACAATGCTCAAAATACCATGGGAATTGTCACTAAGTAGTGTACCATGAAGAGTTTGCATTATATTATTGTGTGTAAACTGTAAAGAGAAATTAAGATAACTTGGATTTGCATGATTTTGAAAATAAATGAGATTATTTATTGAAGTGTGGCAAGAAGGACCTTCTTGGAGGACTAGTTGTTGTACACCCCAATCACAAGCCAATATTATTACATTTGTGCCCCCCCCCCCCCATTCCAGGTAAGATGTTGCACCCTCACCTTGGTTGTGGTAGTGAAACACAAGCACTGGACTCACTTTGTTTGGCTTCTGATCTTCTGATGACAGTCGTCTTGGCAACGGCCAACAAGTTCTAATCAGGGGCAGACAGAACTGCCTTAAGAGGTGGACCCCAAGCATGAAATTAATTTCACTCTGCAGCTAAATCAGTGGGATCTCCAAGGACCAAGGAAAGGCAATTCTTTCAGTCAAGAGGAGCTGATAAAAGCCAGACGTGTTGTGGTGGCCAGCATTCATCAGTCCTGTCGATACCCCTCAGTTTTTTTCCTCTGATGAATCAAGTGATTTTATAAAATAGCATTCGAGTCAATCTCTTCACAGAATTCTTCAGGGCTGGACTTCCTGTACATGTGCTGATCTCTCTGGTGTTTCATCACGCACTGACACATATCCACATCTTTGCACCTAGGCTAACAATTCATTTCGAACAGTAAATTAAACAGCCATTTTATGACAATTTGTAGTACATTTCCTTTCATGTGAAGACAGAGCTTATTAATCCCCCAGAAGCCTTTTGAACATTATATGACTTTGATGATATTGGAAAATCTGAATTTAGAAGGAGACATACTTTTAATCCATTTATCTCGCAACTAGTTATCTTGGGCTGGGTTGTGGGGGGCATAATTTAAATAATTTACTTCTTTATAAATCATCAATAAAGAGATAAATGTGTTTTTTTAGCCCATCTAAGAAGCTTCATATTTTACTGAGGTGATCCAGGTTCTTTGCTCACAGAGTACACCAGCGGTATTCTTTCAGGGACAGCAATCTTATGGGTCTATGTCTGAACGTACTGTACTACCCTATGTAACCCTGTGATGGCGCACTCAGGAATGGAGAAGCTCCAACTTAATATGTACACAGGCCCCGCGCAGGGCTCCGCAATGCCGATTTGGCTATAAGCACAACATGACCGAACTGATTGCTCGTGAAGGCAGCAAAGCCGTCCGCGATGCTCAGAGACCAGACCAGCATCTTCTGGTCCGCATAACCAGCTTTGATTAGGGGCGGCCAACGGGAGATGGACGACCATCCCAAGGATGACCTTTTGAAGGCAATTTCCTTCAAAGGTTTCAGCACAGTAATAATAAATAGTAATTATTCCGCAAACTGGGGCGACCGCAGGAACCTTCTCGGTGTCGGCTGATAGATTAGTAGCTCGAGTGTCTGCAGTCGAGTTTGTTACGGGGCTGATTTGCAAAGCGTGGGGCAAAGAACCAGAATGGCAACCTGACACCATGCCCCAGCTGCAGTTCGCTAATTGAGGAGGGGCATGGAACTCGCTCCCACTCCCACCCGCGGCCCCTGCTCCCATTATAGTGCACACACCGCTCCAACTCCTGCTCAACCCCCCTCCCCCCGGGACCGCCAAGATCCACACGGGCAGAGAGAGCTCGAGCCCCAGAGACCAGACACTGGCTGTCAGCCCGGCATCCCTGCGCAGCAGGCGCTGAGCATTTCATACCGCAGTGCGCAGCATATACCCGCACACCCCTTTGTCTTCATATACGCCATGTTCATTGTCATATCCAGATTAATCCTAAATCCTGGCACGCAGACTAAATAAAGCATTAAATTTCGTACGCCCTGCAATTTAACCGAACAATGTGCGTTGCGATTTCTGTCAGCTGTCAACGACGATAAGGCGTCTCGGGCGGCGCGTTTTAAATCGAGCGATCGGAAGGCTAACGTGCCGCCAAAGTGAAGGTCATCTGTGACAATGACTGCGCTGTCGGCCAGGGCAGAGCCTCGGGTGCGAGAGCCAGTGACGGGCAGAGCTGGCTTTACGCCGTCCTCTGGTAGGCTGCGTCGAAACTGTTCGCACACAGCAGTCTGCTTTAGGTTTCAATTTCCTCGCTCTCTTTTTGTAACGTCAAGTAGAGTCTGTTCAGGGCCCTTGCACTCTTAAAAAGCCTAACATCTTGTATTCTAGGAGTCTCTTTCATATCAACCCGTCAAAGTTTCACTGCCTTTACCATTGAGAGACACGCTTGTTTGTTCCTCATATCTCAGCCACAGCAGACCGTTTCTGAACAAACATGTAAACAAGGACACTTAAGCTTAACTCTTGTGGACGGTTTGTATCATAGTCTGAGCATCTAACCGTTTAACCAAAACTATAATGGCTTATTAAAAAACCAATGCTGGAAATACTATGCTTTAGTTGGAGTACAGACATTCATTTTAAGTGAAAAGGAGGACTTCATAGACGAACGGTGTAGTTTGAACTCTGATGTTGAATCAGCCACAGGCAAATTTGTCCTGATTGCATCAGCTCCCCAAGTTAAAATAGGGGTCACACTAAGTATCGATTTGCTGATGAGAATTTAATTGCAGTTAAAAAAGGGGGCCCGCAATTTGTGTGTGTGGGGGGGGGGGGTCATTCTTGCTTGGCAATTTTCTTATGTATCTGGACACTCGTTTCCATGGAAAGTTTCATTTGGCCCATAGCCTGCTCTTCATCATGACACAATTGATGTTTTGCAGCAGTTGTTTTGTATACTTGTAGTGGATTAAGGAGATCCATTATATTTCGGGGAATGAGGATTTCTGAGAGCTATCGAGAAGGTGTGTTCCAGAGTGCAAACAAGCCCTGGAAGCCGTCAGATATGAGCAGTTTACTCCACTGTTTTATTGTTATTTGGTACAATCATGCTGAGAGTATTAAGCAGGTGCTGGGAAATGAGAGTCTGAGGCACATAAAGAAGAAAATTTACCCCCCCCCCGCCTTGCTTTCTATCTCTGTTCTTTGTGAGAGAGAAACGTTTTCATTAAAAAGCTATTCATCAGGTCGTCTTTGAAAACAATCGCCGGCCAGGTCTCCGTGCCTCTTGGCACACGCGTATCACGGAACAGCAAAGGATTGTGGGTGGGACTGAGAGCGGCCGGCGCGTACGTGCTCGCCTGCCCCTCCGCGATGCGTCTGGGGAGTCCCCACGAGGGCCCGCTCCCATTCTGCGCCGGAGGACTGCTGCTCTGCGATGTCTGTAAAAGGGCTTAGGAAGAAAGCGAGAGATCTCTCCCATCGTGCCGTGTAATTAGGTCTGTGCCTACGTGCCTGAGCCCTTGGTCCCAATAATCATTATTTATTGTTTATTTAATTCCTCCTTTGGTTTCATAGCATGTGTCGTATGACCAAGAGCGAGGGGGTGAGGGTGGGGGGCGGTGGGGGTCGGGAGGCCTCTGACTGGGAGCTCCGAGTATGTAGCCATGCTCACATTAGGCACTGAAATAGTCACTGCCGTGCCTGTGACACCAGGGGGAGCTGTGACATTTAGTGAAAATATTGAAGGATTGAAGCTTTATTGTTCAAATGGATGGGTTATCTTTATATGACTAGAACATACATGGGTATATTTAAACCATAAATCTCTTGGCAATTTGTTATAAATAGTGATATGTTCTTCACCACTTCAGTAAATATCTCAATAAAATATCTTCCTTAGCAGTTTTTTTTTTAACAGATGTCACTCATACATGCACAGTGAAACAGTAACCCATGTTATCATTTCCCATAATCCACAGCAGCATCAGGACTTGTGGGAATCCAGATGTGGTGGGCGGAGCCACTGTGCCTTTGTGGAGACTACCCTCAAAAAAATGCTGCCTAACCCAGCACCGCCTGCTGTCTTCTGCTATGCATGGAGGCTTCTTCCCGCCAAGGATATTATTCTAGAATTCTCTCACAATCCGCACGCGAGAGAAAAAAATCAAACCATACTGACATGCAGGCCCCATACTGCAGAGGCCCCAGCGGAACCTAAACCGTTCATGTCCTTAACCGCTTTGCCACCTGCAGGTTATGAATGCACCTGAAGGGGAACTTGTGCTGTGTCCTGGGGGTTACTCAACCGCAGTATTTTCAATCATTGACCAATTACATGAGTTGGTACACCAGTAAATTAGCATTTAGACGCCACGCAATCGACCAAAGAAATCAATAAATAAATATGTAAAGCAACGCAGTGGCTAAAAAGAGCTTCAGAGTGATAGAAGGTCACGGCTGCGTGAGCAAGAATTGGGCGAAGTCCTTTATGCTGTCCCTCACCGGCTGGAGAGAGACTACATCTCTCCGATGGAACATGGAAGCAGAATCGGGTCCCAGGCCCTCGCTGATTGCGATCTACCCCCGATACAGCTGCTGCGGGCCTCGCCGAACAAAGGAGACGTCAGGCGCAACGTGCTAATCTGCCTCGATAAGGATGAGTTGATGTGATTCGATCACTTGCTGGTCTCTGATGCTTTATTAGTAAGTAACTGTGCACCTAGCTGTCAGGAGAAATTCTACCTCTGTCTTTTTTTCCAAACAGATGCTCGGATGGCCACTGAGAAGGAAGCAACTGAGATATTTTGCTGAGATATACAAGTAGATATATTAAAAAAAAAAATCCACAATAATGCCAAACGTTCTGTTTCTCCCAGGTGAATCTGTTACTTACTGTCATATGGATAAAAATGCACACAAAAAATGTCATGTGACACGTCTAGACGATTCTCCACCAGGAATCAAGAATGCAATTGTTTAAAAAAAAAGTAATCGTCTTTTTTGAAAATGCCTAAATATTTACATCTGATTAATATTCCATAAGCAAAAGTGTATGTTTCCCGTCATTGTTGCCGTTTATCTTGTGAATGCACATTGCTTTTAAAAAGCAAATGAAATTAATTCCAGCGGACCCCGAGGGATTCTGTAAGATAAGGTTTTATTTACATGCTAGTCTTTCAGCTGTCAAACAGAAATGACCAGGGATTTTTGTCGTCTTCCCAGAAAAGGGGCAGCAACCAGCATGTAAAAGGATTTTAAAACATAAATTATAAAGAATTTTCTAAATGAATCTATCTGTGTCCTTAAGAAACATTTTGTACTTTCAGAAAGTAATCCTACATAAAGTATCTCATGTCATAGAGTTTGCCTTTGTCCCTTGAGACCGAACTTATTGAAGTGAAACCTTGATATTAACTTCACCAGCTTTATAAGCCATTTTCCTTATTGAAGCTCATTTTACATTTACCTCTGTCTAAATCTCTTAAAATTACATCTCTCGGCAAAAGCCGCAGTCAAGTTCTTCCTGTGTGATAGTCACATGCATGCTTAGAGCCAATAGCGTTTAAGTAGCAGTAATGTGAATCAAAAAAGAACATTGTTAGTGTGGTGATCGGAATAAGTCAGCTGATCACAGCTCAAAGAGAACCTTGGTGAAAAATAAATGAAAGAAATTTAAAGGAATATAGTAGATATCTTCTGTTGCCTCAGGGACCCTTAAACAGATGCATTATGAAAATGCAGGCTGGGCATGGATCACATCCCTGACTACACTTAATGCTCAGTATTCATTTCTTGGTGCGGCTTGGATTGGGTTCCAGACCCCCTCAGTGACTTCCGTCCAGGATAAGCAGCTGGAAGAGAGATAGATAGATGAGAGGCACCTAAACACCGCAACGCCCCCCAAAGACGAAACACAGTAACTGTGCTGACAGCCAAACTCAGAAAAAGTCTTTTGACTGTCCACCCGCCTGTTTAGTCGGTAGGTAAGCGGTAATGTGCTTATTCAAAATCTAGTTAAACTAAAATGTTTTGTCTCGGGACACAACTGAGCTCAAGAGACGCAATTTCGCTGCTGATGCCCGTATTTATGTTCCGATTCTGTAAACGCAAAGTGGATTGGATCTGGTTCTGCATTCTCACCGGTCCTGCTCGCAAGTCGTCGGATCTGCATTGCCGCTCCCTCCTTCTATCCCTTTGTCTGCAAAACCTCTGTTTTCACTGGCTCATAGCAGCTGTGCTCCATCTTCCCCGGCCTGTGACCAATCAGCAAGGCCGCACCAATCAGCATGCACACCTGTATCTCGGTCTCTCTCTCCTGTGCCTCGTGTTCAGTCATCTGTACTGTATAGTCTGTGCAGTGCTAAGAAACGCGTTGAATACGTAAATCATCGGCGAAGCTAGCAGAAGTGAATTATCTGTCGATTCATCAGCATGAGTGCGATTTTGCATCTTCTGTGTAGCTTCACAAACCTCGCGGCTATTTTCCGCGCGATGGTTTTGATGGCGAGACAAAGTTTGCGTTCATCTGTGTTTATCTTCCATGTCTTTGATCCCATATGCATGAACACTGAAATGAGCTCCTCTTTAAACACAATTCTTACTACCTGCACCGCTTTTCCTTCACAGTCTGTTAAAAAAACACCTAATTTCCCTCCTGGATACATTACCTCTTCAATTTCACCATGGCTTTTGAAGTGGAACCATAACCTGCACTGGAAGGAGATAACAAGAAGAGTTCCTTATCTCAGCCAACCTGTCAGGTCCTACAGCATCTCCTGGAGATGTCCATCCCTTCCCGGCTGAATTTATCAGCCCGCCACAACTGAGGCGTTAAGCTAACTTCCTCCTGTGTGTTCAGCTCCCTCCAGAATCGCCATGGATACCAAAGTGGGTGTATGTTTGTAATAGGGGCCTAACGTCCTTGATTTCGTGCTGAACCCATTGAGGGACCTGTTACGGAATTGAACTCTCTGTGAAATGCTGCTGAATCTCATCCCGGAGTGTCGTAAATGAGGTGAGTACGGTACCGGGTTTTGCCGGCGTGATACAGGCAATCAAAAGTTCCACTTTATCTTACCATCCAGTCTTTGGATTTGAATCTTCAGCCAAGCTTTATCTGCGGCAGCAGAGCGTGTCAGGTTTTAGGGAATCTGCTTCCAAGTACATATATTTTCCTGCTTCTATGAAAGAAAACTTCATTTGCTGCCTTACATACTTATGTGTAAAAATAGAGTAGTAGGACATTTAAAATTAGCACACCAGTAACACACATATTAGTGAGGGTGCCTATAATGCTTAAATAGTAAACCTCGATAAGCTCAAGGAACATTTTAAATAGGATTAATTTCGGAGACAGTGGCCTGTGGTGGTCTTAAGCCTTTTATCTTTACCACGATGGCCATTGAGCGGTGGCTGCTGTTGAGCCAGTTGAGGGGCTCCGCAGATTGATTAGTTACTCAGAAGATCCATGGTGGGGGGAGGGTGGCTCCATCACTATCTCGCTGCGCCCCATTCGCCGCCTTCCCAGCACTAAAACCTGCCTGTATTGTCAGTCCCCGGCTCCCTTTTCCTTAACATCCTCTCCACAGTCGACTAGACGATTCAAATTTAATCCCATCTGTCCAGTGTACAATTCTTCACAGGAAGAATTGATATTCTAGGCCACTGGAAGTCAGACTTTCTTTTTTTTTTTGTGGCTCTGATTGCCGCTAAGCATACGTGGTGAGGCCTTATCTGAAGGGCGGAGAGGAACTGCGGCTCCCGGGGATATCTGCACCTCCGATCCATAGCTGGTGGCTTCTAGTTGAGCCACAGCCTGATTCCCGGTGGGACGTGGGTTTTAATAAAATAGTGGGAGGCCCAGCAACGACGAGAAGTTTGCGGTCCGCTCGCATTTACCGGATGGGCTTTCTGTGATGCTTGCGGAGTTCAGTGAGTGATTTGTCTCACAGGTGCACAAGGTTCTTGTCTTCTGCGTTGTGATCTTCGCCTAATCCAGTCTCCAGCATGGAACTACATACCACTACTGATCGTCGCAAAGTGGCTCCTTCTCAGCTCTGGACAATCAGTAACACCGACTATCGTACACAGCCTTCATGTCCCTTTCCTCATGGTCATTGGCAGCTGTCCGTTTCAGTTTCCTAAGCATTTAGAGTTCATTGCTAATTAAATAATATATGGATTAAAAGTTGCCTTATTATTTTTAAGTTCTTGTTCTAAGGTCAAAAACTGCTGTCTTTTTTATTGCCAACTAATTTAAATTATAACATAAAAGTTAATTGGTCGTTTTGGAGCAGTGAGGACGAAATAATTATTTTAAATTTGCATTCCTCTAATAAATAATCGATGGACATATGCCCAGATATGATAAAAGAAGCAATCATTAGCAGTATTTACATCATTATAGGGATTAAGGGGTACTTTGTCTTTCATTGAATGTTTTAAGATCCATGATGTGTTTGCACAAGTGATGCGTGTTTACTTAACAAAAACAGACAGTGCCAGCATGATTCATAGTACATCAGCTAGGATCTTCTGAAGGAGCCATTTCAGCACCGATTTAACAACAGGCAGCACATTATTTCTGCGCGTTGCAACAGCCGAGCGAAGACCGCAGCTAACATAGATCAGAAAATAAAATGCGGTTATTGCCCTTGTTTTACTTACATGTCTTTCTTGTTCCCTGCTGTTCTCAGGTCACTGCTGAAAATAAAACCTAATTTCCACATCAGCCTTTCTAAGTAGGTGTTGTTTCATGGCCAATGCCTGGTCATTATTTATGGCAAATAATTTCAGCTGGTCTCTACCGAGATCATCATAACAAATCATTTTATATTTAACTGCTGCCAAACATTAATTTATCAGGTTTGAAAACTGTTTACTGAATGTAGGAACTCTGAATACGACGATGAATAATTTAAGAATGATGTGTTTACCGTCAACCATTAACTCCGTTGTAATCTATTCTTTGCTTAAACTCTGGCATATTTTCTAAGCGCGAGGGAAAGTTCAGTTAATAGTGAAGCTGTTAATCCGTAACATGAGGTGAATTTTTGCAAGGTATTGAAGTGCTTTTTTACAGCTGAATCCTGGTTCAAAATATGTGCTAGGAAAATTTCCACATGCAGCATTTGGTCTGAGGTGGTTTTGCTGGTGATTTTTAAATCCATCTTCCAAATGGTGATCCATGAACCTGGTCTTCCTGGAATCAATCTCTAGTTCCAACCCTCGGGGAACCTCGGACAGTCCACGTTTTTGCTTTCTCTTAACTCCCAGCGCACCTGTACCAGGTATTCAGCATTCTGGATTGGCTGGGTGCTGGGAGAGAGCAAAAACATGGACTGTTCGGGGTTCCCAGAGGACTGGGTTGGGAAACACTGCTCTAGAAGAACTTGTCACTAGAAGGGCAGTGCATAGGGCAGGGGAACACCCTGGAGGGGATGCCTGCCCATCATTGGGCAGTGTTTCCTAATCTGTTTTTGTCCATGTTTTTTCTCCCTCTCAACTTCCCTCTCAACTTCTTGCCTTGCCAGACCGTCCACATTTTCGGTCTCTCCCAGCTCCGGGGGGCAGACTCACAGATGACCACACAGACACGCACGTGGAACATCCAAGAGGATGTAAATATTACGTTTGTGGGATGTCAAGGATGTCAAGGTGATGCCTGCCACTGGCAAGTCAATTCTTCCTAAACGAAGCGACATTTTGTCTTTGACATTTTCAGTCTTTAACGACATGCCAGACTCATAAAGAAGACCTCAATGCATTAAAAGTCTCTGTGAAGGATCTCTGTAATGAGAACAGTTTCCTTACCTTTAGGTAGTGTTTGGTTGTCAGGCAAAGTCGGGTGTCTAAGCCTAACCCTAATCTAAGCATTTAGGGTTACAACATAGGCCAGGGGTAGCCAGTCTTAGCCAGAAAGGGTCGTTGTGTGTGTGTGCGGGTTTTCACTGCAACTCCCTAATTAGATTATTAATTAGAGGACTGATTGGGCTCCTGAAGAGTCCTGACACCTGGGTTTGAACAGCTGACCTACAGGTTATCCCAAAAATACACACCAGCCCTTTGTGGATTGGATTGGTCCCCACTGCAATAGGCTGTTGGAAAGTATGAAATATGCTAATGAATCAAGCTAAACTGTGGTTTCCCATTATACAAGAGTTCTGAACAATCATGAAAGCAGGTTTTGATGCCTGAGAAATCTATAACCTTTTTATCCATAACAATAGTTTCGGTTGGCTACCCCTAACTCTAATTTGGGAACTTAGGGTGACACACCAAGCTGTTATGAAATATGAAATATGAAATATGCTATTAAATCTAGATAAACTGTTGTTTCATCATAAAAAACATTTTGATGTATGTAAATGCCAAAACCTTTCCTCCCCTAACCCTAGGCACAGTTAGCTAACGGAAATTTAGGGACCTGGGGTGACAAAACAGGTTGTTAAAAAGTATGAAACATGTTATTAAAATGAGCTAATTAGTGGTATCCTGTTATTCTGTTGCCCGGAACTATTGTAAAAACAGGTCCTAACGTCTGAAAATGCCATAGCTTTTCTAACCCTAACCGTGCCTTTTACTGGGTTACCCTAATTTGGGGACTTTGGATGACACACCAAGTTTGAAATACACTATTAAATTAAGCTAAACTGCAGTTTCCTGTCATAAGGGGGCCCGGATAATCAGAAAAACAGGTTGCAGAGGCTGTAATTGCTTTAGTTTACCCAGTGACACCCTTTTGGGTGGGGGTGGGGGGGGGTGCCAATGCAGAAAACCCAGTCAAACCCGGCAAAGAGTTGGGAAGAGGACTCCAGTAAACCATTGACACTCAATCCAACAAAATCTGCTGCCTTTTCCACGTGGACATATTAAACATGAGACTCCAGACACTGTCATGGCGCCTCAAGCCCAGATACAGCAACGTCACAGACTGTCTTCAGTGTGAGCCATTGTTTTCGCACACATGCTGATGCGAATTTCTCCCCCCGCCACATCATCCGCGGTCCGGGGTGCTGAAACGGACTCGACAGCAGTGTCTGGTGAGTAATAGCCCATTCCATAGTATGTCAGGCCTCTCCATGCTTAATCAAATTTCAGTCTGCCTGTCTCGACAAATGTACTGTCTTCTGCTGCTGCATAAGGTGGTGGGATATTAGTGTAGCATTGTGGCAGCCAGTTAACCATTATTTTGTGCTTCCCTAAACATATGACTGAAATATATGGGTATAAACCGCAACAGGACGCACATACTGTATGTATTTTCTCTAGAACCCATGAACAAACCCACTGTTAATTAATATCAGTGTTATAAGTATTTGGGATGGTGTCTCAGAGTTTGGGTAGTAGCTGTACTGAATGAGGAGGTTTTCTGCTGTTCTTGTTAATATGAATTCTACAGGGCAGTTATCATTTTAGATGTAATGTTTCAGGTGTAGAGGTTCCATTCCACCGATAGCGTACCTCAGCCTCAGGACACACGCCACCCAGTAGAGGCTTCTAGGAAAGGAGTCTAACAGATGGATGAATGGATTGATAGATGGATGTTGTCATGGATCAATCATCTAGTGTGGAGTACCTTAGATTACATGCTGTTTGAAAATTATTACTGTTTATTATTACTAATTTATTATTAATAAATTATTACTGAAATTATTATCTCTTTTGCATTACTCTGATGGGGGGGGGGGAATCCATGTGCTGGGGTTAGCAGTATAAACGGCTATAAACACAGCAGTCTAAGTATAGAAGTGTAATAATCCCTTCTGCTGGAATGCCGCAAAGATCCATGTTTATATTATGTTGTGGGAATTAAATGTACCCCGAAAATGTAATTCAAAACCTGTTTTTTTCTGGTGTTGTGGGGACCATTTCTCAGATCCCCACAAAGATCTCGGAATGCAATCAAAAAAATGAAAATGCCAGAAGTCTTGTTTTTTGTTTGGTTACTGGTTATGTTTAAGGTTAGGGGCTGGGTCGGGGTTAAGGTCGTCATGTTGTGATTGAAGTTTACCCCATAGAAATGAATGGAGAGTCCCCGCAGAGATATAATTACAAACCTGCAAACATGTGTGTGTGACAGATTTATTTCTGGTTTTCTTGCTTGATTAATTTTGCCCAAGATTTTGATCAAGGATGAAAGAAACTGTCAAATTACTCTGGTCAATCTGAGTGATTAAATGCTTCTCTCTCCAATATGGTCTGTGTTTAAGAGTCAGCTAATAACATGGAGAAGACTGCAGTGTTTTAAACAGGCTTCCATATGCCCTGGGTTTAAATATAGTTGGTGTACAAGCTTCTACTACTAATGTCCAAATTGCACCTTGCTGGAATGCAGCTCTGCCTCTATAGGCGTTAACATTTTTTCTTAACATCTTTATTTAGTGAAAGACTTAAAGTCAGCGGCTCAATAAAAAGTCGATCTTGCACTAAAAATCGTGCTTTTTATGTCAGCCGTTAATTTTCATGCTAATTCTCATGAGTAGCTTTGACCAGACATTCATTTCTCAAGTGGATGAGATATTTCTACATGCCGCCTTGATTC
This sequence comes from Brevimyrus niger, assembly GCA_015164015.2. Taxonomy (NCBI): domain Eukaryota; kingdom Metazoa; phylum Chordata; class Actinopteri; order Osteoglossiformes; family Mormyridae; genus Brevimyrus; species Brevimyrus niger. The sequence goes on along the minus strand of JAABNY020000040.1, from coordinate 11,374,929 downwards.
CGATCCCGTGTTTTTGTATTTAGACTTATTTTGCTTAATGTACTGCTGCCAGAACTTCAATTACTAGCTAGGCTTTGCTATAGGTAAGAACGCATGTAAGAAGCAATCTATGAATAACTCAATATTTTAATGCATTTCCATGGAAGCATTACGAATGAATAAACAAGAATATTATTTGTGGTGATAAGCCTTCATACAATTTCCATTTACATGTTTAAAAAAATTCAAGACGTTTTTTAACCACACAATATATGCAATACATTTATAAAAAAAAAAAAAACCTATTGATCGCATTCTTTAAATTGATTTTGTGCTGCTTTTAAGTGGTGACACAGCATGCTGACACATGAACATACTTCACCTTTAAGATTGCGATCATAAATTCCTGTAATAACTATAATAAACTAAAATACAAAGCAACTTCTTCCAGTCCCCATCCCTCTGGACCCCTCTCCCCCCCCCCTCTGATTTAACCCTTGCTTATACAGCTATGTGCCAGGACATTGCGAAGGCCCTATGCCTTTGAAGTTTTTTTTTTTAAATGTTTCTTAGAACAATGCAGTTTTTATTTCCGTAATAGAATTACCATGCGCCGGTAAAAATATTGCATGTTCAGTGTTGTTCATGATACTCTGGCTGGCAGGGTAGCTCTGGAATATCATGTTATGCTGCATGCTATTCTTTAATATGGCCAATAAGAGCATTTTCCCCTGGGATTTTATCAGGAAAATCACATTGCCGCAATATCTATTGCCCCTTCGTATCCACAAGTCTTTTCAACGTTACTTCAGTGACTTTGTCCATCGCCATGGAAACAGCAAGAGCCCCAGGTGGAGATGAAGGCAAAGTTCTCTTTTATAGTGAGATGTAGCGTAATTGTTGCTTGTTTTGAATGACAGGTGAAATAAGAAAAGGGGGTGGATGCAGCCAGAAGAGGTGCTTATGTTTGTATGTTGAACTTACAGACTTCAGGCTGAAGCAGATTTAGTGGGAACACACCACCGTTTACAGACAAAAGGAAAGGTGTACATGCGTAGACCTCTGTTGGCAGTTTACGTTCGGCCAACGAAGATCACATGACTTAGCGTGTACTTTTTTGATGGATTTTATGTTCCCGTCCGTCAATTAAAAGGAAATTACCTGGCTGTTATTTGTAGCGCACAGGAGACAATGCCCTTTTCATGATTATTAATGCATGGCATGGCTGAATGTTTCAGGTGCATATGTGATTATTTTATGTGATTATTTTGCTACACGTGGAATGAAGCTACTTCTCAGTGGCCACAGCAATAATGTCACATAAAAGTCATGTGCCACACAGGGAGAGTTTAGCGCACAAGCAGACAAAATAGCAAACGAATCATTCTGAAATGATTTATGAGGGGAAACTCGACCCCCGCGGTCGCCAGTGTGCCTTGGCGCTTCTTGGCCTCTCCCACAATGACAGTCTGTGTGATTATGGGCCACCCATCCATGGAATGGATTTCGCCGAGTCGGATGTCGTCCAAAGAAGCTTGAAAAAAAAAAAAAAACAGCGTTGGGCCACGTGGTGGCCTTGGCGTGATGGATTAGCCTCCCCTTCGCTGTCACGCACTGTCACACCCAGAGAACCTTCCGGAGAGCTGGACCGTGCAGACACTGAGATACCACCATTTATTGTGCCGTGGTGGATGGATGCCGGAGTTCATTTGAAGCTTGAGGCACTCGTGAGATCGTAGAAGGCAGCTGAGAGTTCTGGGACTTTGTGAAGCATTTCAGTGATTTTATTTTATTTTTTATTTTTTTTGCAGATTGTCGTGCACGTTTACGAGCAAGTTGCACCGCGGCAAATGGAATTCGCGTAATTGGCAGGGCTAGCAGCCAGTGGCTAGTCTGGCTGGCATGTCGAAGCCTGGCGGTTTGAGATAAGCTAACGGCACATTCGCCACCAAGGAAGCGGTCTTCCTCAGGACGCATTGCTTGATCGGGAATAGAAGTGACGTGTGGAATGTGCTGAATACTGCAATTTCAGATTGAACATCTTAACCAGCTTGCAGTTTTAAAAAAAAAATATTTGGGGTGTGCAAGATTGCGTAAGATGTGCACAGCACATAATCCTCCGAATCTGGCAACAAGTGTCGCTGACTGAAGTATTAAAGTTTTTTTAATTTTATTTTTTATTGGGTTGCCTGTCAGCTTACTGAGTCTTACCCATGAAATGAGTTCGCGCTCAAGTAGCATTTCTTTCTAAATAAATTCGAGAAGTCCCATTTCGCAAACTCTTGCTAATATCTCCGTTATATTGATTTCCTCTTTACAAAGGTATTACTGAGCTGTAAGCGGCTTCTCCCATCGAACCAGTTGTTGTCATGCAAATCAGTCACTCGTTCCATCCTGCGTTTGACTTAGCGGCATTGACGTGAAAGACGTTACGAATGCTTCATCTGCCCCGTTATTCACTGTGCTCAACGTGGGGTTTCCACAGGTGTGAATCTTGGCAGGCAGACAGGAAATAATTATTTGTTATGTAAATCAAGGCACACAGACAGAGACTCACCACAGCTTCTTGTTTGCCTGCCGAGTGACTCACATTCTAGCTATTAACAAAGGAATATTGAGTCCCTGGTTTTGTTCCCTACTTGCCCAACCGCTCAGCCTGTGACTCAGAAACGTTGCCCAGAAATCCCAGACCTGCCTGCTTCTCCTAGAGGGGGCGCAATTTCTTTCTATACCACAGAAGACTTGCACTTCTGGAAACCACATGTCCCTGCAAGTGTAACTAACTGTATTCGCCCTCCAGTGGTGTAAGGTCTCCTGATAGATGCTCGGCACTGTAATGGTAAATATGAGTAATTTTTCACTGCCACTGCCACGTCCCGAGTCACCAGGAGAATCTTCCGTGGTTCCTCGGTCCACGGGAAGTTCGCTTTATCCCCAGCATCTGCCTCAGTGTCCCGCTGAATTGATGAATTACAACGAGTCCATTAATCCATTATCAGACTCTGAAAAGAGGGCTGTTCTTACCCTTCAGTTTGTGCATTCCCCGCTGGCTTTAATCCATGTAATTGATAGCTTAATATTCTTTTCTTTCCTCTTTTTTTTTTGCATTCCTTCAATACAAATACCTCACTCTTCAAAATCCTTCACTAGACACATTTAATATGCAACTAAATGTGATTTTTTTTTTCACAGAGTTACAGAGCATGATGCCATTGACTGTTTTTTTTTTATAATTTTTATATTTATACATATTTTTTTGAAGTCTTCCCTATACTAACAGGAGCTACATTAGAATTAGAATTAGACTTAGAATGGCCCATGAATAAGTAAATACATGGGTGAATGGGGTGCATTACACATTAATTTTCTTTAGCAGATCAAATAAATAAACGTTGCTTTAACTCACCTTGATTTAGCTGTTGCTTGTGCATAGTGTCAACCCTGACAAACGTGTGGTTATTGCATTACCGAAATTGAATTTGGCTCAGGAACGCAGCATGCAGTTACCATCTGCCAGACACAGCCGCCTGCTTGATCTGAATACTTTCTCGTAACAGGGAACGCAATTAATCATATCCCGTTATTAAATACATCATTAATATTGCAAAATATTTGATTGATTTTTTTTTTTCCCCTATAGCTCGGGTGATGTTTTAATTAAAACCAGTGAAATGGCGGCCTGTAGTGTTGTTGCCATATCTAGTCGCGCTTAAAAGCCGGTGTGTGTGAAGACAAGCTGTGAAGCTTTGAATGGCATGACCATTATACCGCCGAGAAGTTGAAACACAGGGCAGGAGCAGTTTCTAATTTAAAAATGCAGAATGCATTAAAGGGTTTGATTGCAGATGCCCTCTTTTGAGATAACCGAGAAGAACACGTTCAAATAAAACAATATACACTGAAAATAAAAGAACACACTGAAAATAAAGCAGTTTATAGGATATCTGAATACTATTTGGATGTTATCATACTCAATATTTGAAAAGGAAGCGTGGTGAAACATAAGAGACGAAATCCAGTGTTAGCCAACGTCATGTAGCAGAATCGGCCGGTATCTAAAACGGGTAAGGTGCTCAAAATGTGGCGTCTAAGTCTGACGTGGGAAACGCGTGTGAAGGGGATGGGGGCCAGTTTATTACACGGAGGAACATGCTACAGGCGTGATATCACGACAGGTGTCGTGACCAGAAAGCCGTACTTCCAAATAACAGGTAAAGTGTTTAAAAGGAGCTAAAAAGCGTGTTCAGCCACACCAGAGTGAAAAAGAATTGCTGTATCTGAGCAAAACCGTATTAATAGAACCAGGCCTCATGTTAGTGTTAATAATTATACACCTGACACCATGTGGTCGAAACAACAAAATGATATTTTTTGGACATTGCCAGTTTCCAAAAATATCACAGCCTTACCATTAGTAAAGGAGTTACAGTGGATAATTATAATGTCTAGTATTGGTAAAATGTGTAGTTGAACTGTTTAAAATTGAGACTCTATGGAACCTCCTGGATTGTATATAGAGCTTGCTGGATTGCACATTCTGGGCTCATATATATCGTGCATTAATATGTCAGTCAAACTGTGGTTTTTGGTTATGATGCAAACCAGTTATCTGGCTTCCCAGAGAGCCTGGTGAAAAATGACCCCCGGTGCCCCGGATTCTAATTCCCATCCCCCTTACACCCCCCCCCCCCATCATCGGAGCTCAGGTGACCATGCAGCACTAATGGAGCAGGACCAGTGAAGAGCCGCTGCAGATGGGGGGCCGGGCGGTGGAAACGAGAGGCCGCGGGAGCGGCTCCACGCGACACCGGTGGGCAGAATCGTAATTACCGCACGCGGGGATCCAGAGCCGCCGCGCTGGTGGCAGACTGAGATAAGGCTGCTGGGGTATATAACTGGCAGGGAATTACTCTGGAATTACCTGGAAAACTTTCCAGCGACTTGCCGCTCATTGACGTGTTCTTTTGTGAGCATCTTCGTAGCTTTCAGCTTCAGTATTCACCTTTGAAATTCTGTTTGGCTATTTAGAAACGGGAAAAGTATTCGGAAAAAGGCCCGGAAATGGTGTTCGGAGGTAGACCAGCAGGCGTGTCACCAAGTGCCGTTATCTACGCAAGGAGGATAAATGCCAAACCTGTTTATCAGTTTTGGTGACTTGCCGAGACGTGCCTGTCCTGGCGATTGTTAAAGGCTGGAGAATAGTTGTCCAGTTGTAATAACCATGGTGATATAAAATAAAATTGATAAAACTACTCTTCCAATTAAAAATAAAACTTCAAAAACCTTATATTAAGCTTAGTAGTTGTTATTTTCTTTGTTGCTATTGTTGCTGTTAGTGTTTTTTGTTTGTCATTATTGTTGCTCTTATTTGTTGCGTAGATGCGCGATCACATCAGTTTTTTCATTGTTTCGTCTCCCACAATCCCGCCCTTCTGCTCAGTCCGCTTCGTCTGAACACCCGGGCCACTCAAAATGAGTCTTCGCCCCCGGGTGACCACAGGCGCAGATATGAAATGAAATTAAACCCTCTGCACCTAAAGCTTTTCTCTCAGAGAGAGGCACCCTGTAGGCCGTGGAGGAACGCGCCGGGTTCTACGGGGACCGCGGAGTCTACAGCAGGCTGGTGGAACCTGCCGAACAGAATATCAGTGTGATGGGAAGACAGTGTGTGTCCATTGTTCTGTGATTGTAATTGTCTTCTATTATGAGTTTGCAAACGCAAATGTAGGGCATTGCTGCCGAAATAGGTCCGTGGATAACAGGAATGAAGGGATTCCATTACAAGCAGATGGAAATTGATTTGCGTCAAGCCGCAAACACCCATTTGTTTCACGGCAGAGAAATTAACCGAATTTAAAATGATGCAGCTGTTTTCCTTATCTGAATGCAAACGCTGAATGCTGTACAGAAAGCCCTTTTTGGCATTGGGAAATGAGGCTGCTTGATTGTGTGGCTTAAAGTGGACAATTAGAGATTCACATTGAATGAATGTGGATTAATGACATTATTTCAAACACTATTTATATAGGGGTTGTCTCTAAGAGAGAAACAGTGATAAATTGCGAGGTAAAACGGGTTAGATAACCTGTCCAATCTGAATATCCTGTCAGGGTTCCCTTTCATTCCCTTTCGGCCAGACGGTGAATCTGTCCACCCACCGCAGTCACATAATATGTCGAGCTGGCAGTAGGGTCCTGCTGCTCATTCCAGTCGGGCTGTTCTCCAGTGGTGTTGATGAAGGACCATAATGCACCAGTCTGTGGGATCTGCCACTGTGGGGAAAAAAAGCCTCCAGAAATGGGCGAAATAAACAGCCCTTTAGCAGATGTTTGCGTGTTAAAGAGACCCTCTACCCCGTCCATGCACCCTGGGTTCTGCTAGGGAGACCCTCTACCCCGTCCCTGCACCCTGGGTCCTGCTAGGGAGACCCTCTACCTCGTCCATGCACCCTGGGTCCTGCTAGGGAGACCCTTTACCCCGTCCATGCACCCTGGGTCCTGCTAGGGAGACCCTCTACCCCGTCCATGCACCCTGGGTCCTGCTAGGGAGACCCTCTACCCCATCCATGCACCCTGGGTCCTGCTGCTTCCCTTCAGCTCCAAGGCCAGCTCTCTTCAGATCAGGACTTTGATTCCAAATCCATGCTGTGTTTTCAGTTTCCCCAGGTTATTAGTTTAATAATTACTGATTCAGATTGTGCACAGAGGCTTCAAACCTGGCTCACAGGTAAAGGAAGGCTGGGAAATCAGCAGGGCTCGGACCGTGAGGAGTGCGGTTTGAATAGCTTCATCCTAGCCTATGGGCCAGATAGCTAATAGATCCCTGATATCCGAGAACAGGAAAAGAAGCTGTATGGATTTCCAGCTGATAAAAATGCTAATATCCAGTCCCTTCAGACCAAGAACCTGTCCAGCTCAGCTGATGACTTGGCTCTCTGGCTCCCCCTTAATTCATGTGTCACGGCTGCAATGCAGTGATGCTCTAGACCTAATATTATTGTATGTTTTTCAGAGCTACCTGATTCTGTATGCTTGTATAGTTTACAGTGGTATGATCCAATGCCTCTACTAGTGAAGGGGTCTGTCTGATCTGTGATTAAGGAGTTTCTCAAATTTCCGACACAGTTGCAGAAAACCTTTATTGGACTTATGATACAGAGAACGAGTTTTGGCACAATATTCAGCCTTATAGATGTGTTCAATTTCAGTTTGGCTTGAATGAAATCTTTACAAATGCTTCAGTCGGTTCCATGCACAGGCGCTCAGACACGCTGGCCAGGTGGCAGTATTCATTGTCTTCTAAGGCACCGATCACTTGGCCGCATCATCGCTGATCTGCCAATTGGCTTCGCTCCCTCTTGTTTTTGGCCCAAGGGCTTGCCGGAGTGGGGAGATGTCATTGGTGTACTGGCTTCCATGCATCACGCATTCCTTATTCACAGAGGAATATGCTGGCTGTGTGATTATCTCAGACAGCAAGCAGTCTAAGAAATTACACTAAGGAGACCTTATGAGAAGCGATTTGTACGGAATAAGGCCGGGCATGCAATTTGGACAGTTTTACTTCAGAGATCGCCAGCACTCCGCTATGTTTGTTCAGTCTGCAGAGACTCGGTAAATATATGCTGTGGAGAATAAATGAAACCATTCTCACCTCGCCATGAACACCAAGGGAAGGAATTGCGTACAAGTTCATGTACTGGGTACTTTCATTCTAAACAGGCCTGGCCATCCAGGTATCAAGATCACAAAAGGTTCACAGCACAGAATCATCCAGCACCCTTGGAGCAGTTGGGGTAAAGAGCTTTGCTCGAGGGGCCACTGGTGACCTCATTCAGCTGGCCACACAAGGACATAGGTTTGGTTTCAACCTCGATAGGGACCAAATCATCCCCGACCCCCCAAACATGCACAGTACTTCCCTACCATTCATACTCAGATCTATACCCTTACATCCACAGGATTTGATCCAGTGACCTTCCAATCACCGGCATGGGGCCACATACACTGTGGGGGCACATCAACTTGGCCAGTGGCCCCTGGGCTATTTCAGTTGTCAGAGGGCCCCTTACTGCTCTCTTTGATGATACCGTTGTTGTCAGGTGCCGAGGGGCTATCAGCATGTATTTCATTTGCACAGTGGGTCCTGACAATGTCTGCTAGCAGTGCCTGTGAATTATGTTGTATTCCATTTACCTCTGATGTGGGAGCTGGAAATGTCACACCAGAGTTACCCACGTTCCAGAACAACCAGATGCGAGGCCACTTTTACAGCTTTCACTTTTGTTGATGAAAGGTGCAGCCATCTTGAATTCTGAGACTGGGGTTGTAGAGGTTCCTCCGACTTTCTGAAACTCAGAGTTCAGGGGACGTTACAGTTGAAATTTCCAACTTGGAACTAGGAAATAGTTCCCAGTACAAATAGAACACACCATTAAACAGCCTCATTTCAGCGTCTTCACCTTCCTGGGAGCTGCTCCAAGCTTACTTGAACCCCACACTGGATAAGCGGTTCCAGGCAGATGGTGGATCAGGAGAGTAAATCCTTTCAAATACAAAGTCATCTCACCAGCCCATGACCAGCATGCAGTCTGTAGCTCAAGACAAGAGGCACATCGACACACGCGTCAGTCTTCACGCAGTGCTGACCCCCCCAGCCGCCATGACCCTCCCATTCCTAATTGGCGGCTATGCATTCATGCCCCCTTTTTGCTCAGCAAGTTTCGTAGTCATCTGTCCCTTTGGGACAAACATGTGATCATGGTGTGATCATGGTCGAGGGTAACGATGCTGGAAGGTCAGGCTCACACTACTGTCCTCTGCCCTGACGGCAGTGCCGGTCAACCCGTTAGGCAACTGACGGCTACCTAGGGCACCATCCTCTGCTGCTTGGTGATCTCCAGTCCCAGATACCTTCACCAGTGGATAAGCTTATCTAGGGGTCCACATGAGCTGAAACGGGCACTGCCCGCCGGAGAGGTAAGACTGTCTTCCTGTGGTTTGCTTTTTTGTTCTAACTGGGCTGTGAAGTTGTTCACTGGGATGTGGCTCAAAGCTGGAGTCCGCTGTCCATTGCATTGGGCTCTGATCAGTGTGACCAGTCAGTCCAAACAGCATCTGCCAGGTAAATGAAAAGGTAAAAAATATACAAGAGAAATTGAAGATTTTTCTGGGCTTTCCTCCTTTAAGAAGTTCTACTTCTGATGATACGAATAAATTCCCGATTTCGACCGATGAAAAAATCGACTGTCCAGGGTAACAACAGGCCAAGGAATAAAAAGGCGATAAAGGAGAAAGACAGGGGCTATGATGCGTGTTAGCAGTGACAGATATTGAAGATGCTTGGCGAGATAGAGCCAACGCGAAGTGTGGTGTGATAAGATCGTTTAAACCGTCCAATCATCAGCAGTGCACAGCGGTTCCCAAAATCCACTCCTTGGCCGCAGCCTGTACACATTTTTCAAATTTAGATAGCTGCCTATCAATCGGTTATTCAGTACAATCTGGAGTGCAAGTAATGGAATACAGCAAAAACATGAAGTGGCTTACAAGGATATGAAGCCTGCTGTTGTAGACTTTTCAGGCACATTGGCCGCATTTATGGAAACACTGTTATGGGAAGCAGTTTGTGGGTCGCTTTTAAACAGAAGCAACTCTATTTCTTGAAGAGTAGAACAATCTTACTCTGACTAGGCTGCTAGTTGAAATGTTGGCACTTCCCTGGACTGAATGGAGGGGGGGTTGGGTGGGTGGGCATCAAATAAATAAATAAATAAATAAATAAATAAGAATGATAGAACAGTGATACTTTCATCAGTCTCTGTTTGACGACCCCGTCTTGCTCTCTAAGAGACACACATATAGGTGGGAGTAAGCTCAGGGGTCAGAGTGTAGGTTCAGCCAGTGTGTAGTTAAGGGCCTTGCTGTGGGGCCCAATGGCAGCATTACTCTCTGGACCTTGGGGTTTGATTCCGTAACCTTCCATCCATGCCCTAATTCACCGAGCCGCACACCACCCTGCAAATGTGTGTATCAACATGGTTATTCCCCTTTAAAGGTCTCACCATTGGGAGGGAGGGGGGTGGTTCCAATTTCATGCTAAATGCAAAGATTTGAAACGGCACCTTCACCCACAATAAGGTTATTTCTACAGCAAACAAAGTGTCCTTTTGTCAACCTTCTAGAATCGCACAAACAAAGCTGTACAATTCAACTGATATTTTCTTGACATTTTGCTGGAACAGAGGGACACAATTGAAGCGGGGCACACACACGTCTAACCTGCAGGTGACAGCGGTGTGACGATTAATGCTGAATGTCTCTCCTGATCCCATCTGTCCACATGAATACAATCGTGCCTTGTTCAGCTGCCCAATCTAATAACCTTGATATTCTAGGCAGAAGAACCTGGAAAATATATGTGTGTGTGTGTGTGTGTATGTGGTGTGTGCATATATGCATGCAATTAAGTATAGGTTTGTAATTATGTCTTTGTGGGGACTCTCAATTCATTTCTCAGGACTCTAATCCCAACAGTTCGACCTTAACCCCTTCCTAGCCCTAACCTTAATCATCAGTAACCAAACTAAGTTTTTTCATTGTGTTTACAGGTCACAACATCACAATATCAGGTTTTTATTACATTGTGGGGAACATTTGGTCCCCACAATGTAATATAAACATAATTCACATACACAGACACACACACACTATGAAGTCAACCGATGCACAATATCATAGTTGCAATGATTATTACCCCTTCTGACAGTTAAACATCTATTTTGGGGCCTTCAGACTCTCAGTTATTCCCATATCTACTGTTAAGGTTTTTTGAAGTAGATGTCATACATAACAGAATGTAGGAAGACATTTCAAAGAATGAAAAAAGGGCATTGTGCTGCAGAGAAAATGACTGCTATGAAAAGTGACAAGGCCAACTGACCTTCTGTGAGTAATAATGACTCTGAATCGCTGTGCTTAATGTGAACAACAGCAATATAAGTGACCTAGTCCCTAAAGGGATTTCATTTCTTTGACCTATGATGAAGCTTTTTGTTGGGTATTAAATCTTAAGCCCCCATTGAATCTTGAATGTTAACAGGAAGCTTTTAAAAAAGCAGATATTGTCGGAGATAAATGTTTTCTTGTTCTCTCTGAGTGTTCAACCTGCAGCCTAGCCTTTGTAAACTTGATGAGATGCCTGGCAATCAGATATGCAGAGTTCAGAATCCGTGATAGTACAGACTGAAAATTAGATGCTGTAAGGAACATGCTTTCACTGCAAAGGAAACATTGTAGCTTGTGTATGTCTCATGCTAAACTCTGCTTAGCTCTGTCTGCTTTAAATTGCATAAACTTTGCTTTGAACTTGTTTAGCAGAAAAAGATTTAGAAACAAATGATAGCTCTGCCATTTCATCAGCTGGTACAGGCAGGTCTGACCACTGTGCAGGTTGTGGCCCAGGCACAGTGAATTCTGTCTTTATAGAGCTTGATGCTTTCTCATGTCCCACCGGTCACAAGTAGATTGAGCATTTAGATAAAATTTTAAACCCCATAACAAGGATTCCATATTGATTTGTTTTCTGTTGATCTGGATTGATTTGTAGGGGAGATCCCGGCTTTGGTACCTGCAATGGGTTATTTAGCTTGCTTTGTTTGAGTATAACTAAATCAAACTCCGAAAAGCAAAGTGTAAATGGTTGCTGTCTAAGTTTCCTTTGGTAAATGATCAGTTCAGCACTTTAGTAGTAACTGGGTCTTACTGTGGTAATCGCTTGACTGATCGATCAAGGAACAGTGACTGCATCTTCTATACTGAGTAAAATGTAAAGTGTGTCTGGTGTCTTAGCCCAAAGAACTTGACATGCTGATCTTAACCCTAGTTTTACTTAACAAACTGACAGCAGATGTCAAAGCCCCTTGTAGCGTCGTACTAAAAAGCTGGACTGCGAAGGAAAGATTATTACTCAGGACAGCAGGAGCTTTTACCAAACTGAGAGGTATGACATCGATTATAGCTCATTTGTTTTGAATCTTGATACTGCAGCAAAAGTGGCTGAGGTGTTCACACATGATGATTTAAGCTGCCACCTCAGGAGGGCATTTGTCATGTGAGTTCAGAGTAGCCTAGAATATTATCATGGACCGTGGGAGATATCTAAAGAGGCACCCGCCCGTATACAGCAGTCAACATCAGTCCCTGTTGTGTGTTCTGAGAAATGATCACCAGCTAGCCGGGTGATTGAAGTCTCAGATGACACACCCTGTGTGACTGCGGAATGAAGAGGAAATTCTCAGCTGGCTATGGAAGGGAGGACGTGACGTCTTCATGCTGTGAGGATTCACAGCGGCGGGAGAAAAGATTATAGGTGGTATTTCAGAGTCGCTCTGTGTGTTCTCGCACACACGCCGATAGATCAGCCTTTCAAACACTGAAACCTTCAATAAGGTATGATGGTGGGGGTGGGGCAGGGCAAAGATGTGTGGGAGAGCAATCGGTTAGCAGAGAATGGTCTGAGGATGAAAAAGGGGCTATTATGCTCCAGCACTGGGAGCTGAAGAACCACTGTACCTTTGTCACAATGGAGATGGTACAAATAGGAATGTCTGAATCAATATGTCCACCAGAGGATAACTCAAGTAAGAGGAGCTTTACTGTCGTGACTCTGCCATGTGCGATACAGTGTGAAATGAAATGCCATTCCTTCCAAACCCTTGGCACAACATTGAAGACAGGATAGGCATTACGGTGCTACAGACAGAATTTGAGGCAAAGTACAGAGTGCAAACAAATCCTCTATAATTTTCAGGTGAAGGGAAGACAGAGGGAAGCATATTCAGTTCAGTTCAATTTATTTTTATATAGCGCCTTTCACAGCAGAGTCTCCCCAAGGTGCCTTAAATGAGTGTGGTGCTGGCTGCAGTTAGGTCTTCGGTTGAGATTCGGCATCCTGAACATGAGCTGTATTGGTTTTTGCTGTGCAGAGGTTTATCTGTAGACCAAAGTATGGAGAGATGGTTCTTGGGTTGTGATTGATCAGTTTCTGCCCTTCTATTTTCGTCGTGCTGGGCTTGCCCATGGCGAAAAAACACAAATGGTCCTTTGAAGTATGACACAGTTACTGGTCAAATCCTAATCGTAGTTCATTAAACACAGCAGTAACACTTACGATACAGCAAGATCAGCCCCGGATTGAATATATCAGTAACACTGAATAATGCATTATCAAAACACCAAAGTCGCGAGGCTGTGATTCAAAACACGCAGCGCAAAGACGGTCAGGAGGTTCAGCTACTGTTCGACAGAGTTTAAGATGGACAATACGTGTGATCCCAGTGGTCTTGAACGCGGTATAGCTGTATATCCTGTTTTTCCGGCATCGCAGAAACAGCCACCATCCTGGGATTTTCCTGCTCTTCGGTGTCTATAGTGTGCAGAGAATGGTGTGAAAAACACAAAGAAAACATCCAGTCAATGGCAGTTCTGTGGTCAAAAACACCTTGTTAATCAGAGATGGCAGGGGAGAATGGCAGGACTTGTTAAAGCTAAACCGAAGACCTGAAGTATAAAAATAACATTGGTGGGAAAAGAGTTTTGTAATGAAGTGAACGCTGAGTGTATTTCTATACCTGTGAAGAGGCTGAGCGACGTACTGTCAATCTGTGTGTGTTTTGTGTGTCTTTTAATCACATTGAAGCCTTTACCCTGGCCATCCATCTGAATCTAGCAGTTGACAAAACTGTATATTTCACCAGGAAACCGGAGTCCTCTAACTGACAGCTTAAATTAAATTTTCCTGACATAAAATTATATTAACATTATTGGCGTCTGAGGAGGTTGAAATTCTAATTGCCAAATATTGCTTTAATTGGGTCCTCACTGGCGGCTTTGTTGTTCCCATGAAGGGAAAGAATGAAAGTAAAGTGCATTCTAATGAGGCTAATTGGCTTGCAAATATTACACATTTCATTTCTTACCCTTATGCTTTATATTTTCCTAATGTCAGCCATTTGGGAATTGGTGCTGAAATGGGGTGCATTTTAAGTGTTTTTAAGAATGAGATTAGTCTGAATGCATGGCAATATAATATCTCTGACACACTGGCGAGGATTATCAGGGTTTTCAGACCCGCACTCTTGTGTTGTTCTTGAGTTAATCAAAAGGTAAAATCTTATACAAAGCTCCAAATTCTTTATTCTGTAATGTTAATTTGAATTTAAAGGTTCTACTTCTTAAAGGAACACACTGTTCACTGCTGGCAAAGCCTGATAGATTTGTCCATATAATTTATACATAAAACTTAATATATCTTGGTGATAATAACCATACTGTGAGAAACTGACTCATAATGATAAACGCGGAGATGGCCAACCAGTTCGACCCCAGCGTGCAGATAAGAGGAATGAGGTTCTGTCAGGTGGGTGGGATCATTATACCTTGGCAGGTATTAAGTATGATTCTGGCTCCCACTGGGTGCTTATTGGTTCAGAGTCTGTCATAGGTATCTCACCCACCCTGTCTCACATATTGTCTGATGTCCCGTCGAAGTTAGTGTATTGTGATGTAATGGAAGCCATCGCTACCTTTGTTGGTGTCGGCTAAGGCGAACGTGCTCTAATTTATCTCCAGGTTCATTGGTCTGAGCTTCTCAGCTTCCAAAGATCAGCCCACGTTCGGCTGGGACACAAAGGGTGCCGCTTTTGCCTGGCGAGAGACCACTGCTCTGTGGCAGCTGTCTGGTGACCCACCCCCACACGGGGAACAGCAGAGAGGGAAATGCACACCTCCATCTTAGAACCGAAAGCAGCCACTGGCTGCAATTATCATTGTAGCTGTAATGATAGTGCTTCATTGTAACGGATCGGTCATTAAATAACACAGATCTAACGCTCACGAGAGAATCACGCCTGTGACTAGGAGCTATTTGTTTGTTTGTCTCTTTTTTTGGATAAAATTCGCTTTTGCAGAATTTTGTTTCTTCCTTTTGTTGTTTTTGTGGTTTCAGAAGGGCTCTTTTCACATTATCAATAATAAAAACATTAGAAGTTTTCATGCCATCATCATTCAGTTTCTTTAGAGGAAAAAATAAATGCATAACTCATCAGTTTTTAACTATTTGCAGGGCAGTTCTAGGATATTTTAAGGTGGGGGCCAAAATTCATACAGGGGGGCCAACCTTATAATAAGCCAATGTTTTGAATTGTTGAGTGACAAGGAGGGGGCACTCCTGGGACCAATCCGCTTTCAATTTGGGCCAGTGGCCCCGCCCCTGTATGTGGCTTTGGACATTTGTGAAACAACATCATAAAAATTTGAGAGCTTGCAGGCATGAGTGTCACACCAGATGCGTGAGAGCTGGCGGCCCTGACCACAATAAACAAGAACTGAGCCAATGGTCAGAGAACAGAAAGGCCAGAAGCAGAGGCCAGAAAACAGAGCCACAGATGGGGAGCAGAAGCTTTTGATGTGTTATTTATAGTACCGAAGTACACAAGATCCCATCAGAGTAACACAGTGTTAATAGACTCCTCCCTACTTGGCTATGCGTAGGGACAGCAGGCGTTGCTCTTTTCCATCGCAATACGTCTGTTCCCCCAAAGATTAATGAACCCCGCCTTCCGAGAACCAAATTTATTTACACCCCCATAAATCTGAATCGGAATGCTCTCTAAACTAGGCCGCCGGTAGCCGGGCATATGAATTTTGCAGTCAGGAAAGATGAGGATTTGATTGCGGAGGCTTCCATAATTTAATACCCGGCGTAATTGCTATTTCGGGGGGGGCGCCGAGGCTGTAGAGAAGCGTGACAGGCACTTAGCGCCTTAAATGACGGACATGCCGTCCGGTCCGCATCGCCGTCGGGTATTTCACAGTGCCGGGAATGCACTTGTGACAGCAAAGTGAGCGACATGTACACTGGAATCATTTCAGTGTAGGCGTGTACAGTATGATGTATGTGTGCTTGAAGTACCAGCCCATCATAGAGGCGACATAAGCGGGCATCTTCTGAAGGGTTACTGACTCGCAAGCCGATATCACTTTACCGCAGATAGGGGGCGCTAGGTCGGCCTGGACCGGTACTGTGCGCTTGACATGTTTTGATGTTATTCTGTTGTTTTATAATGTTATAGATCACTCTGGAAGGTTTGGCTACAGAAGGTCCCAGGGCTGATGCTCCCTGGCCGCTTCTTTTTATCATGAGCCCAGCGTCGTGGCCAGAAATTGCTCAATCTGGAGCGAAACATCCACCCCAGCACACTGGCTGATGGAGTTTTTATTTTTCTCCTAGTGCCACTGAAGGGAAACACCGGGCCAATTTAAACCCCCCTGGCTTGTTGATAATTGCCCGCCCCCCCCCCCCCCCCCACACACACACACACACACTCTGTTTTGTGGCTCACACTGATCATCTGAAAGGAGGCATCTGGGACCCTACAAGAAACCCTTTGGATGCGTTCTGACTTTGAGTGGAATCGCAAGGTTGCTTATCATTGATGACCTCAGGATGACGTTGGACACCGGAAACTACAAGTACACATTAATTTGAAATGTTCCACCTTTCTCCAGGAACTTAAACCTAAAAGATGTGTAAACATGTAAGGCTGTAAAGGTGTGGCGTAAGAATGCTATAATATAATGTAAATTAATATAGCTGCGCAGTGGTGCTGATCGAGATTTGTCATTTTTAAGTAGAACAAGTTTACGATATTTTCACCTTCCTGAAACACCTGACCTGATTATAATGTAATGCTCATGTGAAAGGAGAGATCGTTATTTTATTTGAATAAAAACAATAATTTCCTTTTTCTGAGGGATATAATCCTTCCAGCTGTTGGGTAGATTTCCATAGCTAAAGTGAGACTTACATGATCGGGCAAGAGATCAATTTAATTTATTAAAAAGGGTCATAACTTTCCAGGTGGAGTCTATATTTACTTTCCTGATATTATTTCCACTTTTCTGCCTAAAAATTGGCTGCTGTATAATATTGGAAAATTAATATTTGCATGCTTCTGTTGCCAGATTCTGATGCGACGCACAGTCAATTGTGCAATCTTCAACTTTTCTTCTTGTTAATTTAATACTGCAGGGCTCAAATAAATACTAAATAAATCCCACTGATGCAAACTATAGCCTTGAACCAAATTTTAAATTCTGTTGTATCCTGTGAAGAGGCTTAAGTGCCTGTAAATCTTGTAAACAAACATGTTTTTAAGAGTCAGACATGTGATAAAATAGTACTTTTATGATTTTGACTGTGACGGGCCTCTTAATGTTTAGCGTATAGCACAGATTGGTCTGATGTGAATTTCAAAGAGCCTTCTGGGAACTCTGTTTCACAAGGGCCTCTCAGTCGATGTCATAAAAACAGTAGCGCTTGGCATCCAAACCAGGTGGCAGCACTGTAATAGATGTGTGGGTCCAAATCCAAACAAATGGCAGCTCAGTGGGTAGTGCTGTGTTCTTGCAACCCTTGGGTTGTGAGTTTGAGTTCCATTTTGACTGTGAGTTAGGATTCTGTGGGTTAATGCGCGACCCTGAATAGGATAAGTGGTTACATAAAATGGATGGATGGATAGACGGGTTTATGCACAAGATTCAAAGATATAACATTTAGGTATCTCAGTGTGTCTGCATTGGCCTTGCCAATTGGCCTGCCATCAAACCCGGGATGTCTGGATCCTGTGCTTAATGGGACAGGCTACAGGCCCACTCAGATCCTACACTGGATAAATGATATGAGAAAATTCAATTTTAGATTATTTTATGCAATGGAAGTATTTTTCCAGGTGGAAGTTATACACTGTCAATCACAGATATTGACCTTTCAGGTTTCACCTGTGGCACAATAAAGGTAGTAGATAATGTATCTCTGGCACCCTGGTAAGCAGGTTAAACATTACTACCTCCAATTAAACTGAGGGACAATCCAACACCCCCCCCCTCCCTGAGTCAGAAGAGAGCTCAGGTCACCTACCATAGGGAGCTGGTGATTGCCTGATACATCTTACAGCTTCTAAGAAGCAACGGATACAAATTATTTATTATGACTTTATAATTAATGCTGACTGATGAGTTCTGGTGTGGAACATGCATTCATATGATACAATTCCTTTGTTCGCCTGCTTTCACTGAAGTACCTGACAGCATGATGATATGATATGAGTTCACAATCATTAAGAGGAACGGAAAGGCCATAGTACCTAAGGCAAGACACGTAAAAAAAAAACTGTGTTTATAAACCTCTGTTTTTTTTTATTTATCTGTACAGATAAATATAAAAGTATATCAATAAATAATTGGTGTGGAAATGCTGTTGTTTTCTCTGACAGGAGCCACAGAATATCTCCCTCTGGATGAATTCCCCGTCTCCAAAAGGGCACGCACGCCACCATCAAAGCGCAGACAGGACAATAAATAAATAAGTGCTTTCTCCCAAACCATCTCAAAAGAACGTCAGAAGACCTTCTCAATAAGACTAGGAGAAGCTTGCTGGTGTTCCCGACATCAGCGGGTCAGCGATGCCCAGCTTAAACGTCTTCTGGACAAGAAGTAGATTGTTGATCACATAATTCATTCACCACAGCCTTTCCACTCTAACTCCTCTTTCAGAATCGCAATCTGTAAACGCTCTGCTGTGATGGCGTGGCTTTTGTACCCATAATGCTGTTCTCTAAGGTGTGATCTGTGGGCAGTCGGCTGTAACGTTGAAGGTCTTTGTTTTCACTAACTGGGTTGATTTACTGCTCTAAACTTTAAGCCTAATTCAGATGTTCTAGAAGAATCTGAGGACCCCATCACTGCTGATGAGAAGGTATTCATTTAATTGGTGTTCCTGTTCTTTCTGTGTTTCTAAATATCATTAAACAAATTTTTTCCAAAAACCTTGCTATAGACTTTTATGACTCAACTTGTTAGTTTATGTAACTGTTTTCACTTTATTTCCTGCCCATTTGTGTCTCATCACATTTAAACCAATGCAACAAAGTTGTTAATCTGATATCAGGTAAAGGGGCGCTTTTTGATGATGTCACACCACTGTAGCAGTGTTTCCCGTGTCATCTGCCGCTTCTGGGAATTAATGCCCAGAACGTGGCGTTTTTGCCCATCCTTGGATAAGTGGTGGCGGAGGAGGCTGGTGCCTGGTGGCACCATGTCCGCATGCAGTCTTTCAGACCAGGCTTCTTAATCATTTCCACCCTCGTGCCTTTCGATCATGTTTCCGGATCTTTCTGTGGAGCAGTGGCTTGGAGGAGAATTCCCAACTCAGCCCCTACCATTAAACCCC
Organism: Brevimyrus niger; assembly: GCA_015164015.2. Classification (NCBI taxonomy): domain Eukaryota; kingdom Metazoa; phylum Chordata; class Actinopteri; order Osteoglossiformes; family Mormyridae; genus Brevimyrus; species Brevimyrus niger. The sequence goes on along the minus strand of JAABNY020000040.1, from coordinate 11,355,660 downwards.
CAGTGAGACGACTTCGATGCTGGTCCTTCCTACAGCACTAATTAGACGGCTCAGTCCTTAACAGTGACAAATAATGACATTCATTCAGCAGAGATGGATTCAATGACATTTTAGGAGATTGCTGTTCGGTGCCTTACTCACCATTGCAGGCTTGACTGTGGTGGTCAAGACTTCCTCAATTGACATGACAAGATATGCAAGTGAAAAACAATATTAAAACGTCATTAATTGAAATAAAAATGTAAAAACACTATTTGGTTTAATTTCTGCTATCTTCCTGTAATTATGTATAAAACTATACAAATAATTTTTACAGATAAAGTAACAATCTGGCCATTCTGGTTTTTTAGCTGGGGTTTTGCATCTCCATTTATTAAACTGACATCATCTCCCTTAGGGATTGTTTTACTTTAAAATACCATTTTGTAACTAGGCTCACATGGTGAATATGTGTTATGGGTTTTAATAGCATTCTAATCACATTATGTTTTTACACTATTGCATATAATAAGATACAGTATGGTTTATAAAAAAAGAACAATCTTCTGCAATCTGAAATTACAAGAGGAAGCAGAAAGGAATTTCTCCATTAACCGACGGCGGTCTGATTAATTCAAATGCAAAAGTCGATAATATTCTATAATGATGTGGCATATTTTTCTGTGCAAATGTTTATGATAAACTAATACACACCAATTCTGAACTCGGACAGAACTTACGTGAAGGAAAGATTATGTCTGGATTTGGTGCTTTTGAGGAAAAAAAATCTGGAATATGTGAGATTTCTCCTTACTGGGAAATAAGCCCTCCAGCGGTTTCTGAGATGCGTTATTTTGCAGTTCTCCATCCTGAACTGGACATGTCAAATTGGCAGAAATGACGGTCTGATTCTCATGGAATACGAATCCCAGCTTCAAAGGCACCCGAGATGTATCTCATACAATTTACATAACGTACAGTAATGGTGTCTGAGACATGATTGGTGGCCGCCGTAGCTCTTTTGACAGCCCACTGCCCTGGAGCCCTGTGGTCCATAGAGGTTTTCACATCTGCTCACCCATTATTTCCTCATAGCTGGATTTTACACAGGGGGTGAAAGGTCAGGGTGACCTTTTGGAGGGGCACTACGCTGGGGGGCTTCTGGGAGAAGCGCTCCCATTTCTCGCCATTGGAATAACAAACATCTTACGTGTGCGCCGGCCCTTCCCTGGCAAGTGTTCCGCGCGATTAACGGAATGTCCGGAAAACGGTAAAAACGTCTGGCTCAGAGGGTCCGGGATTCTTTTCAGCAGGAAGAATGGAAGCTTTGAAACATCTGCTGCCCAGGTGTTGGAGAAGAAAACATTTTGAATTCTGCACGCCAGTGCGCAAAAAAGGGGCCCCGGCGGTTTAACATCTCATGAAAGATTAACGTATTTTCCCAAGCCCTGCGTTCTTACATGCCAGAACACTTCTGTGATTCCGGAAATCCCAACTATTGGCACCACACTTTTTTGTTTAATCTCTGATGGGGACATAATGAAATTCTAATTTAATATGGGAGAGGGGTCTCTTCTTAACTTTTCGCTCTGCACTGTTGGTACCCACCCTGGCATATAATTGTCTGTTAGGGTTGAATATGTGTGCATGAGAGGTTCTTTACGGTTCATTTCCCTACCCTGACGTCTCTTCCTGGATCTCTCTGCAGTGTGGAGGCTTCTTTCCTTGTATTTCCTCCCTCTTCACTTCCTCCCAAAGCTCCGGCCATGCAGTAATACTTTTGAAGTTCCAAGTCATTTTAAGTTTGCTAATGACCAGTGCAGTTTACATCCTTTTAGTACTCGCGGACATCAACAACAAAACATATATTATGTAATATAGGAGCACTGCAGTCTACCGACGTCTATGTCAAATACGATGCATTAACCTGAGACCTATGAATGAGGCACTTTCAGTACCAGTCAAAAGTATGAACACACCTACCCATGGAAAGGTTTATGTGTACTATTCACTGCATTTTAGAATAATTATATAGACATCAAAACTATAAAATAACATCAAAGGAATTATGCACTGGCAAACAAAGTATTAAACAATTTATTTTTGGGTGGGGGGGGGGCAGCTCTGTGGGTTGAGACTCAGGTAGGTTGTCGGTTCAAGTCCTGTGGGTGATCCCACCATTGGGCTCCTGAGCGAGGCCGTTAACCTGAATTGCTCCAGGCACTTGCTGACCCTCCTGTCTCCTCTATGTCCCATTTCACGAGGTGGTCTCTGGGGATGCTTCTCCCGCTGTCCTGAAGGAGGTCACACATTCGCTGAGCACACAATGTCGGCTTCTCCGTCACTCTCTGGTGAAGCTCCTCCAAAAAACCATTTCTGCTGCGTACAGGCCAGGTGTCCGGGTCACGTGATGCAAGTGTATCACTCTCTGTGGTCGGAGGCTTGCTGTATCCAAACTTTTGACTGCTGCTCTATATTACACACTTTTCATTTTTTTGCTATTAGTGTCCATCTCTACTTCCCCATCCTTCGATAGTATCTATACTCATGAATTATTAAATATGTATATCATTGCCTTTGGACGGGGAAATATTTGCCCTCCCTGTGAATGACATGTTTACCGAATTCTCTAGTTTATTTACCCACCTGCTTCATTTTGGTGTTCACATGCTGAACGCTCTGCCTATTTTCCCCCAATACCGCATTGTGGAAACCAAGCACTAAAAGAGTTACTTCCATTGTGCTAATTTGCCTGTTATGTGGTGTCTTCTCTTGTCAGGGGAGACCCATAGAGACTTTGTGGCCTGTTGGGGTCACATATAGCTGAAGCAGGACAAAAATGGGTGTTTTTAAATTCAGGTACCATTTCTCACTGGGAACACAAGGATTCTTTGCTGGCAAAATAAACATGGCCTTACACACACAAAGGCACACGAAGCGACAAAAATGGCTCAAATGAACCGATCAGGCTGTTTTCAAAGAAAGTGAATGAAACAAGTAGGGCTTCTCTCAATGTGATTGATGCCTTTTCAATGGATCCCTGCATTGAGTGGAGGTAATGAATTTACTCTTTCCACTTCCCTGAAATGTGTAGAATATTTATAGCTTTTATATAATTTAGCAATTATGTGCAACTCTCTATTGAATAATTATGAGTTGTGTCAAAATCTCATTAGCACAACACTGGAGAAAAAAACACATCTAAACAAGGAGACATATACTGATCCATGTATTGATTTTAGGGGGCGATTTTATATAAGTATTTCTACTGTTCTCCCTTTGCCCAATGTAAATGATTTAAGTGAGCTAAGCTTGAATAATTCACACACACTCCACAAACCTATCCTCTGTGTTGAGTGGCTGAGTACCAGGCTGCCCTCTCCCTAATTCATGAGTAGTCAAGGATCCCTGCACTCAAAAAATGTAAATTATTCTTGTCTATCTCTGCCTATGCTTTTCCATCACTCCACAGAATCCTATTGTTTTTTTTTTTACGTGTTCGGCAGGCAGAGACCCGAGTGAACGATCCTATCTCTTTTTTGCAAATGAACTATAGACTGCATGCCTAGGGCATTTCGAACTAGTCGCTGGAGTGCGTAACACAAATACAACAAACTGCGTAAGATCTTGCTGCAGCAAAGGGTCCTGCGTAACTCGCAGGATGATGCTGTAGCGTGCAACAGCAAACCTTTTCAGAGGCCCCTCGTAGGTTTGTTACGGGTAATAAACTGATATATACCAGACATCGAGAGAACGTCACCTGGAGGTCTGTAGCCGGGAGACTCCTCCTGCCATCATCCTCTTGCAACACCGGCTTCCACATGTGCTCACTTCCTGTCGTACCTGAGATCTCTTTTTCCGGTCCCTGGGTTCAGCACTGTTTTCATCGTCGATCCCCTGTCTGTCGCTTCAGCCCGGCTCTTGCCTTAAGCTGTCGTGGGTTGTGCATCTTCAGAGTTGCTTTCTTATGGATCATCTGTGACAGAATATTATGCAAATGCATGAAGTGCAAATGACAGGCGCTCAAATACAGCTGTTGATCAGCCTTTTGCTGGTGTCTTTGTGTAGGGGCCGGCTTTATAATTCTTAAGTGTTGGTTTGGTTTCTCTGGCTGCAGCTGTCCATGATGTAGGTGGATGGGTAGGTGTGGTGGCATCGACAGAAAGGGGGCAGGTGGGACGGTACAGGCAGGAACACAGGGAGGTACAGGCAGGAACACAGACAAGAACCAAGCAGGTACATATAGGAACACATGCCAGTACATGTCGGCACACAGGCAGGAACACAGGGAGGTACAGGCAGGAACACAGACAAGAACCAAGCAGGTACATATAGGAGCACAGGCAGGAACACATGCCGGTACATGCCGACACACAGGCAGGAACACAGGCAAGGGGCTCCTTTGAATTCAGACCTCTTATTGGTTCACTCCAGAAGGGGGCAGGAGACAAGGAAAGTGTATGAGCAAGTGTGGGACAGAAAAGTGACAATGAAAGATGCCAGCATGAGTACCATAAAGAAGCCACACAGATGATTAATCAGGCAACGATATGGTCAGTTGCACATTATCTCTTTATGATGTACTGTGATGTACTAAATTGCTATAAAATATTTCAGGATGTATAATCTTTCAAGACCTCTTTGATAAAACAAAGACATTGCAAATGCACAAAATATCAAGTTAACCATACTTCATTTTTTTTAGCAAATCATATTGTGAGTAGACTCAAAATACTATCAAAAACTGGCTGGCCACCAATCCTATTTTATTTAAATATGCAATTTTCAAAGTACAAAAGACAACAAAAATGTACAGTTCAAAAATAGCAGAAACTGCAGGCAATTTGTACATGAAGACTCGATAATCTTGTTACCCAGTTACAATTACCTTTGACGGTGAAAATCATAACACAAAGACAAAAGACTGGCATTAAAATGACATCATTCTTGTGTCTAAATAGCCTGTATTTCAGAAACACCAAACAGACATGTAATGTTCCAATAAGGAATAGAGCTACACTTTCAGAACAGCTTTTTAGAAACAATTCCTCTTGGAAAGCTGTCATACAAATCCTGGACAGTTTGCATTGGGATACTGGAACATTCCTTTATAAGATGCCTTCAGTTTTTGAGAGCTAACGCTGGTAGAATCAAGCTTTGCTTTTTGCAGTTCAAGGAGGTTATGGTAGATGTTTCATCCTGGTGTTTATGAAGCCTGTCTTTAATTTGTTTCGCAGTGCGCAAAGGAACATTATCATCTCGGAACAAGTGAACATCACGACGTAACGTTTGCACCATAGAGTTCAGCTGCTCCTATAAAATGGTCTCCTATTCCATAGTCGTTATCTGACCATGTAGAGCAATCATCAGACCTGATGGTTCCTGTCCGTACCATTACGGAACCTCCCCATCACTCGTTGAAGACATCTGTGGGTTTTCTCCAACCATAAAGCAATCTGCATGTACTGTAGAAAAACAGGCCGTAAGATGACTCATCAGGCCATTGTCCAGGTTATGTGTTCCTCACATCTGGTTATGTGCCTGTGCACACTGGCCTTTGAAATGAGCCGCTCCGAAATGCCATCCCTGCATAAATTCCCGCTCTGTGAAACTTGCGACGTACAATTTGAGCTCAGGTCAAAGAGGTATAGATTTGGATCTGTGATAATTGTCGAAGCTGTTCTTTTTTGCTGTTTAACAGCTGTGCTATTAAGTGTTTGTCTATCCCTGTCGGTGTCAGTGTGACCGCTGTTCCTCTTTGCCGATTCAATTTGTGCCTGTTTGACGAAATGCTGTCATGATTTTTTAGGCCTTGTGACACAATTTTGCCCTTCAGGGACAAAGTCTTTGGGCCTTTTGCATTTGGTTTTGTTGCCTCATTTGGTTGAGGAGTGTGTATACCTGAATATTGATTATCTGGCATTCAACATAACATGAATCTGTAATATGAATTGTAGCTGCGATTGTGATTGTCATTTATTTATGTGAAATGAAAAGTCATTTTTCATGAGGTTTTTCCGTCACCAATTGCCCTTGACTTGCAACCTACGCAATGATGATTCCCAGATACAGCCAAAGTTTTTTTCTTTAAATCCAGTAAATGTTTATAAAAATTAATTTCAGGCAGCCATGAGAACGTGAGTATTATGCTACTAGTGCATGTTCTACGATACTTAGCCGTAAGTCCGGAATAGTCTTGTGTGTGTGTGTGTGTGTGTGTGTGTGTTATTTCTTAGATGACCTTCCACTAGAATAAACCACACCAATCCATTTCTAGGATTAACTGTCACATACACACCTGCTAAGAATTAGCTCTGATTTAATGGCTGTCCTTTCATCATTTTAAATCATGCCACGGTGAAGGAATGGCTATTTCTACATCATAAGAGTGTCACTTTATTACAGGGTAAAACATACAGCAGACTGCTGAGTGGAACAGCAGGCAGGATAATCCCGTACCTTTTCTCCAAGAGGCACCATCGAGAAATGAGGCAGGTGTCAGGTGACAGATTAATGCCCTTTGAAGAAACTCCTCTTAGGTTTAAAAAACTGAATGAGCATTTTTTCCACCACTGAAGACAAAACATTAATTTCCTTTTTTTCTTGGTTTGAGGTATGAGAACCTGAAGGACACAGGGTCTGGAGATGTAGTTATCAGTGGCGGGGCAGACAGTCACTTCATTTCCAAAAGATTCCCTCTAAATTCTAGGTGGCCGCATTGCAAACTCGGTATCTAAATTGCACCAGTCAACATCCTGCAGTATGAATGAAAAAATGTGAAATTATAAAATGCTGCAAATTGCTTAGCATACAAGTGCTGAATAATTATTAACTTTATTGTAGTCCCAGGAGAAGCTGCAGCTGCATTCTTTTAATAAAAAATCTTTAATTATAGATTTTGTGCCAACCTCAGTGTGGAGGGGAGAAGTATTATTAATGCTATTGTCATGGGATGGCCAGTTCTGTTGTCGCACGGAATGTGGAGCATTGAACCAAGCCTGTGTTAATTTTCTAGTAGTATTAACTATAGTTTTGCCAGCCAGGAGTTATTCTGCTGCTATGGACAAGCGCTGATTTTTTTATGAATGTCACTCTGAATAGAACCTTTGAATGAAATGTAACATTAGTAAGCTTTTTGAAAGGCAACTTTGCTCTTCACTTTATTGTAGTTTGAGCTGTTCAAGTGCTGAGTTTAACTCTGAAACGAAAAGCAGCCAATTGAAGGCAAGATGTTGCACAACAGAAGGGAATCTGATGGACCAAGAACAGAGATGCTGGAATTCCTACCTTGGTTCCGGAAGCTTTTTAGTCAAATAGCTCAGGAATTATGTTTGCAGAGAGCTTTCAGGCAGGACGTACACTACCTGTCAAAAGTTTTTGCGCACACTGAGATTTTCTACATTTGCATGTTACTCACTTAACATCCACTAAAATACACTCAGTATTGTTTGCTAACAAATAAATGTACCGTATGTTTATCATTTGAGTACCTTGATAAAAATCTTTGATTCATCTAAGTAACCTTCCCTAGCAGTTATAACAGCAGAGAAAATTTGAGCCATTTTTTTTACAAGGAATATTAAATCTGAAGGTTAGATGAAATAGTTGACTAGTGCATTTAAAGTTAAAGGACAGCCTAGAAGCCATCACCACACAACCGGTTAATAGGATGTCAGATGTGCACTGTTACATACTCTTTCCATGTTATAAAGGGAACTTGTTTATATTTGTGTATAGTTGTTCACTCAACTTTCCAATGCTTAAGAAGAATAAAAAAATCTGCAGTTTATGAAATAAATGTAAAAACCTGTGGTGTGCAGGAACGTTTGACTGGTAGACGTTTTTTTATCAATAAATAATAACAATGATATCAAATCCGAGCAATTGTGTGTCACACAGCTAGTTAAAGCTGTGACATGAATAATTACCCACAAATGTTAGAACTGCAGGACAGCAGACAGGCCTTAAATGGGAGGGAAAATCAAGCCCCCCTCCCCCGCTGTTGGCTTGATTGACAGTATATTAATAGCCAATTAGCAGAGTAGTTAAGGATGAGAATGAGTGAAATGGATGAGGCACAAGATAAAAAGTGAACTGGAAAGAGAAATGGCTTCGCTATTATTTTTGGCTTAGAAAAGGGCCCAGAAGACTATAATCATCCCCTATCTAACTTGACCCAATCCTATAGTAGATCAATAAATGTTCACTTGCCAGCAAGGGTTTAATTATAGAATTGCTGGCTCTGCCACTATACAGTCAATGAAAATTTATGCTTCTGTGACACTTGTGTGATTAGCACTGTATTATCACTACTCAGGGCTGCGGATGATTATAGATGACAAGTATAGGAACTAGATGGTCACTGAAAGGCAGGCTGTTAGCAAAGCATGATGGAGAATCCCCAACATGAGTGGTGCTCTCTGGGATGATTTTTATATCTATATAAATCTATGAGAGAGAAGACAAAAACATCACTTGTATTATTTATCGGACACGGAAATGAAACTTTTTATAATAAGCAAATTTCTCATTAAGAATGATCAACTATCTGTATTGTGTATAGTTTAATTGATCACATTTGTAAATTGCGAGGTTGAAATGATTTAGGCTATGGTATTGTGCAAATATGGTCATAAAATGCTGATTCGACGATAACAGGGGACGCAGGTGCCCTTGTCAGCGCAGTTTGCTATGCTAGCAGATCAGTAAGATGGATTTTTGTGGGTGATTCTTATAATGCGAGTCACATAGTGTGCATATGGTGACGTATTTCCATTGTTATTGAATGGGCTGGAACACGACTGGCTAATCGTTGCTATCGACTGCAACCTGGCTACCGGCGTGAAGGCACATCGACCCAAAGTATTCTGTCATCACCGCTTAACCCTAAATAGTGCAAACCAGTTACTAATATTACACCTGACTTTTAAATTACATTCAAAGACGAACTCAGGACAACGGTTTTCTTTTTTTTTTCAGCTACCAGTGTTTGCTAAGTTTATGCCTTAGCAAGTTATGCAAGTTTATCACCTTCATTAAACCCCAATGTTACAAGATAACTAACAGGAAGCACACAAGTGCCAGTCAACTGAAAGTCAGAACACAAGTACTGTAGTTACTAGAAAGACTCCAAAACTACCAAGAATTTCACGGGATTTACTTAGAACCCATTAGCTCCAGAGGTCATGGGTACATGGATAAGCCTGGTTGAAATGCAGTGTGTGTGTGTGTGTGTGTACATATATATATATATATATATATATATATATATATATATATACACACACACACACACACTCCTGTGAGTCCACATGCTGTCTGTGAGCTGTTTGGCCACTAACATGACAGGCTTTGATGGATCGATGCATGGAGAGTCTGTTCATACTATTTTTACCGTCCTCTTATTCTCTATTTCTTCCCTTCTGTTCTTTGGCCAGGTGTCAGACTTGCAACGTCACTATGTCCTTCTGTTAGATGTGGTTCTTCGCCACTTCATTTTGGGCCTCCAGAGGACCCGACATCGGGGTGCCCTTCTACCTGCCCGAACTCGCCTCTGTTTTGGATCCCGCTTCCCGCACAGGCTGCCCAGTGCGAGCCGGGGAGCAGATAATGAAGCCATAAGTGGTTGGTTTTAAATAGGCATTGTTTACAGAGTCCCTGCAGCCAGTGGCCTGCTGGTTATAATTCGATATCACCGCATGGAGGCTCCCCCGTATTTGTTTATCCCCAGAATGACAGGCAACACCACATGACATCAGAGGGTCTACAAACTCTTCTCCAACACTCATCCATACAGCTTTCTGTCGTTGCATAAGGAGAAGACTTCCATCTTACTCTGTTCCGCTGCATGTTGTGCAAAAGAAGGGATTTTGATTTATTTATATCTGTATACAGCCTTCGTCTGCATATGGTGTGAATTGCCAGAGGGACTTTGCTAATAGTCTTTGATTAAAGACTCCACCTTTTGGTTGTGTAGCCCTATATTTTGCCTAAAAGCCCTGCATTGCTTATGAGGAATTAGCCATCCGATACAGCTGCAATAAATTCAGTGGGCAAGTTCCTGTCAGATAGTATTTTCCAGCTGTTATTCACTTTTTTGGCTCGTGACACTGCTGAACTGGAATGGTTAACAACCGCATATAGCATTTGTACAGAGCTGAAATTTGTACAGAGCTGTAAGCTTTATTTGTGTAAAACGCACAAGTAATAGAAAAAATTTGTCATTTAGACTGGACATTTCGATTATATGCCATATACTAAATGCTACAATAAAAATTACGACCAGGGTAATCGGCTGGGCGTCCAGCATAGTGGAGCAGCAAGTACACAAGTACTGATCTGTCTCAATCCACAATTGTTATAGTCTCTATCCTCGTGATATTCTGAGGTCGTTTCTGGCAGGCAAGTTCACAAGAGCCGTCTTGCCAAGACACAAGTATCATCTTTGTCATCTTGGTGTTGAGATTTACCCAAAGTGTCCTAACCCAGTGAGCCAAACATCAACCCTACAGGTTAATTAACCTGCAGAAAGATGATAAAATTAGACATCTGTGCGAAAGCTGGGTAGGATAACTTGTGAAGAAAAGGAAAAGTTTGCAACGTGCCGGGTGGCAGCCAGCTCCTGCGGCTCCTGCGCGTCGCATATAGAGCAGCCATTCTGTGTTAAACAGCTAGTGTTGGTATTTATATCCGCATGAATATCTGCAGCTTTAATCCTGTAAGTCTCACATCACCTTGTGTATTTTGTAAAACTATCCTTGAAACCAACAGGAGCTAAAACATAGATCCCATTGATAAAACGTGCATCTGTATACAGACCATCCCCGGTCTGTGTTATGATATTTCAGCTTTATAATGGGTAAATGTCTTTCAATTTCAGCACATTATTCAATAAATTACACAAGATATTCAACACTTCAGTGTAAAATAGACTTCGTTTTAATAATGTTGTCCAACAGTAGGCAACAGTAGTGTTCTAAGCATGTTTAAGGTAGGCTAGGCTAGGCTATGATGTCTGTTAGGTTAGGTGTGCTGTACTAAAATACATTTTCGCATTAGGATACTTCTGCCTTGCAACAAGGTTTATCGCTACGTGACCCCCTTCGTAACCTGGGGAGCATCTGGTAAATGTAGGAAGTTAAGAAAGAAAAAGAAAGTGTTTGCCACCAATTAGAACATTTACCCTAACATCCTGGTCTTCAGTGAGGCCCTTAACTCCTATTTGCTTTAGGGACCGGCTGACCCTGCCTTCTCAAAAAAATGTATGTTGTTTTGATTAAAAGCGCCTGTTAAATAAACATAAACGCTCTCGCTGCATCTCAGTGTGGCGGGAGCCCAGATATCGCACTGCTCTGTGTTCATTTCAGAAGTGGAATTCGGCTGGTGGTGCAGCCTGGGGAGAAAACCCTGCTTTGGTGTGATGAGATGAAACGGACGCAGACAATCCCGCAGGCTCCTTTGGAGACAGCTGCTTCGAGAGTAACGTGGCAAGAATTCACCCGAAGGCTGACTCCCATGTTAAAATCCAGACAGCTTAGTAAATTTCTTTTTTTTTAATCCTTCAACACACATCTATAAAAATACCCCATCATTTATTTTGCTTTTCATCACCTTCTGTATTTTCCAGGAGCACCTTGCCTAACTAATCCTCTCACCGACCTTCTCCTTGGCTTTACTGGCTATCCTGTAGATATGTGCTCCGAGCAACACTGCAAATGTCTTTATACCATTTCTCCCAGTGAGGGTCGCAGTGGCGGCGTGCCAAGCATGCCAGACCAGTGCTCTCTTTCCAAGGCTCGCTCTGGGGGCTCCCCAAATGTCTCAAAGCCATCTGAGAGATTTAATCCTTCCACGGTGTGCAAGGTCTGCCCTCAGGCTCCCCTCCAGCGGAACGTCCCGAAAACAGCTCCCAGTGCACCAACCAGGTGACATACTTACTGTATTAGATTCCCAAACCACTTCAGCTGATTCCTCTCAGTCCCAAAATGCAGGGACTCTATTTCAAAGTCTCTGCAACATGGAGACCTCAGACCACTTTAGCATCTTTAACCCATCAGTAAAATCATCAGCCACACAGACCTCAGTCTAGGGCTTGTCTGAGTCACTCCACACTCGCCTATGTGACGATAAGGCTAACTCTGTGTAGCCCACATAGTACTAAACCTGAACTGCTTCACCTTGAGGGAGGTGAGAATATAAGGTGGCTCCATATGACCTCCATATGGTTCTGTGGGCAGCCTGGCCTCCAGGCACTCACTGAGGAAGCAATCACTAGGACTGGCTCCAGACGTGGGTCCCAGGAACCTTTTTCTATGCACGATACTTTCATTTTTTGTGGTTCCTGTCACAAGAGATCTTTCTGGATCTTAACTGCACTGGCCTTCCCCCACAGAGCCGTTTGCTAAGGGAGAAGCTACCAAAGACTCCAGCTAGAGCTATCAGCCAGCTGTAGATCACTGGAACAGGAAAAATCCTTCCACCACATTAACGTGATCACATGGTGTTTTTGGTGTTGAAACTATTTCATGCTGTGTCATCTGTGTATGTACAGTTTGTTTGTTTTACTCAGGTTTTGTGGGGTAATGTATTCTCTTCCTGTAGTTCAAAAACAGGCAACAGTTGAATTGCTCTAAATGGTTCATATTTTTTGGGTGGGTAAGCAGATGGACTTCATTTAATATTTTAACCATCAAGCATTTAGCAAACATTCTTCCATCTGACATACTTTATTCGCTGAAGTTCAAATGTCAAGTGGGTTATTTCTGCAAAGTTTTTTGAAAGATTTACCACAGTTCCTATGATTGTTTCCACCATCTTCAAAACATTAAATATCAGGAACTACATGCAAAAAAAGTCGAGCCTTCTCTTTGGTATCAAATAAATGAGTGTCTGAGGAACAGAATTACAGCGACGGGAATATTTTGAACCAAGGTAAAATTAGCCGCCGGCTCTCCCAGCTGTAAGATTACTTTGTAGTAATTTTATAACACACCCTCGTTCTGGTAGCAGCGGATAGTTTGATTGATTCATAAATGTGATGGCGGAATATGCTCAGAATGAAACCACAGCACTAAAGCCCCCAAACCCAAAGAGATCCGCTGATGGATTTCCACAGCAGAACAAATTGTATTGTGCCACTCCAATGCTTGTTGTCACTTCCTGTTTCATCAAAACGATGCGTTAGCCCATCGCTGTTCTACTATTTCATTACACCTGGCATTTCAATCTGCGTGGGCCTTTAGCACAACCAGGCCTATAAATTAAAAGCCATTATATGTTGTCATTTAATTTTTCTTGTTTTATCTGGGTCAGCGTTTAACATGGTCGAAGCTTAACTCTGATGTGACACCAATTCCCGTCCCAGAATTCTGCTCCTATGTTCCGTGTGGGTCTGCAGTCACATTTATATTTTATCTCTGTCTTCTCGCCAAACCCTTTCCTTTGATTCTCCCTCCAAGGTCACAACAATGTGACTAAGTCAAAGGCTATGTGTGAAATTGGTGTGTATGGTCTCTGTTCTTTTCTCTGTGATTCTATGTGATTCTTAAAATACGGAATCACAATTTTAAAAGCAAATATCTGTCCACCTATTTTCTAAGCACATCTCCTGGTCAGGGACACGTGGAACAGGCAGATATGCCCTTTATGAGTATAGAGATGATCCAGCAGCTGTAAATATGCCGCTGACATTGTGAATGCCTATCAAGGTCAGAAGTGATTAATCTAATAACTGTTCCTTTGACTTAAGTTAAATATCAAATTTTAATCGCAAACAAGGCAGGTGTTCTAGTGAATCACAATCCAAGCCTCATTTGTGATGTAATTTTATGAGTGTAGTGATCTGACGGTAGCCAATTAATGTTTCAACACATTAAACGCTTGCCATAGCCAGTAATAATGTGAGGAATTTGGTTATTAAGAAAAAGATACTGGATGTATTGCTTTATTACTTCTCCCTTGCTGCTTTCTTAATAGCTGCTCACCAGCTGTGACGTTTGCCAGATTGTGACAGGTAAATGTAGCCAATTTGTTAATGCTTTCTAATGCCATTTACTGCCCATTGCTCATCAGGAAATACAGGCAGTCCGCGGGTTCGGAACATCCCAATTACAGACGTCTCATAGTTACGAACGCATTGCCATGAAGCCTATTGTATAAAATTTTTTTACTGAAATGTAATTGCAATAATGAACACGCATGCTAATTTAGATACTCATGAAAACATTAGTCAGCTTTACCAGTTTGTCAGCTCAAGCTATAGTACAATACTGTACAGTATGTAGTTACTTTTGGTATTACTGTATTATTATTACTATTATGTGCTACATTACTATTGTTCCAACTTACCTACAAATTCGCCATAAAGACAGACTGGAACTGCCTCATAGCCTGGGGATCTCCTGTACTGTAAAAACACATGTTGATGTCTGGATATGCCATACTTTTTCTAACCCTAACCCTAGCCTCAGTTTGTTAACCCTAACCCTAATTTGGGGCCTTAGGGTGAGTCAACAGATTGTTGGAAAGTAGGCAATATGCTACTAAAGCATGCTAAATTGTAGCTTCCTATCCGTGTGAGGAGCAGAACTGTCATAAAAACACATGTTGATGTCTGAAGATGCCATCCTTTTTCTAACTCTAACCCTAGCCTCAGTTTGCTAACCCTAACCCTAATTTGGGGCCTTACTGTATACAATGATATCTCTATGCATTCAGGTGATTTGCAGACGCTCCTCAGGTTACAATGGTCTGTGTTACAATACTTCAACTTTACAATGGGTAAATGATTTTCACTTTCATTACATTATTCAATAAATTACATGAGCTATTCAATACTTTATTATAAACAGAGTTGGGTAATTCAGGTCCAGAGAGTAAAACTCCAGACCAAGATTTTGTTTCAGCTAACCATAAATAACTGAGCATAAATGGTCACAGTCACAGAGTAGTCAATTGATTGGTTGAAACAAAATCCCGGTCTGGACTTTTACTCTCTGGACCTGAATTACCCAACTCTGATTATAAAACAGGCTTTATATTAATGATTTGGCCCAACAGTAGGCTAATGTAAGTGTTCTACACATACTGTATTTAGGGTAGGCTAGGCTAGGCTATGATTTTGTTCGGTTAGGTATACTGTAGTAAAAAATGTATTTTCGCCTTATGATACTTTCGCCTTATAATAGGTGTGTCAGAGCATAACCCCAACGTAACCCAGGGAGAGGCTGTAATGAAATATAAAGCAGACAAAACACTACATTTAAAGGTCTCTGGTGATGATACATTACTTCAATGTCAAAGATGGATGAAATTTGGGGGGAGTCTGTAGGTTCTGGCAAATTTCACGCAGCAAATGATTGAGTGGTTGGTGCCAATAACAGTTTGCTGGGTCAATGCTGAGGTAACTACACTGTTCAGCTTGGTACAAACCCTAAATGAAGTCAGTAATTATCTAGCTGCTGGTGAACTGCTTTGCAAAACAGCTGAAGAAAATTAATTAAAACACAGATTAAGGATTATGTTGAAGGCAGACTGGGAAAAACAGTGTCGCTAATGCAATGTTTAATATGTTTGTCTGAAGTTGAAACACAGAGGCATTTTGACAGGAAACATGATAATTAATGTCTGATAATTCTCTTCAGGGTTTTGTCAGTGCTGAAATACCGATATCTCAGTCCTTTCCAGTCACATTTTCCAGTAATTCTGGCAGGACGATTAAACATGCTTTCAGTTCACAATGTCCTTTGCTTAGTGTGCTGTTTTAATTGGTTATAATTTTGCAGTTATACAATAATAGAACAAAACAAAACAACAAGGCAGGGACATACTTTTGGTCAATAAACTTTGATCAGTAAAATGGGCCTATATTAAAAAATAAAGGAATTAAACCATGCATTTTTAAGCAATTAAATAAAACATTATTTTAGACAGATCAACACGGCAAAATCTACACCAGCTTTGTAGAAGAATAAAGGGGTAATTATCAACTAATTTAATAATCTTTTTTTTTCTTGATGTATTATCATGACTTTTTAATCAGAAAATAATGGCTTCACCTAAAAAGCATGTTACACTAATTAGATTATTTTGGACTTGCCTGGTCATTATCGCATATTGCACGGTCTATTTCCATGGAAACCACCGTGTGAAAACCTGCCCTCATTTTGAAACAGGCATAGGCCCAATGACAGCCCGACAGTAAGGCCCAGCACTTTTCCCATCCAATCTATCATTTCCCTCTTCTCCATTTTTTCTCAACCGGCCTGAGTCACCATTGCATTGCTCACTGCTCCAAAACCAGTAAGCATTTCTCGATTCCATAATCCCATCAATTGCTGTGATTTGGGGGAAGTTTTTCTAGTTGTGAGATCTTAGGAGATGGGGCCAGAGAAAGGTAACCATGGTGAAGGCTGTCTTCGTTACTTTCTAAACAAGGATGCGGGTGGTCTGACACGTTAATCCATTTCCAAACAAGACCTCAGCTGTTTTAGTGTGGAACGGCTCGCCTGTATCTGCGGACGACCACCTGGAGCAGTGACTGGACGTGCCGTAGCCTGCTCTCCTCATGCCCCCCCCCCCCCATTCAATCAAGAATTCCTCACCTCCCCAAACAAGGAAGTCAACAACGACCATAATTTCTGTTCGAAACCCACAAATTAGCCCATTTTCATTAAGCCAGACCAGTTCTAAAATAGCAAATGATGAGATTTTGGAGGAAAAAATAAACATATCGTTTTCACCCACCCATGGGCTATGGTGCTGTCTTTATTAAGGAACACCTTAGATCTCGCCAACCGAGAGGTCAGAGGTCGCTATGTCAAATTCCACTTCCCAGCCCTGGAGTGGCAGGGAAAATAAGAGACGTCCTGTCACCTGCTGATGCTGACACTCGGCTACTCCGCACTGCCGGAGCCCAGGGACGGTTTCCGTGGCAAACGCTGCTGTGTGCTTGCCAGCAAGCTGACGTGTCCTTTTAGGGTAAAAATACTTGGGCAGAATGATATGTTCACACGTGGATGTTTTGAGCTTTCAGATGGAGGTCTTCAGTCGCACGTGGGAAATGTGCAAATACTGTAAGTTTAAAAACTTTGGAGGTTTTCTTTTTCATGTGTACACAGCAAATTTAAATTCTTGCTGTGCATGTCCTGCAGACCGTAATGACAAATAAATCAAGGCAATAAGTACATTAAATAACATCCATCCATCCATCCAT
>JAABNY020000040.1:11323512-11334104 GCA_015164015.2 Brevimyrus niger | reverse complement strand
GGGGGACACCCCGCACTCGAGGTGAGCTGGACGCTCCCTCGCGCTCTGTTGGTGCGACGGGGGCGGCCCCCCCCCCCCCCCATTGCCTGGTATGTTTTCACCCCATTAGATGTTCCCAATGACACTGGCATGAGAATCTCCAACCCTCTGGATTCATTCAGGTCATTTCCATGCATACATCTCATGATGCGTGAATCTCAAATAGCCTGGAATGAATTATATCCTGAGACCTTCTGACCTTTGTGCAGATAATGACAGCGACGGCTGATATCTGATATTTGACTTTGACTGCTGCTTTGTGATTTTGCTCATTATACTAAGCTAGATCTAGTAGGACATGGGCGGCTAAAACATGGAAATTAAATGAGCAAAACTAATTATGAAAAGGTCTCCAAAGGAATTGCTCTCGCTTCGGACCACAACTCAGCGTTAATCTCATTTAGCCTTCCTTGTACACAAATGCCGCCGTGCCGTTTTCACACAACAGCAGCAAAAGTAAAGAAGTTATTGCTGTGAGCAACTTTGAATGAAGTAACAGATGTGCCAGGACCAGTGGTGAAGATCAAGCAACTGTGGAAATCTGCTTGGTGAGTCTTGGTTTGGTAGATCGGAGTTGCAAAGGCACAAAAAACACACAACCATCCTTTTCCGTGACCCCTTGTCCTATTATAGGCACGAGGTAGGCAACCCAGGATGGGGTGCCAACCCATCCTAGGGCACATTCTCTCATGCAGACATACCCACGGGCAATTTGTTAACTCCGATTAACTTCTATATTTTTGGACTGTGGGGTGAAGCTGGAAATCCCACGACGGCACGGGGGGGAGAACATGCAAGCTCCACACACATGGAGCCATGGGGGAAACTCAAACCGTAGTTCTCGAGGTGTGAGGCAGAGGTGCCAAGCATTGTGTCGCCATGCTGCCATATAATAATAATAATAATAATAAGAAGAAGAAGAATTTTAATTGTTCTTGTTCTTGTTGTTAATAATAATTAATATATTTGTTTGTTTGTTTAATAATACAAAAATAATAGGTTATACTAAGATATATACAGTATTTTGGGTACTACAGCAAAGCTGCCAAGGGTGTCAGTAATCCATGGTGTGTTGAACATGGCGGGGGGGTGGGGTGCATTTGGAGCATCAAGAATGCAGTGATGATAATCAAGGTACAATTATCTACAGATAATTTAATGCAAATCAATAAAACGTTACTAATAAAAGCCTGAATTAATCCCTTGTTTTTTTAAAACAAAAGGTTATATGGTAAGGCTTCACTGAAGGCCATGATTTTTGTCATTTATAAACACATTCATCATGTACTGAGCAGAACTGTAGTGTTAAGACATTAAAAAACTGCGATCGCTACTGTTTTTATTGGGATACATTTTACTGGCAGTCAGCTCTTAAGTAACTAGATACCTATTTATATTTTTTAATCTATTCATGTATTCATCATGTAGCTCAGAGTTTTTTTGTTTGTAGATTAGTCTATTATTCTCTTGATGCACTTTTTGTGGTCTGATTTTAACTATGTTATTATAACCGTAATTATGGAGCGGGGGGGGGGGGGGGGGAGTGATTTATAGTAAATGTGAAAAAAAGAAATTCAAAAGTTAGGAGTGACAAATGGTGAGCAAGTGTCCAAAAAGCCCACACTTTTTTCACCAGGTGTATCGTCAAAGAGGTAAGCAGTTTAGATGTCGGTGAAGATCAGAAATCGCAGAGGAAGATGGTGAAACGTTAACATGCACACTTTCCAGGGACTCTGATTGGTTAAAATGTGCTTTTTGGCTAGTACAACCAGAGTCCAAGAGGACCCCAAATGGGGCTGTTCACTGACATTGCCTGTTCATTGATATTGCCCGGTTTACCACCCAAACGCAGCACAGGTATTTCACCAGTGGTATGTTTTACAGCACTGTGATGCCTCATTGATGTTACAATGCTTGTCACCATTTAACAGACATACCACTTGACAACTGACTGTAACACAACCAGTGGCGTTGGAAGGGTATGGATACCCTGGCAGATTCCTGGGGTCCAGCATTTATACATAAAATTATATGTAAAACTGGCCAGGAGGGGCAAGGTGACATTTTGTCAGGAAGCCCAGAATTTCTAAGTAGGCCCTTGAACAGGACAAACTGATCAAAAGGTGAGGGACTTCCTGATCAGATTATTCTGGAGTAACAAGGTTCAAATTCTTCCTGAGTGGGGCCTCTGTCAGTAATCACTCTTATTTTTGTGTTAAAATGAGAATAAAAGTCTTCAGAAAATAACTATCTAAGGTTCTGATAGCTCTAAAAGGCTATGCATGCTTGAGATTATCTGACGAGGTGGTGTGTGCTCACTGGGTTCCAATATCATTTCTACAATCAGAAGGTCACTGGTTCAAATCCTGTCATTGACAGTGCGGTCTCCCTATTGAGCCCCCTTGCCGCCGGTCACTCTAGAGATTGTCCGATCATAGTAATCTTCTCATTAAGACACTTGTTCAGTTGTCCATCTTAATTATTTAATATCCATAGCCCTTATACTGAATTTGTCAACAGTTTACTGAGTACATATACTTATCAATTCTGGTTTTACTTGGCAGACGTATCCAAAACACAAAATTCCCAACATGCAGGCATGCACAGAGCTTTCCATCCCGTTTCTCGGATAGAAACGATTACGTGGTTGGAGATGTTATTGAAATCTCATCAGACTTAACAAATGATTAATAAGGCCTGTCTTTTGTGTGGGCCATGCAAGCCTTAGTGTACACAGCCGAGACAGCAATTAATACTTGATTAATGGGCCACTTGTCAAATTTTGAAGGGGGCAGTCAGAATGGGGAGCGGGAGAATATAACTGTCATCTTAAGGCTGTTGTTGTTCGTTTGTTCATTCAGAACGGAAGCCTGTCCGGCTTCTAAGTGCTTTATTTCTGGACACAATTTATTTGCTTAGCTGGGGTGCAGTTAAGTGAATTTCACGTAGCAAATTGCTTGTGAAAAGTCAACACCCAGCGCGGCACTGTCCTCAGATCAGGTTCGCGGCTTTTTCAGCTGGGGAACACAAAGGATTAAATGGCACACGGGACACTGCAGACCCTCAGCCAAGAGCGCTTTCTTACGGTTCCCAGAAGCATCGTTTATACTGCTGATGATTTGCCGAGGACAGTGCAAGCCTGTGTATCCATGCCCTGTTTGCATTCTGTGGGTAGAGAAATGCAGCATTAAAACCAAAACAACAAATGCAGTGGACACCTGTGATGATGGTATCTGTAAGCAGGGGAAGATCACTGCAAAAGTACTGTTAGCACTGGACTCCCACTGCTTTTCACTTCAAACCAGAACTCAGATCCCTTCCCGTCTGGCACATGCTATATAGGACATCCTGCATGCACTTGATTGCGGATGCACAATCTCACTTTGGTTACTCACCTTCTTACTAACATTATCTTTTTGTCCTTTTAATCTTGATATTCTTTATATTTTGTTTGTTATTAATGCCTTGGCATTACCATTCCCTTTGGCATGAGGAAAGTTTCATCCTATCTTATTTTATCAGATCTTATATTAAGGATATGCTCCATTTTTAAAAAAACGTAACATCATACTAAACGATTTATCCTTAAGAGAATAGCGTACATCTGTAATACACCCTGCCAGTAATTCCCCAAACTACGAAATGTACTTTCTGCACAGACCCTAGAGCTGTACATCTCTTTTCATGGTTACAGTTTCAAATGCAATTTTCCCTTGTGTGCTTCTGTTTTTAAATGTTCTTCTCCGCAGACTGTTATTCTGACAGAACAAATCAATATTTAAGCTGAAATAAAATAACCGCTGAACAAGATGCTGCAAAGTTCAGAACACTCTAAAAGTGTCACTTACAAGGAGCTTTTGCTGCTTATCTCAAATTCTGTCAAACTGCAATGGCTGTATCACCTTATATTTATCATAAGCCTTATTTATATACCCATATACCTTATTTTTGACATTTAGTAGCTTGTTCTGTCTTGTTTTTAAATAAAATGAATCACAGGTTATGACCTGTCTTTAAATGCTGTTTATTTGAACATTTACGACATGAGTATCTTGAAGGATTTGTTCATTATGTAGATATAAACGGTATAGAGTGTTTTTAGCCTGTTAACAATCAGGTTATTTCTCTATATAACAAGTAGATGCAGAAAATCCATCCGTCTCGCAGCCAGCTGTCTAATACAGATTTGTGGTGAGCAGTGTATCGCGGGCAGCACGGGCCACGAGGCAGGGGGCGCTCTGAACCAGATGCCAGTCCACTGCGGGGTACTCGCACGAGCACTCACACACACAGTGTGAGCAATTTAGTTATGGCAGTCCACCTCACTGTGTGCTTTTTGACTGAGTAGCAGACTACCTGGAGTAAATCTGCCTAACTGCGATACAATTTCCACCCCCCTACTACTAATACTACTAATATACTATAGAATATATATATTGCTACTATACTATAATATATATACTACTACTATACTATAGGATATATATACTACTACACATTACTGCTACATAGAATCACATCATAAGGACAAAACCCTGGCAAGCTTACACTTTCACGACAGTCATATGCAGCAGCTATACACATACCAGAAAATACACAACGGCATAAAAGAAGCCCCAAAATGGACATACATTTTCCCTATTCAGTTTTAACCAGTCAACAACTCCCAAACAAATAAATGTCAATAAAAAGACATTTAAAAATAATAATTATTACAAAAACTAGATAGCCAAAGGGCCATAATCCATTATAGCCATGTTTCTCGTGCATTATGAAAGCTTTATGAAGCTCTCAACTATAAAGCACTATACCTTCATAATGCATTATAATGGTCAGTATAAGAATTAAGGATGAATTGTGCTGCATTATGAAGGACTTTATACTTCATTATAGATTAATTCTTCATAGAGCATTCAGAATGCATAATACACATGACAATAATGGTGTTATGCCTTTTGATAAATATTTATAGCCATGGTTATAATGCTTTATGAATGCATTATAATGTGTTATGAAGGTATGTATAATGCAGTACAATGACTGCTATAAGTAAATTGTTCCCAAATGCAACTGCATTAATAAATTGTAAAATCTGAAACTAAGTAAAACTTTTAACTTTGTTTCAGTTCATTAGCCCAATATATGTGAATGCTTTGTTACTTTGTAGTTATAATGTTTCAGTCTCAAGGCAAACGTCTATCTGCAGAGTGTGAGCTTAACAGGCAGACAATTAAAGGGGAGTTATGTCTAACTGTACAGAAAGCGGAATAATGACCATGGAAGTCAGCACCGGCAGGCATGGATGAGAATTATCATGACTTCCATTTCTGTTTCCCAGAATACATCAGCAAGTGTGAAGAACCCATTTCAAAACTTAAAAACGCTGACAGTGACTGCGGCTTGCTTACAGTTTTGTAATTAAAGACATCTGTATTTACATTTTCCAAGGCCGTGTAGTAAATAAGAGGTCACAGTGTTGTAGATAAAACTTAGAAGTAATAAATAGCAAAACTGTGGGGTTTTTTTTGCTTATTTATTTACTTATTTCAACTTCAACTGTAATGACTACATTGACCATTAGCAGAGCATGGAAGTGTGAAAATGTAGTGCTTGGAAAAACAGAGAACAAAGATAATGCACAAGTGAACAATAATGCAAACAAAGTCATCAGGGGGCAGCACTTTGCGAAAGTCTGTATCTTATTCAATTTGTGAAGAAATCCTGTATATTAACTACCGACAAAGCAATTAAGTGTTTGTCCTTTTGCCAGTCCTGGTCCACAGTCTAACAGACAGAAAGCCATTTTATAATTCCGTGCAGAATAGAGATTAATTAATCCTTAGTTCAGCTACCCATTCAGGGCTGCAGGGCAATCTAACAAGGCACAAACGGATCTGCATTTTCATTTGATTCAAATGCAGAACTAATTAAAAGCATATATTTCATGAAAGCACACAAAGCAAATTAAGTGCACCGTCCAACCATTGAAAAACAAACATTTATTGTCTCCTTTCATAAACAATTGTGGTGGAATTGAAATACGACTGAAAAATATGGTCCAGTTGGTATTTTGTTCAACGGCAAAGAATAATATTGAAGTCGACTCTGTGACATGCATTTCTTTGCTGATAATGTTTTATGAAATGAGATCATTGAATATGATTCATATAATTAAATTCTTATGATTAAATTAATAATTAATTGGAGCGTTGTGTAGCTCAGTGGGTCAGGGATATGTGGAGGGTCATAGGTTTGAATCCCTTGTGCAAAACCCTTAATCTAAATGGCTCTATGGATGCTGGCTGGTTCTGTGATTTGCTGCCAGGACACGCTCTCGCCTGTAAATACATCCGCCTGTCCCTTGTGGACACCAAGATGAGAATTTCCGATTTCTCTTTTGGAGTAAAGTAGCCACAGTGGGCCAATTTCCTTGAACTCCTATTTTGCCTACAGTACCGGAATTATGTCTCATTGTGAACAATTTGTGTTCTGCTGTTGACTTTTTCTGAGCATTGTGTCCGTCAGCCGGGTGCCGTAAGGAACAGGCTCTCCCACGCGCACTAATAAGAGGAGCCGCAGATCGTAGAGCGGAGTGGCGACCACGTCAGCCATCGGCGGTGCGTCAGCGTCCCGCCTCAGGATGCTCCTCTGGAATCCGCTGGGGTGGGGGGGGGGGGGACCGGGCCTCACCTGTGGCTCTCGACGGGCTCTTTCGTGACAAGGGCTGTCGCTATGACAACGGTGACGTGAAGATCCCTTCGGCTCTTAGCTGCAGGGCTCTGCTGTCTCTGGATCCCGGGGAGGAGTGGTGGTGCTGGCGCCCCACCGTCAAGAGCGAGGAAAGGGGTGTCAGGGGAGCGTCGCACGTGGCCAGAGATGAGGGAGCTTTCAGGGGTTACCTTCTTACCGCCTGTTTTCTTCAGCAGTGCTTTAAACTTACCTTGACAGATACAACGTGTATGAATCATAATCTAATTCAGTCTTAGTCACGGTATAGAGAGAGAACATTTACCTTAGATGTGATCGGCATGGGAAGTACAAAATTTTTAGTTCTCATCTCAGTAGGGTTTTCTGTGCATCTGATATCGATTGTATCAGTGATGTATTTTGAAAGTTTGAAATAAAGATACATGCAGGCTTCATTCAAAGTAATTAAATGTAGAAAAGTAACCCTTTACTTAAAGAATTAATAAAGCATTACAGCATCTTCTATTGACAGGAATTAAATATTAATGTGCGTAGGGCGAGCGAGCAGGGAGTGGGGAATCAGGATCGAGCACACGGAAATCCAAAAACGGGGTTTATTGCAGGCAGAACACAACTACACGGTGAACGCTTCAATGACAGGACTGGGGAAACGTACTTGAACGTGGACTGAAATACACAGGACTAGGAATCACAAGAAACAGTTGATAACAATCGGGATTGTGTGTGAGGTTATAATGAGGAGCCGTGGCACATTAGCGGACTGGACGCACAGATCATAACAATTAAAGTGTTGGATATAATACTTCATAAGCTGCAGTGAAGTTCTCATCTATAATGCACTATAGATATCATAATATAATGCATAATAATGCATTATAATGGTCAGTATAAGCATTAAGGATACTTTGTACTGCATTATCTAGGTATCCATAGTAAATTATAGATTAGAGCTTCATAAAGCATTCATATTGCATAATAAACTTAAATATTTATAGGCATGTTCATAAGGCTTTATGAATGCATTATAATGTCTTATGAATGTGTTCATAGATTCTTATAGGCATGGCATTCATAGAAAGTGTTACCAAAAAAAAAATACGTAGCCTTGTTGAATCTTATGCTAAAAAGGAGACACATGCAATCGTTCTAATTATTTTTGCAGAGTAATGGAATGAGCAAATCCCAGGAAAATGCCCTTAAAGCAGTCCATCAGTGTCACTGGCCAGCTTCTGTGCCTTCTATTTTCCTCACAATTGGCCTTAATTGGATATTTCCAATGTTCCATGCCAATGAAATATAAAAGACTACTGCCAAAATCTACAGAAGGAGAATGTTCTTAAGGTTTTTTTTTTGTACCGTTTTACATAAGCCTACAATGGACCTTTCTTAAATTACTCCTGTTCCTTAATACTTCCCTAGCCTGAAACTTATTTGATTCATTACGAATTTGGCCTCATACCAAATGGTCCAGAAACATCTCTACAGTAGCCGATTTACTTTTAATTTTTTCCAATCCTAACTATAACTGATGTCAACACTCTTCATCACTCTTCAAATTTTAGATACTATTCTGGAAAAAAATAAGATGCCACTCCATATTTTTAAAAATCTGTGTTGTTAAATCCTGGTCTAATCCCGGTTCCGCTGGCAGATGGCTACCCTGTGAGGCAGGCTGCTTCCAGGCTCAAAGTTTCGAAGATGGTACAGAAGAACAAGGTGAAGCTGGAGACACTTGCCATGACCAAAGATCAGCCAGTTAGAAGACAGAAGCAGCTTTCTAATGCCAGAGATGACCGTCAACTCATCCAGCAGTGCCTCATAAATAGGAGGATGACCTTCAAGTGACCTTCAAAAAGAATGGGAGACATTAAGTGGTGTGAAGTGTAATGCTAGGACAGTTCATAAGAGGCTCCTACAGGCAGGACTGTAGACCCATAAAGCAAGGAAGCAGCCCTTCATCAGTGACAAGCAGGGAAGAGCCAGACAGGAGTTTGCAAAAAAAAAAAATACATATATATATATATTTTACACATACGCACGCATATAAATTGAGAAATGAGAAAACCAGCTGTTTTGCTGTGGTCTCTCAATTTTTCCCAGGGCTGTGTTTGGTTAGATGGGTGTAAAAGTTGCTGAGTTGAGGTGCGACTGCTGTGAACGATTACCTGAGGCTTATAGTAAAATCAAGCTCAATTTCTCAAGTTCAATTTCCATTCCATTGATTGGACAGTTATGGCCTTGACAGTTGTATTTAGGATAAGCCATTATTTTACTCTCACTCAGACAGATTCCATCATATCCTTATCTTACCATAAAGCTGTCAGAGTAGGAAGTATTTATATTCTGCTGATTAAGGTTTTATATTATAAAAAGTAATACTTGCATAGAGTTACCTTAGATCTGGCACAGTGACAGTGGGTAATAATGTTCCTTCTCACTTCCAGGGTCGTGTGGTTGAAAATCCTCCTCTTGATGTGTGTATTTGTGTGTTTGCGTGATCTCCTCCTGTCGCCTGCATTTTCTCTGATAGAAAGACAAGCGCTTCGGCTAAACTGGCATCTTTAAATTGTCCGCAGTCCCTGATTGAATGTGCCCGGTCTGGCTCGCGGTGTCCCCTGCCTTGTGCCCTATGCTGTTTTGGATAGATTCCATCTCTGCATGACCTTTTCCAGGACAAAGCACTAGAAGATGGATAACAGAATGGATTCATATATCGTCATTTATTTATTAAAATTTCGGTTCAAGGTTAATAGGTAAGCATTTTTAACAATTACATGCTGTAGAATAAAATATTTGTGGATTATCAAGTAAAACAACCTTAATTTTATTTTAATTATGGGATTTGTAATCTGGAGTATGGGTCACTAGACAAGGGAACCCTTGAATGTGATCGCGGTGTATTGCAGGGCACACGCACGAACGATCACAAACCGTGAAATCTGGAGATGCCAGGAACCTATAGCAGCCAGTGAAAGCTCGTGCGACACGGGAAGAACATGCACGCTGCATACAAACCGAGCGGGGGCAGCGTTTAAACCCCCATCCGTGACGTGTGAAACGACAGCACTCCCTACTGAGTCAACGTACGGCCACTATGATCCGTCATAATAAAAATAACATTTCCAAATACATAATTATTGTTTTTCCTTCCATGTCAATTTTTATTTACATTGTATTGACTTGATTCTCTGATTTTCAAGTGTTACCGTGTTTTCAAACCATACACCTTACAATCAATAATGAGACAATCATTTTTTTACAGTTTGAATTCTTTTGCAACAATTATATTGTTTCGTGACGATATTGTGGCACAATGTACGGAATGAACTATTTAAAAATGGGTTATAACTATGCTATGCGCGCGCTGTATATTCGGTCTGGGTAAACAAAACAACGAAAATGTACTGCCTTTTTCCTCTAGAGGGCAGTGCGCCCCCCACTCTCAAGCACTAATTAGTTGATAATGCAAACGCCACAGATTTTCTTAAATGTACACTACACCCGTGTTAGGTTACATTTATCGATTTTAAATGAAACTGAAGTTTTAATTATCTGATTTTATAATTTCAGACTCTCAGGGATTACATAGTGTGGGCCGTTAGCAGTGTCTTTTTTGCTATGTAAGAACTACATTTCAGTGTGCAGTGCAGGCCAAACGTTGAGGAGAGACTGAGATTCTTAGTTTTACTGTTGTAAACTGTTTACTGTTTTACAGTTATACTGATTTTCTGATATAAAATTTTCCAGACGATGGACTGGTACCCTATCAAGGCCGTTTTCCCCCATGTGCATCCGAACGCAGTTGGAGGATGGATGGATGGATGGATGGATGGATGGATGGATGG
>JAABNY020000040.1:11300181-11313155 GCA_015164015.2 Brevimyrus niger | reverse complement strand
GGTCACATGTACATTCAGAAGTTGAATCATAATCCTAGCAGGTGCATATTTCAGTGGTGAGGGTTTATTGGGATTTTGCATGGCATTGCACTGAATAAGTGGTGTGCCTGCTTTTTTTATGCAAAAGTAAACTTAATTTTTGATTTATGAATGTCCGCACGAAGAAATGAATCTTTGTATGCTATATTGCCAAAAGTATGTGGATACCCCTTTTATTCTCCTTATAATTAGCAGAAATGGCTAATTAAGGCACAACCACTGCTGACACAGGTGTATAATTAGCCACGTAGCAAAAACCACTGGCAGCGGAATGTCTGGTTGTACAGAAGAGGTTAGTGACTTTCTGCTTGGCTCCATTATTGGATGCCGACAAGTCAGTTTGACAAATTTCTGCCCTGCTAGCGCTGCCCCGGTCAACCGCAAGTGACGTGGAAACATCTGGGAGCGAGTTCAGCTGCGGAGTGTTTGGCCACGACAGCTCGCAGTAAAGGGACCCGATCGCCCAACATCAATACCCAACCTGAATGGCAGCAAATCCCTGTGGCAAAGTTCCAGTGCCTAATGGAAAGACTTCCCAGGAGAGTAGAGGCCATTATAGTAATAACGGTCAGACCAGCTCAACTTTAATACCCTTGGTTTCAGATTGAGATACTGAAGAAGCTAGTGGCCACCTACTTTTGACCATATACTGTACTGTATATCTACTCTATATCTCTCCTCCCATTTGACCTTTTTTGTGGAGCAAGTATGATGGAATGCATAAAGCCATATAAGAATTCTGCAGAATGTTTGCTTTATAAATCACCGATACCGCAAGTTCTTCTTGGTAGCTTGTTCAAAGGCAGAAATGGTCTATTACTCATTTTCTGTAGGTTGCTGCCATTGATTTTCTGATATTAACAGCGCAGTCACTGAAGTGAGCGCCACCCAAAGCGAGCCGAGATCCACACTTTCTATGAGTTGGTCTTGATGAGTATGTAGCGTTTGTGTGGGGGTGGAGGGAGGGGTGATGGTGTCCTCTAATGACGAATGTCAAAATCACCACATCATTTATCCCTTAGATGTCTGTTGCCATAATGTAATTGTATTCATGTTTCAATTTTGAGAAGATTTAACATGTGGTCTGTCGATGACACTTGACTGGCGAAAACCTGGAGTCGCCCTATTTTGTTCTCTGAAAGGTAACATTATCATGCTTGGACTGCAGCCTTTTGTTTGCCCTCTGAAGTTTCACGCCATCCTCCATGCAGATCATAATACCTTATCTTGGGTTCTATGCTAACGGTATGGAGTTTCTTTCCCTTTGTGGAACACAGAAAACATTTTTGTGGTTTTGTTTCATAATGCTCTTTCTTAGTCTAGATAGTCTAGAACCCAAATTGACTTTTCCACGCTGTATGATAATGCTGTATAGGTTCTGTTTGCTTCTGAGACCTGATCTGGATGAAAAAAAAGAAAAAAGATCAATGTGAACAGTGTTACACCAGGCAGCATAGCAGCTACCTGGATCTACTGCATGTGAAATCAAACATATTTTCCAAAGATTTCTCACACATTGTATTGTGGGCAGTTGTGTTTCATTTCAATCTAAAATAAATTGAATGGTCCAGCTTTGCCCAAGATGCATTTTTGAAGTTCAAGACACTCAAGACTTTATTCTTTATTGGCTATACATCCATTTACAAGTACACATTGCATTGAAATACTATTTCATTTGGGCCCCCAATTTTTGTACAAATACAAAAACAAAAGATTAATGTATAACATTAAGGTGTTCAATTACAGCAGTTTGTCTTAACTCTGATGTGGAATTTCTGCATATACTTCCAGCTGAAGAACTCAATCACCCTAAGCTCACATCCATCCACTGTGAATTTAATTGTGGCTTTAAACTCTGTAATAATCCTAATTTAGTGAGCTGTCAGTCATGAATTGACGATCACTTCATTTTTGAGCATTACCGAGTTAAGATATACCGACGCCTCTGAGCCCCTATCCAGGATAAATAAATGGATGGAGGATGGATGGATTGACATGTACAAATGTGAAAAGTTCTTTAATGCCCTGATGTCTTGCGCATGTTATGAAATATGACATTTTAAATTTAACATTCATCCTTATTTACACTTTTTTAAAATGCATGTTTGGCAGATTGGGGAGGCACTGTTGCCTCACCTCTGGGACCAGGGTTCGAGTCTCCGCCTACTGGATCAAAGTGGGTGGAGTTCATATGTTTTCGTGAGGTTTTCTTTCACAGTCCAAAAACATGCTAAGGTGAATTGGACTTACCAACAGTGCCCATAGAATGGGGTGTGTGCCCTGTGGTGGGTTGGCACCCTTTTCTGTATTATTCCCTGCCTTGTGCCTGTAACTTCCGCAATAGCATCCACAGCCCTGCATTGGACAAACGGGTATAGAAAATGTGTGGATGTTTGGCAGTTCACAGAACATCTCAAAAGGTGAAGATGATTAAGTGTGGCTAATGAATGTGTAACTTTGTCCAGTTGGCGTGTAAAACGTGCTCTATAATGGAAGGCTACTGAAACTTCAGTTATTATAACTGAAGGCTGACACTATTTCAGGGCTTGGCGCTGTACAGGTGGTCCTTGGCAGAATAATGCATCAGAAAATCTCTGGCCTCGCTTTGGGTTCCCAGTCCTGGGCTGCCTCACAGTACTGGAACCAAGAACCATAGGAAGCCCTGGAGAGGCAGCGGGTGGGGAAGGCGCTCTTAGAAGTGATGTGGGATCACCTTTGATAACCTTTTTCAGCATGTTGTATCCCTGTGGGGTAGAGCAGCTAACAGAGGGCTGTGTGTCTTTCTCCGCCGGCTGCCTGTCTGTAGGTGAGCGTCTCTCTGGTCTTTCCGACCGAGCTTCTCCTTAATGCTCCGTCCTTCAGGCTTCAGCATGGGACAGGATGTGCTGTCCTCATCCTGCTTGTTCTGTGATCATTCTGTCTGTCCATCTTTCTGTCTGTCTATCACCCCCCCCCCCCACCTTGGACTAAACTCATGCTGTGCAGACAGTTTATATTATTTATGCCACATGTAGTCCAATCTTTACAAGTTTACTCAAGGTAGACGGGTTATACAGGTTTTCTAGTTGCTACAGTGAGTCAAGGTTTTATCACTCATAACACAGCAATGAGAACCGCTCCATCTAACCTTTCTCACAGAACCACTACGTTTACCCCGCACGGGAAATCCGCGTAACGCGTCAAGCTTTGTCTGGCTCTCAGGCATCGGCCTTCGATAGACAATAAGCAGCGTTGGACGCTAAACCACACAGCCCAGCAGGAACCTGAGTTTGTGCTTCCAGAAAAAATTCGAAACACTCTTTTCTTTTTTTGCATCCTGCTGTCTGTCTGACTAGAGAAGGGGGCGGCGGCCTTTTTCAGTTGCCCAGCTGCGTCTGTGCGTCGATCGACATTATGAGTGTCCTGCTGTGCGTGGCTCAAAGGGCTTTACGTCGCTGATTCTCTTTGATCGTCTTATAAATCCAGACCTCAGTCTTCTTCATTTAGAGCCTGGAGTTCTCACGCTTATCCAGGTCTTCCCCAGGGCTTTGGGCTGAGAGATCTGCCGAGGAACATCCCTTACAGTCTAATGATCCATCACACATTTGGCACGACCAGCTCCCAGCTTTTTTCCAGTCTGGCGGTACTGAGCCAACCCTTGAACCGAAGTCACCAAACAAAGTGTATGTTGCAAAAAAAAAATAAAAAATTCTAGTTTGATGAGCAGTTTTGAATCAATGCAATTTATGGCCAGATGGATCTACAATGACTCTTCCCAGACACCTGTGCGTTTCGTTAAAGCTGCATCTTCCAGAAGTACACAGTTTTCATACAATTTAATCCCTGGTTAATGATATGACTGGTTTCAGTTCTTTCCTTAGTTAGTAATACATTATTGAATAATAGCAGCCCATGTATCCTACATTAAATAATTAAAACGCTTAACAATATTTGGCTACTTACAAAGCTAGTGATTTTAAGCATTAATAAATAGTACAATAAAACAGTGTCACCCTCAATGCCTGAAATGGGCCTGCCCTATCTCATGTTGTATATCAATCTTGTATACCAATTGCAGTATTCAGGTCTCTGTCAGAACATTGAGGTCCACGTTAGTTTCTCCTGCCGGTCCCCTGAATCGCAGCTCAAATAATTTTCAGCAGTGTTCAGTTTTGAAATATGTATTATATTGCAAATACTGTGACAGCAGTACACAAGTCGTCACCTAATGTGTGATTTAACCATTTTAAATACCTTTCACCTGAAAGTTGGGGGGGGGATGAGTTTTCCACTGATCAGACTTGGAACCCAGAGACTCGGGATATCCAGTGAGGTCATCCTGTAATTGTGGCCCGGTCCAGTGCAGCTCAGTCCAACACTGACACTGCACAAATTGCTTTAACCTCCAGGCCGTGCAGTGTATAGCCTTGCTGTCTGAACGTCCTTAGGGGGAAAAGCAAAGGCAAACTGTCACTAATGTGCATCTGCTGAGGTCCCCTTCAGGCTGGTCACATGGTGCAGGCCGAGGACCCCACACAGGGACGGCGGCACCAGCAAGTCTAATTGGAAGTGTCAGTGCCTCAATGTCACCCCTTTGTCGTGTGACAAACACGTCCCAAGCATAGAAGCAAGCCATGTACAGCGGGCTGAATCCATTGTAGGGGCGTCAGAAAAAGAAGTCGATTTAGGACTTCGAACCAGCAACCACCAGGAAGACCTATAATGTGGCACGTTTAGATTATGATTCAGCTCTGATCCAGAGAACCTAGAGTGTGGTGGTATTATATTCAGATTGGATCATCTGAAATCAGCATAAATGGCTAAATAATTGCAGTCTGTTCCAGTAACGGGCACCTAAGTGACAGGACCTCCAGGGTAATATCTAAGTATACCAACCTGTCATGATGCTGCAGGTGTAAATATGCACTTGTAGGGCATTTGGTGCTTTTTTACATGTCCAGAAAACAGAGGAGCCTCTGGCTGGGTCATGCTTTCCCGCCAGACCATGTGACGAGACCTTTCCATCATTGTGACTTGCTCTTGTGCGTCAGCATTGAATTGACCAGCCGGGTGAAAAATATCTGCGGGGGGGTTTTGAATGCTGTGCCTAGCTGCCACTGCCTCGCGTCCCGATCCAGGGTCAGGACGACCCCTCCCCGTGTCGGGTCAAAGGCTAGAAAGGTTGGTGCAGATCCGAGCCGAGCCAACCTGCTGGGAAGTAATAATTACTCTGGGACACATTCGCGAATAAACATTCTACCTGTACACTTTGGAGTGAGTTTGTAGGACCCAAAATGTGCCAGCGACGGTTTTCAATCACTTTTAAATCTAATTTATAGTGTCTGGAAAGTTTCTATCTGAAGCTAGGGTTAAATCTAATGTTCAACTTAATTTCACCCGTTGTCTGGTGATTTACGAGACGACTAAGCTATTTTAACCCCATTAAACCCCCGCAAGAGCCCCCCCCCTCGCACACACACACACACACACACACACACACGGGGATATCATCTCTGTTTATTTAACCAGTTTCACTGAGAGAACTGTTTATTAATCTGCAAATTTGCATTAATTAATGTAGAAATTATTTTTACCATGCCACAGATTCCCCCATGTATGCAAATATGAATGATTTAACATTTTAACAATCCAGCTTTGCGAGACATTGGCTGTCCCCAGTTACTGCTGTGTGGAGGGGATGGCGGACATGGAAGGAACTGTCCAGTTATATATTGTAAGAAGGTGGTAATTTCTGATTGGCAAAAAAAAAACTCACCACTTGATGGGGAAAAATACAGACCGCTATAAATTCCTTCTAATTTTTGACAGCATTTTGAAATGCCATGCTCTTAGTTTTAGAATGGTGATGTACTCTGGGTTTTTGTGCACTATAAATAGAACTTCAGTCCTCGAAATGCTAAATTGGTCTGTGAGACTCTGGTGAATACCCCTCTTTGAGAGAGTCTGATTTGAGAGAAGCTTAGACTGTCTCAATATCAAGTTTTCCACATCGAGCCATTGAGTAATGTCTGTCTATGTGTATTATTGCTTGACACCATTTACACATTTATTACAGCGATAATATTTAAAAGGCTGCTGCACAACTTGACCTACTTGGGCTATTCCAGAGTTGAGAACGCAAATATCTCTATTAGAAGAAAGCCATCTCGAGTAAGTTTAAAGTTCTGGTTAATTCTGGTTCAGATATTAAGAGAGTTCTTCCCCCTGTCTTACAGAAGTAAGGCAAGATTTAGGAATTGGAGTACAGATGAATTTAAGGAAAATGAGAGAAATAAAAAAAAAAAAAATAGGCTCTAGGGCCAAGAGAAAATACTGTAGATCTTAGTCTTGTTTGATTAGTAATAAACAAACAAAATAATGAATGAATAGATTTGCACTTTTATTTACAGTACTGATAGCAATGATGTATGCAAGGCTTGCAGTCCAACGGTCTAAAAAGCCATCTGATTTGTAATTGCTGGCTCTGAGCTGATTGGTAGCTATGCTAAGCCTCTGTTTTTGTGGTGTAGTCCAAATCTGTCCATCTCCCAGCTGCTTATTCCATACCGGCCCACTGGGGAGTCTGGAGCCGATCCCAAGCAGCACAGGGCGCGAGGCAGGGGTACACCCTGGAGGGGATGTCAGTCCACATGATTAGCAATATTGGAATTGCTAATTTAACACTGAGGGTTGACACCGTCCTGCAGGAAATTCTCGGTGTTGGACGCTGTAGCTTTTGAGAAACGGCAAGGTATCGAAGTCACGTACATGTTCATCGTTATTCTACCTGGCCTTCTATTGATTACAAAAGACTTCTTGTCTAAATTTGCTTGTGCCTGCAGCCAGCCTTTTATACATTTGTTAGCTTTTAAGTAAACTCGATGTAATTTCTCTCTAGCTAGTGTCCAACCACACTGAGCCAGCCCACGACAGATTAATATATTTTCGAACACGTTCATTTTATTTGTAGCTTGGTATCTCAATTTCATACTCTTTTTAGAATCACTTTGTTGTGTAACTTGTTAGTATTCTTGTATGAACCGCTACAGCTTGCATTTCACTCAAAACACTGAGGCTTCTGGGTGTTCAGGTAAAATTAATTTTGAAAAACACTGGCTGAGGTAAAATCAGTCATGATTTTAGTCATCGGTTGTTGAAGGGGAGAAATGTGAATGCATAAATATTTCAGGCTCGATTTTTTTTTTTTTTTTTTCCTCCCCGCTTCGGTGAACTCAAACCAGCCCCCGGAGTTATTCGTTTGCGAATCTCACTGCACAATGTGAATGAGCTGCTCGGTGCTTTAAAATGATTTGCTGATTTTTAAAGCTTCTTCATAACTCTTGAATTGCATATCCATTGCACGTTTCCTAGTGCGTCTCTCTTTCAACACGGTTTCTACACTGAAAGCGCTCTGTTGAGTAAACGCTTGGAGCGAAATAAAATTTGTCGGAGACTTAGTGTGTGCGGTTTTGACCACTGCAATATACAATGTCAAGCCTTAAATATTTAGTCATTTTCCATTTATACTTGCACAGAATGAGCTTTCTTAATAATGCATGATTACGTGCTATTAACATAATCTATATATCACAATCTATGTTCTATTAATATCGTATATATGTCCCACAATAAAATAGGTCTATAGTAATGTTTTCATATGAATTAACCAGTTATGAGGTTTAGAATAGTAATGATGTCGCTATGACGATACTAAGGAGCAAGTGTTTCAATTTAACATCAGATCCTTTGCCACAGGAAACAGAAGAGTCTTTGATACTATCCTGATATTGGAACTCACACCTCACCGGGATGGCAAGAAATCGGAAATGTCAAGCATCTTGAACATGCCAATTGTGTCTTAAAATATATCTTGCATTTTGAAGTAATGGTCAGCCGCCTCCTCTATAATCAAGTAAAGTTCTCGCGTTCTTTAAGATTATAGCTTCTGCCGTGAGTTAAGCGAAACGTGTGGAATTCAGAGTGGAGCTAATCTGGTTCTAGGGGGTATCAGGGTTAAGGATTTAGCCTTGCTTGCTGTTAGCTCTAGCTCCTAGAAAGGGCTACTGCAGTAGAGTCATGGAATAAGGTACTTAACCAGGACAAATCTGGTACAGTCTCCAGCTGTATTAGTGGGTTAAACTCTAGGCTGTTGTATGTAAAAAGTGTTGAGGCTAACCGTGTTGAATCATTTTTTTAATAATAGGAACGCAGAGGTAACACTTTATACTGTTCCTTAGTTAACAGGTAAATATGCAGGAATTAAGCAGCAACAAAGGAGTAGTGCTTCATTAACACCTAAATTTGTACTATTCACTACTAAGGAATTATGCTTAATTACTCAATAGGTAATAATGAACAAATTATTGTAGTAGTTCGCTATTACTTTATTAGGAAATATTGAGTATTGCTGGTCTCATTGGGAATTATGTACTAACAATGGATTATTTCTTAACTACTAGTTCATTACTCATCAAATGAACAGTGTTTTTTTATAGACTATCAGGAACTTACAGGCTACTATTCTCAACCCTCGCTGACGTCACACTCGCTATAGCCGCAGTGTGTTGTGGGTCAAATCACCATTTTGGTTGTATACAACGCAATGATGACCTCTGGAACATCAAACGTCGAAGCATTTGCGTCCGTTATTATCTTTGGTAAGATGGGATACTCACTCATGCAGTATGAAAGGCTGTCATCCTAAATCACATGGTAGATAGCATAGCAGAAAGGTGGACCGCAACATGAGATTTTTTCGGTTTCCCACTTGGAAAAGAGGATGTGGACAGCAGATAGTGGAGGTAACGAAGAGGCTTCACGTGGCCTGGGTCGCAGCAGTGAGATGGAAGATCACTTTCAACGCGATAACTCCCTTCATGCGTGTTTGCTCTCGCCATTTTCATAAAGGCAACTAAGATGTTTCCTGTTTAATATTACTGAGTATGCATTTTTGTCTTCTAAAGTTGATATTCACGGCGTTTCACACTGCACGAGTGTCCTGTCTTACCAAAGATAAAACCGGACGCAAACGCTCGCTCTTCCGTTGTATAGAAACAAAATGGCGATCTGACCCACAACACACTGTGGCTATAGCAAATGTGACGTCAGCGGACAAACACCCATTGAGTGGACCTGCTGGCTGGGCCAAAAGCATAAAGGTGGACCTCTGGAACGTTTGTTACTGTACATGACATCAGAAAGCAATACCCTGTATAAATAGTTTGAATGGGATGGGTGTGTAATCAATGTAAAGTAATTTGATTTAAATAATTAAGTTGTGATGTTAACATAACATGCTTCAAATTAAATGTTTAAAATGAACTTATGCTGTTGAATGAATGTTTAAGTGAAACATGCTATGTTGACATTCATCGTTCTTATTAACCCCTTAAAAAGAACTCGGCAAATGTTTAAGTGAAAGAAATAGAAGCTTACTCGGTAACATCACATTCATTACTAATGAGTTGCGGTGTGTTTCACTTTATAATACTGTTCTTGTTCTTTAGTAACTCATATTGAAGAAGTCAGTAATCGCCACACTAATGAATTACAACTGGTTTTGTTTAGGTCATCATTAAGACTTCATTCCTTATTTAAAATGCATGCATTAATTCCCTAATGCTTAAAAAAGATCAACAATATGTGGTGGAGCAGATCATGTGGCAAAACACAAGTCTCTGATTGACCATCCCTTCAGTTTGACTTCAAAGCACAGTTTGGAGAACACTGGCACACGGACTGAAGTGAGGTAAAAAATGTAATCGTAGGTACTGTATGCATATTTTATGTGTTAATGAAGCACTATTCCTTTGTTGCTGCTTAATTCCTGCATATTTACCTGTTAACTAAGGAACAGTATTGTAAAGTGTTACCGAACGCGGGTCTCCGAGACCCTGTACGTTTGTGGATGTTGGCATGGTCACGATTTATAGCAACAAATCCATTAGAGAAATGGACGAGATGGCAAAAGCATTTATTGGAAGCATGCATTTAGTCCTATAAATTTGGTTTTGCATTTGCTTTTTAATGGGATTGTGAATCATTTGAAATATGCCATTTAAAAAACAGTTGCTGACAGTGTGAGGCGAAGTGGAGTTGGAGGGAAAATATACAGAAATTATTCCCGTTTTTATATGAATTGCATATTAATGACATAAATTGATGCTCCGCTTCATTTTATCACTCTGCTACCGTTCGCATTTCAGGAATTATCGCTGCGTTGTTAGAGAAAGGTAAGCAGAATGAGTTCAGTCAGCTGTCAAAAATGTTATGATCGCAAGACTGAACAAAATGTGTTTAGGAGGTTCAGGTATTTTCACAGTATAGTACTGTTTTTTAAAAAAAAAAAACTCAAAATGTAAAGCAGTATTGATCAGAATTTTACCAATAAGCCAGAAAAAAATCTTTGAGCTAGACTGATTTATGAGACCTGTAGAATATAAACCAAGTTTACACGTTCCTTACAGGATCCGTAGACCATAAATCTTGATGGATAGATAGACTCAAACAGACAAACCTTTATTAAAGTTCAGGGGGAAATTTTCAAAAGAATTTTTATTGATCTTCAGGTTCTGCTTTTATAGAATGAATTCAATTGTCTCTGATGTTCAAACAAAAAATTTGTATATGCTGGGAATCTCACATGTTGTCTAACCATTTTAAAAACATCAAACTTATGCTAATGTCTAAACAATATTCTACATGCTACTACTACATCAGTAACCGTACTTGGAAGTTAACTTGCAAATCTAGAAACTTCTAACCGGGACTCAGTAGGAAGGTGAACATTCTTTAATTTAGAAATTCCATTCTATGTCTGTCTTATTTAGCATGACATGTATACGTGGGAGTGTCCCTCGTATTATTTTAGCCCACAGCAGTTGGATGGCCAGTGACTGTCCCTGAAGCCAAAATGAAAAGTACCGCAAAGATGTTTGGAGGCAGATGGTATGTCTTGATAATGCAGGCTGGAGAAATTCCTTCTCGGAATAACTGAACACACAACCATGACTGCAATCTTTTTACAGTGACCACACATATACACCCCCCCCCCATATTGGGTAAAGATTGTTGTGAAATATTTCCATGCTTAATAATCTGAGATTTTTTTATCTTATTTTTTTTGTCATATCATCAAGTCACCAGTGGTTGTCCATTGCAGAGTCATTTTTAATTGCAAGGGAATCCATAAGCAGGAAGAGAGTGTAAGAATATGATATTTTTCCCCAAAGAGTATCAAAGTGATCTGGTGCCTATCCCAGTAAATATAAGACTTGTGCACAGGACTCCTTAGCATTGCAGGGAACATTATAGAAGCCAGTAGATAAAAGGGGAAAAATCAACCCCCCCATATAAAAGAATTCCTTCTTCCGGGTGAAAGGTGAAAATAAGGTCAGTTTTTTAATTAACTAATACATTACGTTTTTTCTCACTAAATATATTCATAGATTTAACAGTCAAATTAGCATTTACTCTTTGTAATAACCTTGTAAGGTTTTTGTTTAGCTATTATGATGTTAGCTACTGACACTTAGTAATAATTTACCGTGTGTTTATTTTGAGAAAATCAATAGCAAGAACGCCTTTTTTTCTGTGTTAGCTGAAAACGCTGTGCTGATGTAGTATATGTAATGTCTCACATTTAACTGCATTTAACCATAAAGCCATAAAGCCAATGACCATGGGGGCTGGGGTAATGTTGTTTTCACTGTGGTCGCCATTCAGATGTCAAGTGACACAGCGCATTTCATTTAATGTGCGTTTATGCGCCGTGCTGTGTAGTGGAATAAATTCCGGGAGAGGCCTGGATGAGAGGAACATAATGAACAGGAAAAGTGCTCTTTAAAAGGATATTTACAGATTGATAATGCGGCACAAACGGAGAAGGCTATAGAAGCTGAGCTGCCAGATGTCGTGTTGCCCCGCAGACCAGTGCTTTCTCGGGGAGTTTCTTAGCGTTGCAGCGTTAAATGTTCGGCTGCTGCCAGCGCATGCCAGGGTCACAGCGGACCGCGACGGGGGTCATTGCGGCAAGACGCTCCTCTGGTCTCGCAAGCCGCCCCCCCTGGGGGCCACGCTTAGCGTGTCAGTTTGGAGACCCCCTGGGGATATCAGGTAGCCTGTGCTTTCTTTCCTTTATTCCTTTAATCCCCCGGGGATTAATAAATTGTTCTAAACGTGAGATTGAAGGGGGTAGCGGGTGGGGTGTGGAATTTGCAAGTGCTTGACGGAGAGAGAACTAACGGGATATTTTAAAATAATTATTTCCCCCTGGAAATGAGCTGCAGTCTAAACTTTTTTCTGCATTTTACTAGTTTATCAGATGTTCTCATCCAGAGCACTATTCTATTTAGAAAGCAGGGGCAGCCAGTCCTTGGAGCAATTGGGGAGTTAGGGGTCTCACTCAAGGGCCCCACGGTGATTGTGGCTTACTGTGGGATTTGAACCAACAACCTTTTGTTCACAGGGACTGTGACCGTGAGCCACGTACCACCCCATTTTCTGACTGCGTGTAAGATAACGGCAGCCTGCCCTCATAAATGAAGATGGGATTCGATTTAAGCATTCTATCATCAAGGAGTTTTCTAAGGAAGTGATGAGATCAGTTCTCAATGTAGCAACAGATGGGTTTGGTGATTTAAAAAAAAAATACAGTTTTAAGGTTAATGGTTGCATTCTGTTCAGGGGGTCACTGCAAGAAACGGGAAGAGTGGGCCGTTTAGAGCTATTTCACCTTTAGGGATTAAATTTGTCCATCTGCCTTTCTGTTTTTATTTAATTTTATGTCCTTGCTTATGTCTGGTGGGGTAAGCTCATACCTGTGTTAAGCACCACGCAGCCAATCATGCTGACCTGCAGCCCTGTTATTTCCAGCCACGGCATTTATTCTCATCGCCCCCTGTTTCTCCCCGCACCCCCTTCTCCCCCCCCCCCCCGCCCCTTCCCTTTCGTCACTG
>JAABNY020000040.1:11271898-11300081 GCA_015164015.2 Brevimyrus niger | reverse complement strand
CCCCCCACCCCTTTGATTTCCCCCCACGGCGTTCTTTCCCCCCCCCCCCCCGCCCCCCCACCCCCCCCCCCCCCCGGCACGCCACGCTTCTGATCGCGAAATCGCGGCAGGTCCCATCGCAGCATGAAACGGCTCTGCCTCGATCTCGTCGAATTCGCTTGCTGGTGTAGCGAGGGGTGAGCTGATTAATTACAAACACAGATTCGCGCTGTCGTAAATACGTTCCAGATGGTCAGCATGGCACAGGAAGGACGGCTTGGCGCAATAAAAATTTACTTTTGGAAAAAAAGCTGTGATTTTGTCGGCTAGTATCCGACGGCTACGTGAATGTGCGCTTTAACACCTTTGTTCACTTTGATCTTATGTATGTACGATGTAAAGACACCTTCCCACACCATCATCCCACGGTGTCTCTCATGCAGCAACAACATAATGAGAAGCCAATCAATTAGTAATGAAATCATTTAGACACAAATGCCATCAAACATCAAAACATCAAAATACACTAATTTCTTAAGTATAATTACTTTCAATGCGTTTACACGACAGTTCATAGACTAAATGTGACATTCAATTAATTAAACAATATCAAGCAAAGTGCGACCTGTTTTTGTCATTTTTTTATGGACAAACGACAACTGCAGCCATATTCTGAGTCACTCTAAAGGCCCTGAATCTCACTGCTGTTTGTGACGTGTGACACGCGTGGCATTGTGACACATGGATAAATCCTGCAAGATCTTGAATTACTGTTACCGTGACGCCCATAAATAGCGCTGAAAAATCGCAGCTACGGCTGCTGAAAAGCGGAGGGGATTCCTCCAGGTGGCTTCTGGAGCCGTGAACCTTCATTAAGGTGGAGGCCAGCTCTCGTTACGTTTGTTTTGGCGCTATAAGTGATTGGGCTTTTAAAAAGGATGTGGGTTAGCATATTAGAATTGAACTATTGGCGATGCACAAATATTAAGTCTGAGTGTTGAATCTTGCTTCTCCAGTTCTCTGACACAATGACAACTCCTGAAGAGCGTACCTGGGCTGGCTGCTGGAATACAGAGCATCACTCCACTGAGAGGTGACTCCCAGATCTTCTCCAACCTGGTATGTTCCCCAAAGTCACTTGCATCGACACTATAACTGAATCATTGAGTTATTTTGCAGGCAGTCCCCGGGCAAAGAACGTCCGACTTATGGACAACTCGTACTTAACACTGCAACTTGGATTACCATGAAGGCTATTATATAAAACGTTCAGGTTAAATGCAAAGGATTGTAATAAAAAAAGGCATACACTTATTTGTGATGCTCATGAAAACATTACACTACTTCAGCAGTTCGACAGCTGGACCTAGAGTACGGTATGCAATTACTTTTATTATTTCTGTATTACTATTAATAATATATACCACATTATCATCTTCCTGAT
The DNA here is from genome assembly GCA_015164015.2 of Brevimyrus niger. Classification (NCBI taxonomy): domain Eukaryota; kingdom Metazoa; phylum Chordata; class Actinopteri; order Osteoglossiformes; family Mormyridae; genus Brevimyrus; species Brevimyrus niger. Next base: position 11,298,658 of record JAABNY020000040.1, on the reverse strand, counting down.
TTACCTATAAACTCGACTTGAATACAGACTTAGGGAATGGATCTTATTCATAACCTGAGGACTGCCTGTATGTTGCATTTAATATTATAGAAAAACAGGAACAAGAAAGGATTTACATTTTGCAATTACATTACACACAAATAGCGTATGTTTAGGTATATGAACACTGGAGTGACTGGGACAGTTTGGATTAGTAGATGAGGACACAGAGGTTCGTCTCAACGTATTTCAACATTGCTTCCGTTGTTTCATATAAATTTTTACTTATTATTTATAATAGCATTAATACCAGAGTTGATTGGCAGTTAATTTATAACAATACTGCTTTGCTGGCTCTTGATCTGAATTTAAATTGTTCCTTTCACATCCCTACGGCATAAACAAGCAGCAACTCGTCAGTTTTTGGTACTAGTATAGTGGTTAAGGTCGTCCACCTACCCTCTGGTCAAAGACTTATCTGCATAATGAATATTAGTGATGCTCGCTGATTCCCAGAGGCTATTAAAACACCTAGTGATAATAATGACTGGTGATTCCCATTGTGCTCCAGCAAGGCTGTTAAATGGATCCATAGTCCCCTTGGTTACATAACCATAGTCACACTGTGGCCTGTACTGCAACTTCTCTCTGTACCGGATTTTTCACTTCATGTGTTGCTTTCATAAGAGGGAAGCTGCAGTTTCCATTTCCCTGACTTTAAATGGTTAAAAGCTCTGTAATTAGACACTGAATTGATGTCGGGTTGAACTCGTTCCTATTGTTAATTAAAGTGCAATGTCATGACATGGTTACAGTCCTGCAAGCTATCTTCGGAGTCCCTGTAAAAAGGAGAAATGTTTTCTGTCTTTCCTGAACATTTATTGCGAGAGATTCATTTTCATTTAAAAAAAAAAAAACATTTGAAAATATACACTGGTTGAATAAGCGCGCATATAAATGACTAAACAAATAGCTTCAGTAAAGATATTTCACGACGCGCCTTAACATGATCACTTTCCATTATAGAGCTGCCATTTATGTGAAGGTATTACAAATTACACGTTGAGCCGGCTGACCTTTTGGGTTTGAAGTGAGACAAAAATCAATCCGACAGTGGGCCGTCTGTGAAGACCGCGCTTCGTTGCTGTGTGTGTGTTGCTCGCTAAATTGGCAGAATACAGGTTCCGTGGGGGAGGGGGGGGGGGGCTGCCCTGTTTGCCTGAACAAATGAAAGAGCTGAATTGGCCAACAGGTCAGCCCACCCTGTGGTTCGTGTGGCTCCCCACACTGGCACGCTGTAAGATGGTGCCGTTCTTCAGATGAGACTTAAAGCCCGACACGCTGAGGTAGTGAACAGTCCTTGGGCATCTTTCGATAGAGTAGGGGTGGTACCCCGATGCCCTGCTTAAAATTGCCCACTGTGGCCCTTTCGAATCTAGCCTCTTGAACGCCCCTTATAACACCCCCCCACCACCGCCACCTTAGCTACTGTATGGTGAGCGTATTGGTCTGGGGTGGCTCCTGTCGCATAATCCATCTGGGGGCTACACAGTGGTGGTGGTTGAAGTGGCTTCCCATTGGTTCAGTAAAGAGTTTTGGGCGTCTTGTAAAGCCCTTTGTAAATGTGACATTAATTCAGCTGATATTCGTGTTCCCTCTAATATAAAAGACATTTATAGCTGATTTGACCGTTTGCCATGTGGGAGGGCTAGGCAAATTTGAGGAGCCTACACTTTAAAGTAGACACATGTATTTCTTTGTACTTAAAATGAACATATTTAGTTACGCTTATTGAGGGGTACTCAGTCTAACTATGTTGCAAGCTATGTTAGGGACTGTAAATAGTTCTTCTCTTTGGGGAACGTTTTGAATTTTTTGGACAGGGGAAGACCTTTGATGTTACGAATTCATAGGAGAGATTAATGGAAAAGATTAGGGGCCAGTGTCTCCGAACTCCAAAGGCATTTTGCTTTGTAAGGAACAAAGAGCTGTTATACTTTCATTTTGTTGCCTCAGATTTTCCAAAACTCACATCGCTGTCGTCGTCAGCGTCTCCCAGATACCGGAATTCCCATGAAATGTGCTTCAGATGTACTGGGTTTCAGCAGCGCATGACAGAGGATGTTGGTAAATGTACATACAATGTCGTCTCCCCCGTCTCTGTGGTGTTCTCGAATTCTCTGCGTTTAAAAAAAATGGTGGAGAAAAAAATTTAAAAAAAAATAATCCCAGCCATGAAATTTCTTGCTCCGCTGGGGGGCTGTAGCTGTAAATGACCCCCCCCAGGTTATGGACTCTATACTTAATGTTGCCTATACAACAAACTGAGATTGATGTGTCGCTTGACTGCCCTAGTAAATTTTGCACTGTACCCAATCTGTCTATATTTCCTGGAGGTACATTAAAAATTGAGTCTTCTGTTGAGAAATTATGGGCGACAGGGTGTGCATTGTGTTGAGGTTTGTGTCTTTCTTCTAAAAGCTGCAGAATTATGTGATGGTCTGCTATAACAGCTAAAATATAAGTAAAACATGCATGTTTTAATAGTCAAGCACCATTTACAATTTAATACCTGTAAATTATCATTTAAATTCATATAATTTAAATTCAATCCCATGAACAGAGGGAATTCAGTTATGTGAGAAGTAATATAGTTTGAATTTTGCATTCAGAGAAGTATAGAGCAGTTTTTCCCAGTCTGGTCCTTGGGGACCTGTGGACAGTCCATATTTTTGCTACCCAGACCTGAAAGGGAGCAAAAATGTGGACCGTCCGTGGGTCCCCGAGGACCGGATTGGGAAACGCTACTGTAGAGAATCATTGTGTAACATCCTCAGATTTTCTGAATTCATTGGGAGCTTGTGTCACCCTTGTTTAAAATGACCCCCATATCAGACATCAATAGGCACATATAAGGGTAAAGTAGTCATAAGCACCCAATAACGACCCTTTGTTTTAACGTGCTTTATCCCCACTGTTAGCATGCTATGAATACCCCGAATGCAGTTCATAACACTTACCTTTAATCGTGTGGTGCTGTAGTTTGCATTCCATTGGAACTCCACAAAGGTGGAAATTGCCCAAAAGTGGGAGAAAAAAATTAGCATTTTAATGAGCTTCAGCTCACCAGAACTGAATAACATTCTAGACTGCTACATCAAACACGTTTCACTTATCTCCTGCTTTCCACACTGCTCCTAATTAGACTAAATATAATGAATAGCCAACCAGTGTTGGGTATAATGTACAATGCGCTTGGATGTTAGTGACTCTGCTTGTAGATTCGCTCCAAAAAATGAATTTGACTCCAGTCCCATAAAGAAAAATGTTTTCTTTAATCAAGACTACTTTCATTTTAGACTATATATCAACTCAATTTCTCGGGGCCGTGATTTGTTACGTTTTTTTTTTTGTCCCCCCCCTTTGGTTATTCAACATGCCTATCCAACCATACGATCACGTGGTTCTGCCGGTATTCCCGTCTCCGTAAATAGAAGGGCGTTTTACATCTGACGAGAGAGATGTAATTCTATTTTGGCAGGTATATGACAGCAGTTTGCCACAAGGACCCAATAGAAAAATAAATGTCGAAAAACAAAATGGAAACCCAAATGAGGTCAAGGTCCCTTTTAAGGCTTTTACACTGAAAGTCTCCAGACATGAAACGTCCGAAATCGGAAGGAATCATAGCTTAGTTAGAGGCAGACCAGCAGTACTGGTTGAGATGCAGCCATCCCTGCTGCTTCAGGTCCTCCCCCATCATCCACCTTCCTTAGCTCCACTCAGCTCGCCATATAAACACCATTTCCAGGCTATGGGTCCAACTAGGACCAGCTGGATTCCATTCGTTGGCTTACATGCAAGCTCTGATGCGGAAAATATTTTTACCCAAACCCAGCATGGTGCTATTGTTCTCCTCTAGTCTCATTCGCTGAATTATGAAGTGGAAACTGAAGGGAAAACGAACATTTACTCATTATAATGGAGGTTAGTTACAGGGCCTGGCAGCCGACATTAGGGAAGGCACTCTTGGCTAGTAGGCGAGGATTATGCCCTTATCTGGCGTATTGTGAACACTGAGCATTGCGACAGCCGCACAGCTGGGCTTGTGCTCCCTGTTAGCAGAAGGCAGATTCCACACGTCGTTGCCTTTCAAGACTTACTTCCTAAAGAAGATTTCGATGCCTGATTTAATGTGCCTCGGAGACGGAAAATGCGACATAAGGATGCAAGAGTGTGCCGAAAACTGGCCAGATGTTATGGGTCACAGCACAAGGTACACGGTGTTCCGAGTCCCAGAGAAGGGCCTTATCGTAGCAGTCCAGTCATTCTCTGTGTACTTCAGTCTGTCTCCCTTTTTTAACGCACAGATTTCACTGACTAAGACTTTTCTTTTCTCACCATGGTCCGCCTCCGTTCTGAATTTTAAATTTGGTTGAAGACACTGTAATTGTCCTTGTCATGAATTGTCCACGCGCTGCTTCGGGGGGGAGAGAGCACAGCCGTCCAGTATGGCTCCCACATTAACATCTTTCTCACGTCCTCCCAAAACGATATTGTTTCTCTGGCTCATTCCTCGCACATTCCATTTCTGCGTGCCTGTCAGTTTTGCAGTGCAATTACTGCGCGTGTGTTCCCTCAGTTAGCATTTTAAAAACTGCTGTAAACTTGTAGATCCAGTTGCAAAAGTCTGTGTTCCCTGTAGTGGACTTGTATCTTGTTCCGGTTGATGGATGGATGGATGGATGGATGGATGGATGGAAATCCAACTTGCACAAACATGTTGTCTACTGGCATGTCCTTTGCCAATTCGCCTTACAATAGTGATACAATGGCTAGTTATAAGAGCCCTGTGCCTGACAATTAAAATTGTATTATTGTATTGCAATAAAGAAACTTTCCTGTACTGAAATCTGCTAAGAAAACATTTCCCATCATGGTGTATATATCTATTTTTTTAATCTGTTATTCACCGCTGTGGAGCAACCGGCCAATGAAGATTAGTTGATCTAAAGCCAAATGGATTTCGGAATATTCCCAAATAACTTGGTTCTGCTACAAAATGCAGCTATGCATTATGCTCTTTCTTTTTCAGGCTGTGGGAGGAAAAATGTATATTTATTAAAGATATGTATCAAATGCATGAACAACTTTGCAGAAAGCATTCACGGCATTGAAGAAAGGAGTGGAAATGAGATTATCCTTGTTTATACCTTAAAATATCGGCTGACAGTTTGTGACCGTGCCCTGCAAGAGCGCCCGATTTGTCCCGGCTTTGGCTCGGCTTAGGGACCTTGTGGATGAAGACACTGTCATACTGGTTGCAGGCCAGCATAAATTAGGGACTTGTTAAATGTTAAGGTTTGGCCCGTCAGCAGAAACTATTTTGAAGTCCGTCCATTCAGGCCTAACTCTCCACTGGTATTTCCGCTCTATCTGTGACCACCTGCCTAGGCGGCGGGGGAGATTTATGGGACTGCGTGGTGCTTTTTCTGTCTCCCGACGGAGTGTCCCAAAGCGGCGCTGTGGGGATCGAAGGACGGCCTGCACGTCACAGCACACACTGATCTCTGGGGGCTTAGCAACACCCTCTTGGGCCTTCAGAGGATCTCGAGTGGATCTTGCATCTATTATTAACAACGTGGCACATTAAAGCTCTGGAAAGGCGTTTCATGAACTTTGGAGAAATGTCAGAGACACAGACACGCTCATATGTAGACTCTCGGGGATGCACACACACACACACATACATATGAACATATGTAAATGCAGGCAGGCATGCACACGCACCCACACACATATGTACATACATATATAGATACACAATTGTGTATGTATGTAGGCAAACACACACATACATACTTACATACATACACACACACACACACACACACACACACAAAGGAACAAAACTTTACAAATGTAGACACACGCACTCATACTCACACACGCACTGTCTTATAATGATTCACATGTTAATGCGAACTATGACAACCTTAACCCTACCCAGTCCTAACCATCACCATAAGTAACCAAACAAAATACAAGTTTTTGAATTTTTAAGTTTTTTCATTGCAGTCACAGATTTTTATAAAATAAGAGTTTTTCCCCATCTGAGAACCAAGAACCTGGTCCCCATAAAGTATCAAATGCATTGGGGAGATTTGGTCCCCACAAGGTAAGGTATACTTGGACCACACACACACACACACACACACACACACACACACACACACAAATGGACATGATGAGAAGGTGTATGTCAGCTTAATCTGCTATCCTGTCATGCAGTGCTCTTGTTAGAGGTCAGGATCGCTTATTGCATGTGGAGGTGCATTGGAAAAGCCCTGCAGTGACTGAAGTGGCCCTGCTCTTGGACTGAAGGGACACTTTCAATCTTCCTCTCGCAATCTCTTCTCAAGGAGAAGACTAAACAAGGACCCAAACTGGAGGGCGGAAGACTTTGTTCTGGGTAACGTCACTATTGATCTATTAAGTGTATTTTTCCCCCCATTTTCTAAAATGGAAAATCAGGTTTCTTTCCCTCTTTCTAAAAGGTGAAAGTGAAACTGCATTTGCCCCCACCCCTCCCTTCTGGTGAAATATTAACACCGCCTTTATTTGCAGTATCTTAAGTATCTTGAAGGAACCGTTCCAGGAGAAAAAGCTGAAGACTGAATTGATGATTCTGGCTTTAATTAGTATAGCCTGTATTAGTGATCACACCAAATCTTTACAGGCTATGCTAATCTATGCCAGAATCAGCAATGCAATTGGACCAGCCGGCCTTCAACATTGTATTTATCATTATTTTCTATTTTACTTTGTTTACAGTATGACTTTACTGTGTGATGTTCTGATGGTGTATATATATCGGTTATCAAATTATTTGTGTAATTAATAGAAATTCATCTGTACATTAAGTGTAAGTTTATTTGTAAAAAATATATATCATAGTGTGCTATGGAAAAAGTAACATGTTTTTTTTTTTTCTCAATAATTATTTTATGATCATTTTGAAGGTCAGTTCCACCTTTCTGTTCCTATGGCTGTTTTTGGTTAAAGGACAGAGAAGGTGTTGAAAGAGAGAATATTTTGTTCTTTCTAGTTCGTAGATGAGCATAGATATATGTATCTACAGGGTAGGTTAACAAATGGTGTTTGAATGTAGAACTTAAAAATAAAATCTTAATAGCTGTAAGTATATCAAGGAAATGTGTGACTGTGTATGACACATTTAGCCTTTATATTAAACTGGTAGTCATTCCAATTAATGTAAACAATCCTATCTTCCACAGCCAACAATAATGACTCACAATTATCAATTATGTAAATATGTTTGTCCAGGTTTTCATCCAACCGAAAACCAGAGTGATTAAAACCATTTTGCTTTTTGTAGTTCTTTAATATTTTATTCATCCATCCATCCATCCATCCATCCATCCAATTATATTAACCATTTATCCCAGTGACTCAAAATTCTATAAAATTTGCTAAATGGCCTTTTTATTTCAGCTCTCCTGTTGGTTTTTAAATTCCTTCTCAAATGACTCTTGACAGATCAGGTTTTGTAATTTTAATCTTGTTTTTAACGCCAGTTCGTTTCAGGCGTACTGTCTGACAAATCAAAGCCACACATTTCAATTTTTAAAATCCAGCTTTGAACAACTAGTCAAAACATGTATGTTATCTCATGAATGTGTCCAAATAAGCCCCCGACAGTGAACTTTGTGAGTGGTAAACTAGGTCTCTTCATGTCATGAGTGGAGTCCAGTGGGAGCATAATTGTAATGAATGGAACCCAGTTGCACTTTATCACTTCCAGTAGTGCTCTATTAGTAAAGAGAGGGACCTGGTAAACCTGTACAGTGACTGTATTCAGCAAGCAGTGTATGCAGAGAGACTGGCATTTCTCCAGTGGCTAAAATGAGGGGTAAATGTCAGGTGAGCCTGGAGGGGTCTGGCGTGAAAGGTGCAAGAATGTTAATGCGCATCCCAGGGTGGCGGGGTGGGAGGAGGGGGGGGGCGATGCTGTCAGCTGCAACCGCTCTCTGCCTCCTAAACGGCAGTGCTGCTCCCTGTGTGTCCAGTAGCGACATCAGTGATTCTCAGCAGCCTCTCGCCACCACGGTGATTAAAACTCATTTACTGACACTTATATATATATATATCCAGGTGAGCTCATTATGAACCTGATATCATTATTCTAAAACTGAACTATAATGCTCACCGCAACATATTAATCGGCAGGAGTGAGGGAGACATGTTTTTTTAAATCGGCCATTACAAAATAATAACAGTTTGAAAAACAATTCTGGCCATCGGCTGCTTCAAGGGGAACTTGAATTATGTTGCCGTGCAGGGTGTGGTAAGACGACGTCGCCCCAGTAACCGGGCAGCAGCCGGATGCGGCGCCCTCCGTGTTGGCAGCCTCCTCCGCTGCCGTGCCTGGGACGTGATGGTGGATGCTGCATCTGCTGCAGGCCACCGGGGCCAATACACTAAAGGAAGGTTATATGGTTTAGTAGGACTTTTTGGAATGTATTTTCAGACCCAGACAGGTTGTGTGCCAATAGACAATACTCCACATCAGGGTTAGAACCTCTGATTTTAAAGCTTTAGGATTAATGTCCAAGGTGCTATTACAGAGTCTGCAACAGTCTAAACATCTGGCAGGAAACAATGTTTATGATCAGGGCGGCATGGTGGCTGTCTGGGTATGACCACGGCCTCTTACCACTGGTCTGAGTCTCTGTCCTCTCTCTGTTCATATGGATATTTTCCCTCAGTTCGAAGACATGTGGTTTAGGTGAATCGGTTACTCAAAAATGAGGCTGCAAGGATTTAGATTTTCGCGGTTCGGTTGGTATTTCAGCTCGCAGGTCACGATTCAGTGAATTTCGGTTCAGATTTTGTCCAGAGCTGATACACAAACGGCAGACTTCACTTTTGCAGGTGGGTCTCTAAGACGGTCCATCGTGCGCACTTTCATATGCAGTGATTGATTGGCTGACCAGGTCGACTTTAAGCAATTATGTGAGCGATTACTTTAGATATGAGACCACAGTCCTGTCTGTCTTTATTTATGACCTTATTGTTTTGACATTTGAATAATGTTTTGACTTATAGCATGAGAGATTACATCAATCTGTGACTCCACTGGGAAATTCCGAAGTTCCTATAGATAATTGCATGTTTTCGGTATAATAATTGATTTGTCAAAAATCATTTCAGCGCACCAAACCATGACCTGTGTAGCGTGGTTTTCTTGGTGAACCATTTCACCCCCCCTCTAAATTGTCCCTATTCTGTGTCTTACAATGGACTGGTATCCAATAAAGAATCTCTTCTGCTTTGCTTTTTCCAGTACAAACACCAATCTTGTGGTGACACTACTATGGAATCATAAATTAATAAACCCAAACAAAATCTTACTGCATATATTTACGATTATGCTGCTGATTCCATTAATATAATTTGGTTGTTTCACGGAAAGAAGGTCTTTCCTGGATACCTGTGTCCAGGAACTAGAATGAATGTCATGATGGAACTGCATGATTTCACTGGAAAGTATTGATTTTTGAGGTATAGCAGAAATGACAGATGTACTGCTTTAAAGAAAATCCATGATTGTTGGATAGCCATTGGCCTTCAGGATCTCTTTAACCATTATAAAAAAAAGCAATGTTTCCTTGTTAAGCAAATTGATTCCCTTTACATATCATTAAGTACCATTAAGATGTTTGATTGGGTCTTCTACAGGCATTTTACATTAGTAAAAGTAAATGACCTTCTTATTAGACATGCTACTTTGATTAGGCTGGATCCTGTTTAACCTTCATGACTTGTTCACCAGGCCTGTGTTTTGCAGAGACACTGGATCTGTTTTTTGTCCCTGGTGCCACAGAAGATGTTAAGAGCGTGAATGTCAGTGTGTGTATTGAATATCCTGTCTAATATCAGCTCCCATAGCTAAAGACGGGCCTTTGGAGAGATTTAAATCCCAGCATGAAAGAACAGGACGTCTAAATCTGTGGGCTTCTGCTGTGTTTGTGGGATTCAGGAGGAGTAAAGTGCATAAGCCCTCCGCAGGCGCCGTCTCTTCTCAGTGCCCCTTGGTATTGATGTGTTCATTTAACCTCAGATAGAATTTCACTTTCTACAGTAGCAGCAAATGGAACGATCGTCAAGTTGCGTTTTGTGACCAGAAGGTGACAGATTTACATTTTCTGACGATCGGTTCTGCACTTCAATGAGGAACTTGACAAGGATTTCTTGGATTAAAATTTGTCAGTATAAACTGGTTTGAGTTGAGTTGAATAAAGTATGGTACTGCTGGTTAGGTAATGTGACGTTCTGAAATGGTGTCTCATCACGTCTAATGGTGCGTTTCCACTGCCACCAGGAGCCGAGCCGTACCGTGAACTGACGGTTTTCCATTGCAAAGTATGCGAGCCGCACCCAAGCCGTACCACTGATGACATGGCCCTACTTACTATCGGGGTCGAAAGAGTGACCAAACTGAGATGGTTGTGTCACCACCACCTGATGGGCCAAAACACAGGGAGACGACGATGTTCTGCATCGATATGCATGGATTATCTGAAGGAAAAAACTGAATATTCTGTACGTTATTCATTATTAGTGGTATCGCATATTGCGATGTATTAATGCATTCCCAATAACTCGGAATATGAAAATTTCCAACTTCCTACTTAAAAACCGTACTTTCCAAAGTACCGTAGAATGGCTGAATGGAATGGATTCGTAATGCAAATTTACACAAGCGAATGCTAATTCCGCAAGCATCTGATGCTAACATACATGGACATACTAACAGAAATTAGCACAAAGCATAAAACAATAGAAAAAAAAAAGAGGAAAAGATGGCACATGCTTAATCATGATGTACGCCGTGTGAACAGTAAGCAAGCGTCTCTCTCCAAACCCAACGTCTTTACCAAGCCGACCCTTCTGCAGAGAAAAGCCGTGGAACCGTGCTGTAACTAGTCTCTCTTGGCAGTAGGGCTCAGGTCCTGTACGCCAGTGGAAAAACACCATAACGGTTCCCATTACTTGGGAACAATCAATGGAGCTTGGTCAGTGCAAAAGATGTGTTGGGACTGGACTGGGTTCCTGGGGCTCTCCGATCAATTAGCCCAACCTCACGATGCGAAGCACCTTCCCTCGGGATTTTCTCAGCCTGGCTGTTTCCTGAAAGGGTCATTTCCGGGGGCCTCGGCACCTCTTTTCACACGATTATGTTGGCATCGCCAAATATGGTGGTTTATTAATTTCCTACCACAGTAATCTCGCCTGGTGTCCATTACATTGATTTGTGCCGCAGCCAGAAGTAAAATAAATAAGCCAAAACACGCCACGCATATTTCATCCGGACATATTTTTATGACGGCACATGTTGAGATTTGTTATGCTTTAATTTTTTCCAATGTTCGGAGACCTTATTAGAAACAGGCAGTAATTCAGACACTCCTGCTCAATTGAATGTTTCAGTGTCCTCCTGCCAGGTGCGGGCTTTCCGCAGTCATCAATTTAAAACGGGCGCTTGGCAGCATCGTCACGATAATGTTAATCCTGTACTGCCTGTCCTCTGCACACTTTGGCAATTGTCTGACAAAGGCAGGCTAGGGGCAAGAAAAAATCTACGTGCGAATGACACCCAGCTGACAACTTTTAACGGTGATTGAATCACCGCAGACTGGTGAAGAGTTGAGTGCAACAAGGTAATTCCAGCCAAGCGAACCAAAATGATTTTAATGAGGGCTTGTGTTACACTCTCTCTTCCTCCTTCACCAATCTCAGCTCTGGTGATTCACTGTATCAGGGCCATCTTTGTTATGGCTCTTTCATGCCGCCTAAGATTAGCCAAACCCTAAACATATACCACGTGGAAAGAGTGGAGTAGCAATGTTACGTGTCTTGGGTGCAAAATTTGCCTATTTCTAGTGTTTCTTGCAGCATATTATTTTCCCGTTTGTGCACCTTGAGGGCATAAGAATAATGGAAACATTTAGTTCCCTTGGAGTTTGGGGAGATTTTCAAAGTGCGCAGACTTTCATGTATACCTTGTTAGAAGGCAGGAGTCCTGTTTCAAATCGAAGCGAAGATGTGTTGAGCATTTTAGGGGAGTGTATCCTGATTTAGATACAATCAGTCCATTGTGATAGGAAACACCGTAGTTAGGCATTACTATAATGCTGGCTTTGTAGTTTTTGCTAGAATGTGGGGAGTCTATTTTTTGCCACGCCAGCAAAGATCACACTCACGGTCCTGTCCACTGCGTTTTTTTTGTGTGTGTTACACTAAATATGCTTTGGTGATAAGAGTTTAATTTTCCAAAGTTCTTCAAACATTCTAATACCACATAACTTGGACAAGTGAGAGTAAACTATAGTGATGAATCATTGGCAAACAACTTGGCTGTAAGACACAGCTTCTTTAAAAGAACATATTATGCACTAAAACAATGATTTTTTTTTAAAGCCAATCAGATTCTAGTATCCAAAGTATTTGAACTATTTATTCCAATCTCCTTGAGCTTGAAAGTTGAAGCTTATGCAAACGAGTTTCATTGCTGAGGCCATGCAGAATCTGAAGATAAGACGGACTATGGAGGACAAAACGTGACTTGGATAAATGTCCTGTAGACCTACGTATAAAAAAACAACATAAATTAACAAATGAATAAATTCATGGCATAAAATATTTATTTGTTTGTATTTTTCCGTACATTTTTTGAGCTTTATAAGCTGCTTTAAGACAAAGACTGTCGCCCCAGGAAAACAAAGCACAATAGGAATTGGATAACTGCCGGCGATTTCCAACCCTTTTCTATTGCGAAGGATCAAGAATCCAGAAAGTACAGCCACGCTGTTCATCCAGTGCACTGTATGTTATTTTAAAACAATGTTACTCTCTTAATCACTGCACGACTGTATGATGAAGCACCTATGGGCATCACTGAGAGAGAGGGCTCAAAAGCCTCTGCAGTTTGCTTAACAACATGACTCATGCTGATTCGCTCAGATACCACTCACCATACAGCGGGTCAGAGGGCGATTTGGAGCCAAAGGGTGCATAGTATAACATTTCAATCTATGGAGTATAGATTTGATACTGATTTATTGATGCTACAGTATATGTGGTCTCTCTAGGTCAGGGTTCTTCAGATATGGACCTTGATTCCAAATCCAGGCCTTGTTTTCAGTTCTCCCTGGTAGTTAGATTATTAATTACTGATCCTGATTGGCCAAAGAGGCTTCACACCCGGTTCACAGGTAAAGGAAGGCTGGGAAATCGGCAGTGCTCTGGCCCTGAGGGTCGTGATTTGAATAGCCCCGATCTAGATTAATTAAGCCTTAAAGGGTGCATTGAGGAATTTCATATGTGAAGAAGAAAAGAAATCATGCACTAAAATGCATCCTGCCAATGGAAACATTGCTGGACCATGCCAGACTACTTGTCTACAGACTCGGCACTGCAGCCGCACAAATTTTGACTTTTCTGCACCCGTAGAAGCAGTCTCACTTTTCAGCGTGAGAATGATTTTGTGGTTAATGCGTTTAATGCTTGGCTATGGAAATTCCGGTACAGTTGCTAATACTTTTGAAAAGTTAGAGAGAAGCCTGAGTAGGCCTTGGTTCACGCATTCTGTCATCTCTAGAAGGAAACACCTTGCTTGGATCCAGAGCCCCGCCCAACATGTTTTGTGGTCCTAAATAAAATTTGATTAACCTACTTGTCATTTGTCATCTTCCTTTCCGTTCCGACGGGGTGATGAAATAGGGCCCCCCCTAGTGGCCGCTGGGCTCTAAGCAGCCACTTAGTTCACATACGCCTTAGGTCGGCCCAGCTCGGATCTTTTTCATGTCCGACTTGCAGTTCCAACCATGTGTGTGAGTAGCGAGCTCTTTCTTTTCTAATGTCCTCCTTGGGTTGTACAGATTTTATTGTGGATGGAAGCCAGTAAATGTATTGAGCTCTTAAATGCCTTAAATAAGACACTGAATTGCAGTCAGAACTGTCACTGGGTCATCATGATGACCAGGTTCTGTTGCAGTTTTGACATGTTCATATTTTTTGAGGGAACATGGATTGCTCCATAGTTATTTTTGAAGAACTTGTCTGGTCAAGCATGCATATTTATGTTCTTGAACCAGCTAGACTTGTACTTGTGTATTGGTTATTCTAGATGGTGTATCAGAACTTCTTATTTGATAAATGAAAATAAGGGAATGTTTAGTATTTGTTTTCCAATTTAATACACTTTTGTAATTGATATCTGTTCAGTCTGGAAGATACCAGGAATTCTCAGGAATCATACTTGTTCAATGCTGATTTCTACAGATACACCATCTAAAAATAATATTTTCTGTGGAAAAATATTTTTTCCTAAGAAAGGCATTAAGGCAATGTATTCTGAGGTTTACCCTGAGAAACCCCATATGGGTACAGATCATCTTCTTTGAGGGGTTTGTCTTCTCTCATTTTATTTAAAACTTAAATGATTATGAATTTCTGCTTGTAGCATAGTCCCAAAGCTGCCCCCCCCAGCTGGCAGAAGGTTTACTTACCACTGCCACTACTCTACACATTCTCTACACATCTGTGCCATATCTGTCATGTTAGCGTGGATTAAATATTTAATATGGTTCTTGAGGGGTGGAGAAGTCTAGGCAAGGGTTTTCTATTGTGCCAATTGTTGTGAAAAAACATTGTGCACGATGCTTAGCTTTCATTGCCTGTAATGGCTTCTTGGGTCTCCGCCGTGAATGATACTCATTTTCAATATCCCAGCCACAGAGGGAAGGCTACGGAGATGATAAGAGCATGTATTGGGTCTGGCTAATGCCTAACTGATAACGTTTTATTATTTGGCCGTTGAACTGGAAAATCGGAATCGACCCAACAGCCATTGTAATATCTTTTAAGAGAAAGTACACAAGCTGATCTTTCGACCTTCACGGGATCTTATTGAAAGTGCCCTTTGGTATTTGCGTTGCGAATAACGCCGCTTTCGTATTGGCTGACTCCCTCAGATCGAGAGCCTGAGTCAAATAACCTGTCTCCAGTGTTCACGACGGCGGGTTTGCCCAGCGGCAGGTGAACAGTGTGTCCCTCTGAGATGAAGTCACATTGCCCGCGTGCCTGTCATGTCTGTTTTAGTCACGGCTGTCGTCTTTCGCATCCCGACTTTGCCAGGCTGTTGATGATGCATCAGTGGATCGGAGCCACTGTTGTGAGGTGGAGGTCTGTAACATTGAGGGAGTGACGTGCAGGACCAAAAATAGGGGGTAATGCACCACTGTAAACATTGCAAAGGTGTGCCCCCTCGTAGTGCACCTCCATCTAACTAGTCTTTGTGTTCTAGAGGTATGTTATGACACCAGTGAAACAGACATGAACCAGCACCGTTCTGTAGGGTGGTACATATTTGTTAAGTGGGATCCTTAGGTCATGTAGTTTAAGTGCTTTAACAGTGCAGTGTTTGTGTTTTTTTATATACAGGTCTTGAAAAAAATAAAGCAGCCACTTCATATTTTATTTGGAATTTGTGTTATATCCTGATTTAATCCTGGTTCTGCTGGCAGAAGGCTACACTGCGAGGAAGGCTGCTTCCAGGCTCAAAGTTTCTGAAATCGTAGTACATGGGAACAATGTGAAGCAGGAGACACTGCCGATGACCACAAACCAGCCAGGTAAAGGGCGGAAGAAACTTTCTAATGTCGTAGGTGACTGTCAACTTTCCCAATAGTGCCTCATGAATTGGAGGATGACATCCACTGACCTTCAAAAAGAATGGGAGACATTAAGTGGTGTGAAATGCACTGCTAGGACAGTTCATAAGAGGCTCCTAGAAGCAGGACTGAAGACCCATAAAGCAAGGAAGAAGCCCTTCATCAGTGACGAGCAGAGAAGAGCCAGGCTGGAGTTTGCAAAAAAAAATGTATATTTCACTCAGAACTGTACCCATAAAATGAGAAATAAGTGAAACTAAAATTGTTGCTTTGATCTCTTAATTTTTTCCAAAGCTTGTATATCTGAGGTGTACTGACTGATTATATGCTGACAGAAGCCACTCTCCTATAATGTACCTCCATTTTTATTGGTTCAGCACAAGCTCACTAAGCTGGTTGAGCAGAAGATTCAAACCCGATAGAAGTTCATTGTGCCAAGTTGTTATGACAGCCTAAAATCAGCATAAACCTGAGAGAGGCACCTCACCGTTAAAAGGTCCATTTCCATAATCTGCTCCTGTTAAGTGTGAATGAACTATGTTTTTTTCACTGAGGCTGAGACAGTGTTGAGTTTAGCCGTTTTCACACTGCAGGAACATTTTTTTCTGGAACCTAGAATCATCTTCTGGAACCAGAGACATTTGATGTGTTCACGCTGCAGGAACCCGGCCCAGTTGTAGTTCCAGAGTGCTTTTTTAATACCTACTCTAGACTCGGAACTTCCACAAACTACTAAGGAGGTGTTTACAGTGAAAGCATGATGATTTGTTGATCACAAGCACCGGCACTAACTTGCTACATGTATTTAATTAGCGGAGCAGAAATTGGGCAGAAGGACTTATTTTTATACTAAAGTTGCATCTGTGCCTTTCTGGTGAAGACCTCCCTCTCTGCCGTGTCAGCTTGGCCTTCCCTCTGGGTCTCTGTGAGCCCCGTGATTCACACTTAGTCGGTCACAGACATGCCGACCTGAAGAAGCAGAGGTCCTCTGCATCTCCTTTTGTTTGACATCTGGAGGCCATGTTCATGTAGCGACGTCAGTGTCACGTGGCATCCTCAACCAACACAGCAAAAATCGACCAAGAAACGTACAGCGATCCCACCCCGCTGATGCTTGGACCCCTAAAAATATGTATTTGGTGCTGGAGAGTTAATAGGTTAAGGGAAGGATGCTCATTAAGACAGAGGGGAGCAGAGGTGAAGTGCATCATCTCCCTGCAGGGATGGGTGGTGAGAAAAATGGAATTCAAGTCAGGGAGTGAGCTCAGCCTGAAACTCAATTTGGAGGGCTCCTTTTAATTACCGCCCCTACTTACATCTTAATTGGCCTGTAATTGGGCTGTTATTTTGAATTACATTTCCTTTTATGCATAGTAATTAGTGATTGACTTAATTTGCTTTAAAATGTTAACCCCATCAAGCCTGTGTCATTGCCATAGATAATGTTTATTGCATTCGCGACTGCACCTCAATCAGCAGTCACGCATCAACCGGAAGTACATTTTACTCTGGCATTGAAAAGCATGTGCAGACGCTGACTTTGAGCAGAGAGTACAGTCACGGCCAAAGATATTGGCACCCCTGAATTTATGTCAGAAAACGCACCACTTCTCCCAGAAAGCTGTTGAAATTACAGTTGCTTTGGTTTGTCATATTAATTTCTCTTATTGGCACTGGAAGACCACAAAAAAGCAAGAAAAAAAACGAATCTGAGACACGCAATATGTCAAAAATGGCCTGCACAAAATTATTGGCACCCTCAACTTGGTAGCAGACCCTTTGGAAGACACAACTGATTTTAGTCACTTTCTGTAACAATCAATGAGTCTTTTACATCTCTCTACTGGACTTTTTTTTTTTTACTGTACCACTGTTCATTGCCAGCTGCTCCAGGTCTTTCAGACTTGAAGGGTTCCTTCTCCCAGCTGCTGTCCTTAGATCTCTCCACAGGTGCTCTATAGGATGTAGATCTGGACTCATTGCTGGCCACTTCAGAACTCTCCAGGGTCTTAAACCATTTCTGGGTGCTTTTTGAAGTTTGCTTTGGGTCATTGTCCTGCTGTAAGACCCATGACCTGCGGCTGAGACCCAGCTTTTTTACACTGGGACCTACGTTGCGCCCCAGAATTTTTTGGTAGTCTTCATATTTCATAACACCATGCAAACAGCCAAGACTACCAGGGCCTGAAGCAGCAAAGCAACCCCAAAACATCAGTGAACCTCCTCCATGTTTGAGTGTAGGGATTGTGTTCTTTTCCTTGAAGGCTTCTTTTTGTTTTCCGTAAACAGTAGAATGGTGTCCGTTACCGAAAAGCTATATTTTTGTCCCGAGCCCATTCTCCCAGAAGGATTGTGGCTTCCACAGGTAAGTTTTAGTGAACTCCAATCTGGTTTTTTTATGTTTCTGTGTCAGCAGTCGGGTCCTCCTGGTTCTCCTGCCGTAGTGTCCTGCTTCATGGCGACGGAGAGTGCGAGCTGACACTGTTGTACCCTGTGCCTGCAGGTTTGGAAGTTGATCGAAGTAGTTTATCCACCATCTAACAATTCTTCATTGTAACATTTCATCAATCTTTGTCTTTCGTCCACGGACAGTGCAGAGAGAGAGGCTATAGTGCCATGGGCTGCAAAGTTCTTTACAATGATGTGCACAGTGGACACAAAAACATTAAGATCTAAGATTAAGATGGACTTGTACCCTTGGTTCTCATCCTCAGACAATTCTTTGCACTTCATTCTTCTCTCCATATTCAGTGTAGTATACACAGAAGCTCAAAAACAAGATTGGGTCAACATTTCTCCATTTTAACTGGTTGCGAGTGGGAATTTCCATATTGCCAGCACCTGTTAATTGCTACAGGTGAGTTGGAAGGAGCATAACATGCTTGAAATACAATTATTTCTTACAATTCTGTTAAGGTGCCAATAATTTTGTCCTGGCTGTTTTTGATGTTTTGTGTGCAATGTCTCAGATTATTATTTTGTGGTCTTCCAGTGCCAACAAGGGAAATTAATATGACAATACCGAAGCATTTGTAATTGCAACAATTTTCTGGGAGAAGTGGTGCCTTTTCTGACATAAATACAGGGTTGCCTATATTTTTGACTGTACTGTATATGATATTCTGATTTTTTTGTCATGAATCAGTAAAATTTATAAAGTAGTTTACCTATAATGTTTCTTAATACTCAGGCTGATTATTCTGAATTACACAGAGCAGAAGAACTTTTCTGTATGTGCACTGTGATTTTGTCCACGGTGATGGTTTATTTTTTATAGTATTTTGTCCTATATTTCTTGGATATATACACTAAAGGAAACTTTTGTATTATATGCACATGACAATTTAAAAAAATTGAAAAAATATCTACAATAAGGATATGATTAATGTGCTGGTTGCAACATTCAAACTCACAACCTTCTAGACAGGATCACAGACGCTAAAACAGCTGAGCTAAACACCACCCAGTTGTAGTTTCATAATGCAGAGTATTTCCGCTTGGTTCTTGGGCCCCCCCACCCCAGCCCACGTTTTTCTGGGACTCTGTATCTGGGACTCCCCGAGGACCAGGTTAGGAAACACAGCCTTAATGTTTTAATTAAATGCACTATGAGAGGGATCTGAATGGGGAAAACCCGCTCTGTCATTAAGAAAATTAAGTTTTTAAATAATCCCCCCAAAGTCGATTGTAATGCCTCCTTAATACGGTCATTTGTAATCAGAGCTGCTTTGCAATCCGCCATAACAGGGTTGACAGGCAGTTCTCGTCATATTGTTGGACAGGAGAAGAGTCTGTGAGAGAGGAGATATTTGCCTTAAGCTCTTCTGCGGCAGAAGTTACTGCAGACCCAGGATTTATCTCATCCAGGGGAGAGATAAACCTACCTTGTGTCCGGCCTGGCTTCAGACCGTAAACCTGCTTTAATGCTGACCACGGTATTTTATTTTATTTTTATTTCATGTCTGTTATCTGCAACGACGAGCATAGGCCACGTAGGTAATGAGATCAGGCTGTACAGCATTGTTTGGATGTTTGCCTTCTGTTGCACGAAGCTTCAGGTGTTGCGCACTGGCCTGGCAGATCCAGGGCTTTGGCTCTGACCCGCGGCTTGACTCGCCGTGTGCAGCTCCTCTGTGGGCTGCGTGGTGCTTCGCTACTGGCATCTGTAAATGAGCCTTAGTTAGTGATGCACCGATGTGGAAATTTTAATCGGTATCGATAACTGATGCGTTTTTTTTTGTAATATCATTGATACCAATAACCGGCTCTGAGCCCGGGATCATCCAATGCAATCATCTCCATTATTTCAGTAGTTGTGTCTTTATCTCTGGTGCTGCTAAATTTGAACATTGATAAAGTTGCAATATTGGCAAAGCCTGATGATTGGACAGATGCTGGTATATTGTTAACGGTACACTGGCCAATGCTGATATGTTACCTAATGATGCATCTCTACCCTTAGTGTCTGTGCCTGCTGGGAAAGTCTCGAACCTTGTTCTGCGCCCTGCATTTCTGTTGGTGAATTTCTGCGTGTTGCTGAAATAATTGAATGGAGGTGCCACGACTCCACTCTCTCCCTCTTTGCTCTCTGCCCTCCGTACCACCCTGCCCTCCATACCACCCTGCTCTATTGGAAATGTTTTCTCTGTTGAGAGGGAGCAAATTCCATTTGTGGCCTCGTGCTCCGGGAGCAGCGCTGCTGAAGGAAATGTGCATTAACGACACAACGCAATTTATCAATATGTCACGAAGGGTGAAGAAAACACATAAACACTTTGAAACACAAATCGAATGCCGTTTCTTTTCAGATGTTGCAATGAAAATACTGACCAAAAGTAAAGGTAGATTTTCTTTATTCAATTCCCCCGTTCTTTCAGAGGTAAGGCAGATCTCTTAACTTTGCTTTTATTTTGACAGTGTTATGTAAAGTGTAGATGGTATTCACGTACTGTAATAATGATCCTGATGGAAATGAGGGTGCAAGGTGTTTGCTTCCCCTGAGTTCAGTTCCCTCCCCTGAACAGCCGGACCTGTTCACTTTATCATGAGCAACTGGGATTACAAACTCGGTGGCAGACGGGCTCTGTTAACGGCCCTGGAGCCCCGGGGGCTCTGGACTCATCTTGCCGAAATATAAACTGTGAGACGTGCCAGAAGAAATATTTAACAGACAGAGGTGCCGTGTGAGTCGTGGAAAGGCCCTGGTGATGTAACCCACAACGGAGCGCCGTGACCAAGCTGCCACCGTGCCCCAAGAGTGTAGCATTATGGGAGGGAATGGCTCGTGTGCGGGGATGCAGCGGTGAGCGGTCTGAAGCGGGGGTCGTACTAAGGTTAGCGGATACCAGGGGCTTAGCCCAAAAATAGCTACGTAGCATCATACGATGACGGTGATGGTCGAAGTGATTTAAAAGAAAAGAAAAAAAAAAAAACAAGGCTTTGCTAGAACATTCAGGTCTTGAGCCTTGTAAGCTGCACCCCCCCCTATCCTTCCCCCCATCCAGCATGCAAAATATTTATAGTGAAGCAGACTGATGATTAGGCCCGATGGCAACGATGAATGAACTCAATCGTCCCAGCGAAGACCCTGGTTTTCGAAGGCCTGAAGACCCAGGAAGAATGTAGTAACACTTTTATTAAGGCCATGTTTTTAGTGATTTATAAACACATTCATAACAAGCAATAATGCATTACATGCATTAAATGCGGTACAAAGCATCCTTAATGCTTATACTGACCATTACTGTATAATGCATTATGAAGATAACTATAATGTGTTATAGATGAGAGCATCATAAAGCATTAATAATGCATGACATATGGCTATAATATGTTATGCCATTTGGTAAAAATAGCTATGTTTATAATGCTTTATGAATGCATTATAATGCATTATAAATATGTTTAGAAATTATTAAAAACATAGCCCTAAGTAGAGTGTTGCCTAGAATGTTCTTGAGAAGGGCAGACCATGCTGTTCGCAAGGTCTTCCTGCAGCTATAAAATGATACACGGATAGGCCATGAATACCACAGATACACTGGTGTAATAATATGCAGCCCTTATTGAAACAGACTATTAGGTGCACAGCAGCAAAGGGATATGGGCATGCTCTCTCGTAGGCTTTAGATTCTAGTCATGGATACCTTTGGGAGCATTTGACGTCATACACTGGAGTGGTTAATTAAGCAGCACTGATGAAGATCTCATCTGCAGCAATCCAAGTCCAATCCAAGATGTCTGACCCTACTGTTTTGAAAAGGAATTAAACTTTCCACACGACAGGACGCCTGTGCTGTTGTTTGATGTCTTGACCTCAGTCACTTGTCTTGGGACCGGAGTGTTTCATCTGCACTCATGAAGGGTGGCACTTCAGAGATCCTATGTGCTTCACGTAACAGCATTGGATAGGGATGGGTGCACTGGTAGATTCAGGGGTCTGAGCACTTCACAGGGGCCCCAAAACCTACCGTGGAGAGCCTGCCGGCCTAATCAACCCAGAAATCTACCCAGGCAAATGATATATATGTGTGGATACACATCGCTACAAATTGAAAGTGTCAACCTGAGTAAGCAGTCTAAGGCGTCAGCCTGTCATAGGGTCCAGAGATTCTACCTACGCCTCTGGGTACAAGCTTGGTGGCTGGATCCATTTGGCGGGTGATCATCTTTGAGGCATCCCACTCGCTCCTGTTCACCGCTGCACCCCTGGGGGCCGGCAGTAAAATGCCGATGGCCAAAGTGGGCTTGGGCCTCGAGCCTGGAACCCACTGGGACGGTCAATTCGGAGTGGCCCATAGATGCAGTGATGGGGGGAGCTAAGTCTGTCCGGCACTGTGCATAAGAACAGGGTGGGTGTTAATGGAATATCCTGGAAAAATTATTTGATGTTACTGTTACAGTCATGGAGATGGTATCTGTCTCTGCGGCCACACGCAGATTCCCCAGTTTGTAGTTCACATAGGGACTCGATTGTACATCCCTGGCTTTACCTCAAAATTATTTAGGTTTCAATGGCTTGTGTCTTCATCTATCAGTCTTAAGTTCAAATAGGCAAATACAGTAAAACAAGAATGCAGTACACAAAGAAGAAAAAACACACATGAAGTAATTGAATTCTTGGATGTTATTTATTTAGGTTTTATCTGCATATCTTCCAAAATAAAAATTTAAAATAACTTTTCTGGAAACAGATGGCAAGATGAAAGCGTGATGGGAGGGACCCTTAGAATGTGCGACATTTGGGATGGGAATTTGAGCATCTCTGTTTCCAAGTAACAGGAAATGATCCAGGCTGTCATAATTAATGGACAGATGCATAAGATCGACTTGAAATGAACTTTCCGCCCCTAATTCACTTTCCGCACAGAGATTGATTTCCTGCTCCTTGCGCCGTGCGTGGGACTTATTGGATTTACCTTCTGGATGTACGCGACGCACGGACGACGCTCACATTGTGAGACCGGTTCTGGCTGCAGTTTACTTTCTCTCCGTCACGTGACTTAGAAATACATCTGTGTTGAAACTCCAGGCGCCTGGCCATGATGAAAATGATTTTCTTGTCAGAGAGGCATTGTTCTAATTTATGGGATGTCCTTTCGCTGGTGGCAGATTTGAAATAATTACACGGCTGTACTACAGGTTTTTAAAACACATTTTTAGTTAACTTGAAGATGTTTATCCTCTCAGCTTTTCAAAGGAAATGAGTTACTGTGAGTGAAATGAGTTACTGTGAGTGAAATGAGTTACTGTGAGTGAAAACTTCAATGACGCTGCATTCAGCGTCCATAGCGACAATGCTGGGACGCTACATACAGTATCGCTGCATTTTTTCTTGACCACCACCCCCCCCCCCCAGTCCTCATGGCGTAGGTTATGTATGACCCCAGACAACAATCTGGAAGTTTCCGTTAAGATGCAGATAAAGGGCATTTCATCAAATGTGGACAATTACGACCAGGCAGCCAGTTACACACTCTGTGACTATGATTCTTTATATTCAGGTAGGTGGCTGGAAGATGTTCTTGGTCTGCAGTTTTACTCTCTGGACCTGAACTTTCCACCACTGGTTTCCATTACCATGCTGATTTTTTCACGTTATTATCTGGAGAACAAATATCAAGGAAATACGTGAAACCAATTTTTTAGGTTTTATCAAAAAAATAATTATAACTGCAAATATAACTGACGGTAGCAAGTGATTTCCTCCTCAGACGCTTTGATGCCTGTCGCCTCTGACTTGCCCTTTCAACGTGACAGCTGGCTCCTTTTGTTATTTAGCTTTGTCATTTGCCTGAGCCGCGCTAAACCTCTGACCTCCGGTTTAGGGTCAGATGTTCTGGGGAACTCTGTCACGAGGTGGTGAGAGTCTGTCCGTGATCTTTGAACCATGCCTGTGTTACTGCCTGTTTCACTAAAGTTTTATAAACACATGAAATATGATGGCTCAGGCGGACAACTGATCATATTGGGTTTTAACGGCTTGTTTTTCCCGCACAGACGAATTCAGGTGCACATACAAACGATCTTTTATGTCTGTTATAATTACTGTTCGTTTAGCTAACACAGCAGTGCCTACTATACATTTTTGTGAACCAACGGAATTTGCACTTTGGCCATTAGCGGTGGAGTTTGTGGGCGTGTTGTTTCGTAATGTTTCAGCCTGTAATGGATATTTGATAAACAATAATTAAGTTGTTCTCTGTCATTTTGGTGCCGTGTCGTCTATTATCAGATGGGCGATTGCTGGGCTCGTTATGTTTTGTTAATATTCAGTTGCTCCTGTAGGTAAACAATCTTACTTCTACCGTATTAAAAATCAGCTTTTGAAACCATGGGATGGGATGTGCTGCTATACTGTTATGGATTTATCCTCCTGCACAGGTCCAGTTGTGGGAAGCCATGAGTTATCTAGGCTTGAGCAGCGGCTGAGTGAATTTTGGACCCGTTATGTAAATGTTTGTGAAATACATGAGCGCGAGTTCTTCGCAGCCAGCGCAGTATCTTCATTATTACAGTGTCTAATTCAGATTTACGGTGCCTATTGTCTGAGTCCGAGGGTCGCTGGCATTGTTTTGCAAATGCCCGAGGTTCGGCGGTATACCCTGCGTAATATGTGCTGTGAATTTCAAATGATCTGTTTTACTCTTACGCAATTCTTCAAACTTGTTCTTATACTTTTGCCCTGGGAAACTTTCCGAGACAGAAAACGAAAAAAAACGCTTTCTATTATTATTAATGTTTTGAGAGATCCATCAGACCACATTTTCTTTTAATCCTAGACAGCCTCAGCTGAGATAAAACGTCAGAATGGAAAGATTAAGGAGGAAATCGACGCGTTCGCCATCACGTTTTGACCTCGTTTCCTCTGCAGCTACCTGTCACCCTGGACCCCTGGGGTTGAGGCATTGATGAAACATCAAGCCTTTGGTTGCTAGGAGTCTGATGGGGGCGGGGGTCGGGCAGGGGGGTCTGCTGGTGTATTGTAACAATGAGCGTTCCTACCTGAAGAAACCCACCTTGGAAGTTGTATCACAGTCATTAATGTGACTCTTTGGCTGTCCAGTTTTTCTGAGCTAAAATATTTTTTTGTGGTTTTGGGGAATTTCCAGGTTCTTGGAGCACTCCCAATTAGCAGGGATAGGGGAATATCCTTCTGTTTTGCGGAGTTCATGACATAAACAATGTTTTAAAATCAGCGTGTCTAATTGGACTCATCTGGGCCAGTCTGCACAGTGACCTTTTAATTACCGGCGTACTTTGGCGGGAAGCCGTTGCCGAAGCAACTGCGATGTTTCGGAACTCCTCTAATTACCTCATTTGAACAAATGAACCACCGTCTCGCAGGAGCACCATTTTCCCATCGATTGAATGTGGGGGGAGTCATTTTCTGGTCCCCCCCCCCAAGCTCATTCAGGATCATTGATGACAATTATTACTGAGCGAGGAGTTAGTTAAGATGGACGACATCCCCCACAGACATGAAAATGACTGTCTTGGAGTTTATGGATGGTGCGCATGGCTTAACTGTCTGGTCCATTGTAGACGACGGTGATCGATCGACGCCAGAATTCGAATCATCAGTCCGTCACGTCGGAGCTCTGTTATGTGACAGGTGCAACTGTGTGGAAATTCGCCATGGTTATGTCACCGAGAAACGGGGCGGGAGAGGGGACCGCTGGCAAACACTCGCTGTTATTTTTATGTCCTCATTCCCACCCATCACCCCCCTTACATTTTTAGCTCTTTTCCTCACGCTTGCTGACCAATTTGTAAAGTGGGGGGGGGGGAGAAAAGCCCCTGTTCACAGGTGTGGCGTCCTGATCCGTGACCGACCCAGGCAGAGCGTGCACCGCAGAACGAGGTCATGCACCACGGGGCGAACATGTTCATCGCTGCCATCGCAAGCGGTTATTTTTAGCACACATGGACCGCGATTCATGCTAATGGAACACGATTTTCAGGTCCCTGCTATTAGCAGCAAAAAACACCGAACCTTGTCCGAGGAGAGTGATTTAAAAGAAAAAAACGATAAAACAAAGACGTTTACAGTCAGCCAGAATAAACCCAAAGACCGAGTTCTCAGAAATCGATGTCCGCGATGACGGGCGCCGGGAAAACCACGTTGCGCTGATCAGCATGGAGGATTCCAGATGCAGCTTCTGGCAGGCAGACGAGAAACGGGTGACACGCTAAAAAAAAAAAATCAACCGCTCCTGTTGCCAGAGTGTTGCCCATACTATATAAAAAGCCATTTGCTTTATTACAGTACTGGCAGAGGTCTGACAGCAGGTGATGGGTCTGATTTCTTACTAAAACGTAAATGAAATACTACCTGAAATGCTCTCAGGGGAATTTTACAGAGCAATGAGCCATCCACATGCTTCACTTTCATAGTCTGATCACACAAGACATTATATGTACACTTAAAGTTATGGCTCATAAATATTCCTTAACTTGCATGTTACTTAGCTAAAAGTCCTAGCCGCAAGGCTACCTGCATTTCATAGAAAAACATAAGTAC
>JAABNY020000040.1:11220027-11264198 GCA_015164015.2 Brevimyrus niger | reverse complement strand
CAGCAGCCCCCACACCCGTTACCGTCCCTCCCCCCCCCCCCCAACCGGCCCCCCCCCATGTCACTGTGGCAGGGGCTACCCCGCACCCCACCCCCCCCCCCCCCCCATTCTAGAGGGGACACAAGTACTTAATAGTAACTCAGTTACTACTGAAGTAAAAATCATGAACATAGTCGCTACTTAACATGAGAGATGTCACAATTCAGTAACAATGAACAAACATGAGATCAGAATATCACATGTGTTATTCTTAATTTTTTCCTGCAGTCCTTTCTTTGGTGGTTCCTTCAGTAGTTCAGAATGATTTACAGAATTAACAGATATAGTAACAAATATAGTTTAATGTAGTATACTGGTTGAGGTAACATGAGTCACGATTCATTAATGATGAATTAAAATGAGATCAGTGTGTAACTCAGACTTAGTTTCTGGTTAATTAATACATAAGTAATAGCATAATACTACATATTATGTGTCCCCTCAAATACATTCTCCACACCATGCATTTTCATATACAGTGGTACCTCGGTTCTCGAACTTAATCCGTTCCGGACTCCAGAAGGGATCCTAAAAAGTTTGAGTTCTGATTGAATTTTTCCCATAAGAAATAATGGAAAACCAATTAATTGGTTCCTGGCCCCCCAAAATTACATCAAAATTTTTTTAAGCATTTAAACATCAAATGAACAGAATAAAAAAGAGCACTTTTTTTTCTTAATGGCTTCCAAAACGATAAAGATCTTATGCCAACATTACTCCTGTCCTGCCCCGATGTGTGGGATCCCCATGTGATCAGCTGTTTCTGGTTGTTGTCATTAGTCCTCTGTATTAAGTCTGCGTTTCAGTTTGTTTCCTCAGTCTGGTCATTGGGTGCGTTCGACTTGCTTACAACAATGGCTTAAAGCAACGCATTCTGATCCTGACGCAATGCATTACGATTAGATGCATTGCGACCTCTCACCTGGCTGCACAAATTGTAATCGCCTCCGTGACGACACACCTTTTCCCTTATTGGCTGAAGAGTTTAGTCACACGCATGACGTTTGTATCCCAGGCAGTTTCGATGCGTAATCTGCTATTTCTCCCGAATGTCATGTAAAGCAGTAAGAACTGGTTTTCAGTTAATTTACCTGGTAAAATAAAGTTTAAGTAAATTGCACAAATGCTCTAATTCATGTAAGTTAGTTGTTTATTTATTGTTAGTTACTGTAATTTTGCGCTGCTTTATTTGGTTAATCATCCAGTCCGTGAAGAAGGCAATCAAGTAAGAATTTCATTGTAGTATGACTCATTTTCTGGCGTGTACAATATATATTAGGTCAGCGTTCACGGTTCGACTTCTGATATTCAGATCGAGTTCTAGGTAAAACAGGTTAATTCGACTTTCAAGAAGTTAGAGTTCTAGTGAGTTCTAAAACCGAGGTACCACTGTACTATGCTTACTGAACAAGCATTTTTATGCTGTTCATTCCAATATATACCAATACTATACCAATATGTATATTTTATGTCTTTATGTATATTTATGTATCGCAACCAAGAATAGGACAAGCAGTTACAGAAAGTGGATGGATGGTATATTTATGTATTTGCTATATTTATATTTTTGTTTTATATTTTTGTTTTACGCTAATATTTTTTATCTTCGGTAGATACGTATATTTTCCATGCTGTCTACTGCGCTGTTGTTTTCTGTGTTCTTTTTTTGCAGCATCTGGAGCGAGCAAAATAAGAATTTAATTGTGCACCAAATAAACTGCCTGAACCTTGAATCCTGCGAGGCCACAGCATGTCACATGCATTGCAAGCAAAATGGGGGCGGAGCTGGTTATTCACGAACCATAATCCATCACCCCTTTTTACCCTGATGCACATTTCCTAATTATGTGTTTCCGCTGTGATTTGTCCATCCTCCATACAGTAAATGATTCTATTTATTTGAATACCTCTGATCATTTTAATGCCATTGATGCCACAGCGGGAGCACTGAATGGGCCCAGAGAGACCGAATCAACCTTGGAAAACAAGAAGAGGCGGAGAGACTTGAAAGTAAGATGGACTGCAGGAACAGCCAGGGTATTCATCAGCGGGGGTTGGACTGAACGCTAGTGGGGTTAAGGTCTGCCTCAAGGGTAGGAGTGAGACGCTGGATGTCCTTTAGTCAAACTAGTTACTTTGTTACTGGAAAAAACAAGTACGAAACTGGGTGTAGGTGCTTTTTCTGTGAGTGAGCCAAAAAACGAGTGTTAAAGTAAAAAGCTTTGAACTCAAATCGCACAGCGAGCACAAGAACCCACAGACGCTTGATCTGATGGCTCAGGATCCACTCCTTGTAATCACTGCGCTCCGGATTCCACCCAGCTGACCTCACAGAAACCTTAACGAGGCAGGGAGTCCACAAGCACCTAATGAGATTCCTTAATTGTGTGTCACTGCTGTGACTCGGTGATACCGGCCAATTGCCATCCGTGAACAATGTAATCGAAGAGAAGACTCGACCCGCATTTGACTCTCCCTCGCTGTGTTGCTTTCAATCACCTGCCTGGCACAGTCTGTCACGGGAGCGAAACGACGTCTAGAAAGGTGAAGCGTGACATTTGTTTTCTGTTTACGTGTTCTGGGTTTGATGCATGCGGGTGGCAGCGATTCCTTGGTTCATGACGCTGAGGATGTCTCGCGTTCCCGTCACGTCCGGACAGCTGTAGGAATGGGGGACGCATGCTGAGTGGGGGGGGGGGGATGCTCCGATCCTGTTTAACGCACATACTGTATACGCATATTCTTTACAGGAAGTCAGCTATTGGTGGCTAATTTTGTGGTTAAGCTTTCACAGGTCAGTATGAAACGGGTGAAAGCGATGCAGCATTGTTAGGTACGCAGGCCATAGGAAGAGGAATTCTATCAGCCAGTCAGCCTGTTCAACAGGGTCTAGCGGCAGACGCCTGTAAGAGTGGAGCTCCACCCAAAGTACGTCACCTCCACAGGAAACACATGATCTTTAAGGACATGAAGTGGAGCTCCGGTTAGGGTTAAGATTAGGGTTTATTCGCTGTAACACAGAGTTGAGGTCATGTATTGCCAGTGGAGCTCCACTCTACAGGCGTCTGCAGCTGAACCCTTTCTCAGCCTGTTGGAAACAAAGACATACATACTGTAACATATAAGATTCATGCCATGTTCTTTTATCTCCTTACCTTGTAATTGTACAGCAATAATTTTCCAGTGCTGCTTAATGTGTTGACTATGGTGCCTCTAGTTTTTCACACTCAGACTTATTATTTGTATTTATATAAGTGTCAGTGATGAGATTTATATGGTGACAACAACCGTTCCATCCATCCATGTCACACTCAGTGATCTGGGATCCCTTCTGGGGGGGGGGGGGGGGGGCACAGCAGGTGGCAGGGGCCACCCTAGGCGAGGTGCCGGTCCACAACAGGGGGTGCAGTCTCACACTGGACAGTTAGAGAGCATTCCAGTTGCGGCGTGGTGGTGCAGTGGTTCGCACTGTTGCCTCACAACTCTGGGACCAGGATTTTAAATCTTTGCTATGGCTCCGTATGTGGAGTTTGCATGTTCTCCCCAGTTTTCTCTAGGTTCTCTGGTTTCCCTCACAGTCCAAAACATGCTGAGGCTAATTGGAGTTACCAAATTGCCTGTAGGAGCGCCTGTGTGTGTGTATGGTGTATGAGTGTGCCCTGTGATGGGTTGATGGGTTTTCTGATGGGTTTCAGAAAATGGATGGATGTTTCCCGTTGTGGGGATCGAAGAAATGGTCCCCACAACTTTAAAATAACAGGTTTAATCACATTGTAGGAACATTTGTTTACACACAATGTAATACACACATAACCCACATACATACACACACACGGAGTGCTGGGGGCAGGATTTAAACTCTGAACACATGAGGCTACAGTTCCACACCGCAGTCTGCATTGCTGTTCCTGCTGATTTTATTTAATACAACCAATACAACACCTTCAAAGCAGCACTTTCCCTATGTGGATATTCCGTTCTAAAGAGGGTAGCTGTTTATTGCGCTGCTCATGTGAAACACACAGGAAATCACGTCCACACTGATGTGCGAGTAGTGCGTCAGTGTGTTTGCCGTGTGAGTTTTAGTCGTCGCGTGGGATTGGCTGTATTCCAGCTAATGCATGTTAATGACAACCCCCCATCAGTTCCCCGCCGTTTTTCTTAAGCATCCAGGCGAGGATTCACTTCACACGCAATTGCAGTTTGTTCCATCATTAAAGTGGTATTTTTTATGGCCGCGGCGTCGTATACCGAAGCTGTTTGGTTTTATTTGTTTTTAGCTGGTGCGCCTTGCATAAAAAGGTACCGTGCCGTCGGATCATGCCCGTAGGGGTCTGCCAGTGCAAAATGTCACGGGGAAAGGGCAGAGACTGCAGCGCTGTGTGACGCTCGGCCCCAGTGAATACGGCCGTCTCCGCGCCTGCCAGTGGGAGGCAGCGTGGGTACAAGAAGTCGACTTTACCCTGTTTTCTCCACCATTAATTTACACTGCGGAGATTCAGCCAGAAAGGGTCCTCTAAAATTTTAGAGAGTCCTCTAAAAGGCCACCAAATTAATTTATAATGAGTATGTTAAAACCGCACTTTGTAACACAGAGCAACATAGCCATCTTTTTATGCAAGGTCGGACGGTGAAGTGGTTCTGACTGTACATGCTTCAATGCAAAATTAAAGTAATACAATAATCAGACCGGCCTTGACTGCAGAGAGCGCCCAAATGGCTGCGCAAATCTGAATTCATATTCTGTGGACATTGTGAGGAAATAAACATACGTTTTTGGTTTTACGCTGGTGTTTGTTAAGCCGTGGGTCGTACTGGGCTTATAGAAACACTTGTTTTGTATAATTTTGTTGACGTTTTCGTATAAACTGTGGCTCCTTTTTTTTAACCAGCAGCCATACCTGCCCTGCTTGTTAGCCAAGTGAGTCAGTGCTCCGGGCTTCAATGCAATTAGGTGCAAGCAAAAAGGGGAAATAGAATAGGGAAGTAGAAAAAGTGAGCACATTTCGTGAAGCTAAATTAAATCCCATCGGCAGCTCACAATATAGTCCAGACTAAACAGCGGCTGACTGACGACGCAGAAGCTGTGTCTGTGCTGTTATTCATCAGCAGACTGTAGGGCTCAGAGAGGCTTCTTTAAACCCTCATTTTCTGTTTTTGGATTCTTCTCTTCATCACAAGCTGTTGGGGTGACTTCACGTCAAAGACTGAGATGTCCAGATAGCTTATTGCTGCCTATGAGGCCTGTGGGTTCAACCCCCCCCTAAAATAGACCTAACAAAACCCCCATGTTTAATCATTAATTCCTGCTTACTTTTCTAGGCAGATTTACCTCTTTTTGAGGCTTTACGACAAATCAAGTATAATAATATGTAAAACTTAGTTTGTGCTTAAATTATAATACAGCCAGTCTGGAAGCTATAGTTTACTTTCTTGTTAGAATTATAGAATTGGTTTCTTCTAGAAATCTAGTTCTAAGGCCTGAACAGGCTGTCCTCAGAGAGACGCCAAAGCGGGGCAGCACACCGTTAGATGCATTCGAAAATAACAAGGACCTCGAGACTGCCCCTCTCACACCAGGCGGAATATAACGGCCTGCTCCCGCAAGCAGAGAGTCACGTGACTCGTTATATAAAGTCTGGAGGCAGGGTCAGGAGGTTCACGTACTGTTTGACGAAGCATTATGAAGGACAATAGGCCTGGTCGGGGCAGTTTTGAAATTATAATTGCTGGTGCCAGATGTTCCAGCCTAGAAGCAGCTACTACTCTGAGATTTTTACACACTGCAGTGTCTAAAGTTTACAGAGAATTTGGGGATAAACAAAAAAGAAAATCAGTCAGTGGCAGTTACTGTATGTTAAGGGCTTCTTGTCAATGGGAGAGGTCGTAGGAGACTGGCAGCGCTAACAGGAAGGCTGCACGTACAAGAGGGAGTTTCCCAGCACCTCTTTGGATCTGTGCCTTGCAGAAATCAGATGATTCTATAGGTCAAAGTGGGTGTTGCAGCTGGTACTTGACCAGTGAGCCCAATAAAGTACCCCCGAGGGTATATTAAAGAACACGCCGTTGCTGAGGTTATGCAAAGAAGAGCTCAAATGCAGCTTTGATGGAAAGATAATTCTGATCTGCAGCGAGAGATGACTAACTTTCGACAGCACCTGAAACAGAGAATCTGTATAATGATATATCTCTGCTCTGTCTTCTTTTATCCTTAATGTACTTGTATGTACACTGGGTGTATCTGAATTGCCGTCAGATGCTTAAATTAGCAGTGTGATTGTGCTTTTGGGGGACGATTGTGCAGGAATTACTTCCTTTGTTTGTAGATCGGTTTGGGCAGAAACCCAGCAGGAGAAAAAAAAAATCCCAGTCTGAGCTCCATTGAGCTCCATCTGATCCACCAGTGGTTGTGGGTGATTGCCACTGGAAATTACTGGATGTGGGGGTTAATATTCCTACCCATCCAACTGAATTTCTGGGTTATTTTGCAGACACTGACAGAAGGCTTGATATGTTCAATTGAAGAATCAATTAGAGCAATCATGTGCTTTAAGTGCTTTGCTGGCACAACACATTGTGCTTAAAACAGAACCGAGATTGAACTTTCATTATCAATACCTGTGAGATCTATGCAATATCAATTAAAATGTATACATACCATGGCCAATTATGCATTCAATAATTACCATTTTAATTAATGTAATGAAATATTATTTTACTGGCCGAGTTAAAAAGAAAAACTCATTTTGGCGCCCATGCATTATTCAGTAGGCGTGTTCATTTAAATCTGAAGTCTAAACATTATGTTGCTAAACCAGCTCATCCTTCACAGCAAACCAGAACAGACCCAGCAGTCATTCCCATAAGCTGAATAACCAATATCAATTTGAATAATCAAATCCATTAAGTAGGAATTCTACAGAAAAATCTATAATATCCTTTTTCATCATGTTTACTCTTGCAGCACCAGATCTCATTAATTTTCTTAGAAAGTAAAGTTAGCATTTCCATACATCTTTCAATGGTGTGTGCAATTAGAAATTCTCTGTTCCAGATGCATGCGCAGTAATTTAATTTCCCTTGGCTATGTAATCACCATAAATGCACTTTTTGCTGGAATTCCCCTTTAGACAAAAATCTCCAGTATAGGGACTGCGGAAATCTTTTATCTGCTGGCCACCTAGCATACCAGTCAGGGAGATAGATTGGAATTTGTGGGGGGGAGGACTGCCTTTCTGCGTCTGAAGCTCATTTTATCTGCAGCAAGTATCAACACAAGGGAGAAAGTGGATCTAGGTGTTTTGAAAGATGGTAGGACATTACTCACTTCACTGTGATTATTTCATCCTAATTTTAAAAGCACAAAAATCCGAGGTTTCTGTTACAAACTATGAAGTTTTTTTAGGAAAAAAAAAAACACGGTGTGGAATTACTTTCCCTTTGTACAGGACTCATTAGTATTAAACTGTAATAATAGAAAATTAATGTGAATCATGAAACTCTGTGGATTGGTTAGATTGGACAGACACGAGCACAGAGAGCAATCCATTGAATAAATTAGACTACTAAACGTCCTAATTTGCATGGCTCTCCATCTAATAACACCGTCCGTGAAGTGCTTTAGGGCATCTTACCATATAATACACGCATACTCCACAAGATAATAACACAGAGCTGGTCTATTCGCTTGGATGTATATTTATATTTTTTGATATTTGCTGGAAATTACTAACTCTGGAGACAGCGGAGTTCTGCAGTGATTAATGTGCAATAAATAAAACGGTAGAAGTATGAAACGAAAGCACATGAGGAGATGTGTGTGCTTGGATCTGGGAGAGGT
Organism: Brevimyrus niger; assembly: GCA_015164015.2. Taxonomy (NCBI): domain Eukaryota; kingdom Metazoa; phylum Chordata; class Actinopteri; order Osteoglossiformes; family Mormyridae; genus Brevimyrus; species Brevimyrus niger. The sequence continues at coordinate 11,256,319 of JAABNY020000040.1, read as the reverse complement.
GTGTATGTTCGTCAGTGACTGGAATAGTGTTTGACTGGGGCCCTCCACAAACACGCAGCATGCTTACCTTCTGCACGCATTACACTGTGCCGGCGTTTCGCAATCCGGTCCTCGGGGACCCACAGACAGTCCGCGTTTTTGCTCTTTCCCAGCTCAGTCTGCCAGGGGGCTCGGAGGGAGCAAAAACATGGAACGACTGCGAGCTCCCGAGAACTGGACTGGAAAACACTGCACTTTGCTTAATAAGACGGATGGATGGCTGCATACATAAGGACCTAAGCATATGTATCATACAGAACATGAGAGAAGAATGAATGGGGTGGAAATATATATTTGTGTGTGTGTATTTATACACGTCTATGCGTGTGCATGTGTGAAGCACCTTTTAGCTTTTATTCCGTCAGCCGGTTCTTTTAGAAAGTGAGCAGTAGCGGCTGATTGCTGTGAGACCGGCTCCCCGCCGCTGTTCTGATGTGTCCCCGCCAGCAGTCGGGATACCCGGCCTTTATCAAAAATCCAATCTGCCATGGCAACCGCATCTCATCCTGAGGCCTCGTCGCGAGCACATCATACGCCCGGCTTCGGAATCGCTCTCTTTGACATTGGTCGCTCTCTGCTCGGCCCGGGAGTGGGGGGGGGGGGGGCGGGGGGGTCCGTCGCTCTCATCTGTTATGGCTAGAATCTGTCTCACCCTCACCTACGCTGAATTTTAGCCCCCCTGCTGAGAAATAAACGTGTGCCTGTGTCAAATCGGTAAGTCACACCTTAGTGACGAGAACGCCAGCCACTTAGTTATGACACATCAGCACAGATCACTGTGTAATGAGGTAGGCTTTGTTGTGAAATTTGCACAGTTAGACTACCGTGGAGGTTATCATCTGTTGCTGTGGCCGCCAGTCTCTCTCAGCGGTGAACAGACCTTGCCCTCTGCGTACTGTATTACCAGACCTTCATTACACAGAGATTAGTTTTTCAGTGCGGTCCTGTCCACAATGGAGCAGCAAATCATTCAGATTCTCATGTGTAAAGCTGATCCACGGAGTCTTATTACAGGACATGAATGGGTGGGGGTGGGGGTGGGGGGGGGGTTACCTGTTTCTTCAGCAGCGGTATTATGAATTGAAAATGTCAGCCATAGGGTGTAAATCGCGCTTGCTTTACACAAAAATTATGCGTCGCATTCCCTCTCTGGCACCTGAGATCTTTCAGAGTCGTATGAAACGTCGCACGTGCGTGAAAGCACAGCTGGCCTCACCGCGCGACAAAACGCATCAGTTCTGGTCCCAGGTTCTCGTCTGCCGACCTTTCCGGCATTCTGTGCCCCGTGACTGCAGCCTGGCCTTGGGATCTGTCTTCCTGACAGCGGGCCCGAGCTGCGTGACCATATTGGTAGAAGTTCAGGAATAATATCAGGGACTCTCCTCGCACTTCACGGCTGAGACGTGACCTCTCTCTGTTTACTCAATGCCGTGCTCTCAGTTTGCTTAACAGTGGCCAGGTCACCCAGGGACACAAAGCGCATAAGTCCCTTTTCATTAGAGAGCGATGTCAGTGACAATAAGTTTTTATCTATACTGCCGTTTTCTTCACTCTCTGGCCAAACTACTCCAAAACCATTTCTACTGTCTATTTCTTTTGGTCACTCTCCTTTGTAGGCGGCTTGGTGTCTCCAAACTTTTGACTGGTACCATATGTTTAGATATATACAGGCCTTTGCGTTGTAATGGCATGTACATGGATGCCACCCCCCATGGGGAAAAAATGTACAAAAACCATCCCATTTAAAAATGTCTATTGTCTATAGTCTATTGACCATACCAGCGATACTTAACTGGCGAACTGTGGTCGAAATATAGTTTAATCCCCCCTCCCCCTCCCCCCCACTCAGAAATTTTGTTGGCAGTAATCTGCTCAGAAAAATTTTATGGTGAGGGACCCCAGCTTGAGCCCTGCATGTATAGCTGCAAACAGGCTGTGAGATGTGTTTGTTATTGCAACAGAGGAATCCACCCTATTGTATGACTTCTTACCCTCATTTCTGTCTATTTCCTCCATCACTCTAGCCAGTCATTTTTGATAAAATCATGCATCTATCCGCCCATCACACTGGACATTGTGTGAAGAAGCTCTCAATGGTAACTTTTGCACTGGTTATGTTGCAATACAGTACTGTGAAATTCTGTCTTTTCCAGGCAAATTTCTTGTGCATTAAGATGTGTAGAGTAAATAGCTGCATTAGGTGTTTCAGGGACACTGGTGAGCTTGTTTTTTTTCTTTTTTTAATAATCCCTGCTGAGAATTAGATATCGAACCGGTCAGTAAAGTAAAAGCGATTCAACTACATTCAAGGTAATTGACCTAAACCCAGCAAGCTTCATTAATAGGTGTTTACAGACCATTGTACTGGGAAAGTGTTACAATGAATGTGTTAAATAATGCTTTCTGATAATGATACAAATTTTGAAACACAGCCACTCCGACCTCAATGAGACATAACAAGAAAACTGGAAGGTGTCACTAAATGGCAAGTCCTAAACAATGCGATTTTCTGAAGCAGCGTGTCATGATTCCCGGTTCCATTTGCGAAATATGGGCCACGTCTGTAGTGCTGATGATGATGACGGAGGCGCAGGGCTCCAGGGAATGTTCCCTGTGGGCTGCCATTCAGCAGCGGCGTAGAGTCTCAGAGGGGAGTCACATGAACACTGTAACATTTCACGCATATTTTTATAGACAGACTGGAAACGTATGACGAGGAGCGAAGCGTGTCGGTTGAGTCACGTTGCTTAGAAGGTCCTGCTGTCTTTGCGTGAAGATGTTTCTATTAAAAACATTCTAAGCATGTAGGGTTGACCTACAACGCTGGTGGACTGTGACCTTGCTATAGATACATTCTCAGTAGAACATTCTTGAAGCACCTCACTAATGATTCATTCGAGGGGCGAGGAATGTGATCCATGGCGTTCCAGGAATGTTGTCATAATCAGCAGCTGTTGGCCTAGGGCCCACCTGGAACCGCGTCTCGTTTAGGGGAGTGTTGTCGTAGAAGCTGAGCCCAGCTTTCGCCCGTAAGCTGAGCATTCTTTCGTGACTCTTTCGCCTACGAGGGAAGGAGGGAGGTCTGGCATTGCTCCCTCGTACATCCCTCACGGAGGACGCCCTGCTAGCATCCTGATAGCGCCATTAGCCTAGCACATCCGTCACTCCGTAGCCATTAGCATTCATGCACCATTACCACGCAAGCACCCAGCCCGATATACAGCTCAAGCCTGTAAATGCGCTCTTCACTGCACCACAGTTGTTGAGCAGCCGATGCATTAATCACCTGAATCACCTTCGAGTCAAAGGCGTGTTGTTTACTTTCAGTTCGCGAGGCTTACAGTGTGTGCAAGAATAACTATATGGATCGGGCATCATCTCAGACTACGGAGATTGCGACTGAAGAACGTCTCTCACTTCCGCTTTGGTTATCTTTGCCTGTACACTAACAATCAAACGTTTTTCACACCTCAGATTTTCACCGCTTTTCTATTTATCACAGAAACTGCACATTTTTATTCTTCTTCTTCTTATTTAGCACTTCAGTGAACTATTTTTAGTGAACTATAAATGAAAATGTAAGTCAAATAAAACAAGTTTCCACTATAACATGGAAAGAGTATGTAACAGTGCATGTCCGACGTCCTGTTAACTGGTAGTGTGGTGATGGCGATAGGCTGTCCATTAACTAGTTAACTGTTGTATCCAGTGAAGCAGGGCAGTATTTAATGTCCCTTGCAGAATTTTTCTCATTAAATTTTCTGTTATGACTGCTAGATGAATCAAAGATATGACATTTTCTTGCTAACAAGTGTAATCAAATGGTGGACATGCTGTAAATGTATTTGTTAGCGAAGAATATTGAGTGTATTTTAGTACATGTTAAGCGAGTAGCATGCAAATGTAGAAAACTCAGTGTGCACAAAAATGTTTAGCCATTAGTGCCTGTGTGCCATGTGATTGAGTTGCCTTTTCCTCCAGCTCATTGTCATTTAAGGTAAAATGACTGATAGTGTTCAGGCTAGTTCCCATCCAGCATCAGTGTAACGTGATAAATCATAATTGTGCATTATCAGAGGGTAACACTATTCCACAGTCCTTAACAGTGCTTGCAAAAAATATTTAGATAATATACTTAAATAATATGAGTTTCAAAAGCAAACGTACAGATGACCTGCAAGTTCTTATACGGAGAGGAGAGTCATTTAATGCTGTTGACTTTACTGATTCATGCGGATTTTCCCAGAAGAGCTTCTAGTAAAGTGCAATCATCTTCAGGGCTGTCCGGGTTGCCAAAATAAATGGAAACGAATGAGGTTCTCCATTACCGATCCAGATGTCTGCGATGCCGGTCCTTTCCGCAACCAGCATGCAGGCAGTTTCCGTTGCAGGATGCGGTGTGCAAAGTTCCAGGCACATGGGGCCAGGCCAGTATGCGTCAGGCGCGATAGAAGACATGGAACGTATCTGTGAATTTGAGGAAACCAGCCTACAGTATGTCCTTTATTAACGGAGGGGGGACACACCTTGCCCTCGCGCTCTGGTACAGATAAGCTGGCCCCTGCTGAAAACAACAGCATAGACCAGTATAATCTCCATGCTGGTCTATGCTGGATTGTGCTGGTTGGGTGCAAGGTGACGTCTTGTCATGGTGCCCAGAATTTCTAGGGATGCCCCTGGAAAGCAGTGATCTAATCACAAAAGGGGTTTGCAGACTAGTTTTCTTTTTTTTTATTAAGGTTAGGCATTGAGGTTAGGCATTCCGTTTTGTGTTGGAATATAACGGGAAACGCATGCGAGCCGCTGGTATCATGATGTCGTTTCTGCCACCCTCAAGAGGGCCCTTCAACTTAAGTGGGTCTCCTTTGACGTGCTCTGCAGAGGTCCTTGGGCTGCTCATGCTGGCTGGAGAAAATTACGAGGAGATACTGTCACCGAGGTTTTGGGGAGGAAAAAAAATCCGATTGTTCCGAACTGAGTTAGTTTCAGTGGCCAATTTCAATACCACTTTCTTAAGCTGCAATTAGTCAGGATCAACTTTCTTTTGTTTAATTTTGCTCTACGGCAACATGAAACCTATGTGGCAAATACCATAGGCTGGATTCTGAAGGAGAGGAAGGAAATGTCTTCAACAGAATGTGAAAATGTGCAGGCCTCCTTGGAATAGTTGCAGCTGTACATTTAATGAGTGAACAGTTCAAATTTTCAGTTTAATCTTTCTATATGGCCACAAACCTGAGCAATGCAATGGACCAGTTTACACCAGAAAATATAACAGCAAATACAGGCATGAAGTCTAGAAGTCTAGAAGGCAAAAAGACAGGTAAGTTTTCACGGTAATGCACACATGCTACATCAGCGATTAGCATTTAGTGTTTTTTTTGATGCAGTGGTCATAGGCAGACTGAAATTGCAGAAATTAATTAGCTTATTACCTTGAATTTCTCTTGGACTGGGATTTTAAAAAGCACCTGTGAAGTTTCCTCATGCGACGATTCTGGGGCTTGATGGCGGTATGCATTATTCATACAGTTACAGTAACTCTGTACATTATTGTACATTTCAGAGAAAACCAACGAGATATTTTACCGTAACCTGCTGGGAAACTGATTTACTTGGAACCCTTTGATCCAGCGTCGTCATTCATGATTTTTATATCAGTTGTATCATGTTTAAATCCTATAGCTTAATTCTTTGCTTCCATCTTACACTGTACGTGGAATCGATTGGAATATTGCGGAATACTGTGAAAAATTAACTGATTTTTTTACTTTGTTGGCAACAAAGTAATCAATTTTTTGCAGTTTTAGGAGAATGTGTGTGCACAGTTTATGCAGTTTTGCACACAAAAAGTATTGGGGTGAATCAGTGGCAGAATACCCAGTCTTATAAATCTGGCCCAGAATTTTGGGTGTTTTTTTTTTTTTAGTGTTTAAATGTGCAACACACATCCCGCCTCACATGTTGAAATCTTGACGTCCGTTTGAGAGCTGTAGGCACCAGCGTAGCCTGTCGATGTCACGAGCTCGCAGACCTTTGCTTTCATCAGGTTCTGGAGGGAAACGATGATGTGTGATCAAGCCTGCCAAGAAAGCTCGGCGTTCTGATCCCGCTGAAAACCGCTGATGCTCTGTTCCTCACCAATGTCATGTGACACGTGTCGGATCGGTTAGGAACATAAATGACCTCACTGCGGAGTCGCTAAAGGTTCTTCCCATATATGGTCAGACGACGGTGAAGGAAATGCACCCCCCCCCACCCCCCCGAAGTGCGGCAATCACTTTGAAAGGCTGCTAGGTATGAGAGTCGTGCTGCATGCCGAATGTCGCCGCGGATTCGATGCCAGCTGAAGCCGTGGGCCTCTCAGCAGAGAGAGACGCGTGGGACGACTCGTTGTGGAACAGCACCGTCAACCGTCCAGTTGGCTGATGCATTTCATATGTCACCATGTGCAAGGAGCCCTTGTTTGTTCCTAGCTGTTGCATTTCTGCATTAACTGACGCATTTCTTACTGCGAATTATAATCAGCCTGTTATCAACATACTGTATACTGCTACATATAACAGTATAGCTGCCTTTGATGGGTTCAAGGAACCATTTGGACTCTTTCTCCCCATACAAATTTGGTTGCTCAGTGTTTATATTCGTTCTTGCTTGGGCGGCCCCTAGAGCCACTGGGTTTCAGGGCCTCGCTCAGGGGCCCACACGCCACCCCATAGTACTTAGCTTTTACGTTAGTTTGTACAGCCTTATTATTACACACTGTATGCCACTTTGTAGCTATACTGTATTGCTGCAAATTTGGTTCTTTCGCTAGACTGTGATGTCACCTTACCAATGTAATACACCAATCAGACAGCAGTAGCAATCAGGGCTTCGGCAGTGGGTGGCCCCAGAGTCCGGAGCTTTGATATTTGAAAGCCGTCCTGCAGATCCTTGTTATTGCATCCTGGGGACAGCGGGGGGCAGCACTCACACAGGCGTTTGGTGTCATGTCAGACTCAGAGTGATTACAGCAGCCATGCCGCTGTCATGGAGGGGTCAAACCACACAGGCTCCGTTCGATAGCAGTTGACATGCAATTGGCTGTATTGGCATATTTTCGGTCTGTTACATTCCTGATTTCCCGAGCCAGAATGTTGTGAAGATAACAGTCCGTTTTAGCATCCTTTGATCAAACGCCTTCTGACCCAGTTACCCTATTACGCCATTTTCTAGTCAGTCCAGATGAATACATACCTTCCTCTGTGCAAGGAAAGAGGCTGCAGGGACTCTGGAGGCAGTGCTAGTTTTTAAATATTTTTGATATTTAACTAATCAGTTTTGCAACTTAATACTGGTAATTATAATCTAGATACGTTCCATGGAAAGCATAATAGTTAACAATTAGTCAAATGCATTATACATAATGACTAAAATGACACTGCTAAAATTGCCAGAAGGAACAAGACTTAGACTGAATGTAAGATTGGACACAACTCACCTGTAACACTTTGCAGTAGCTTCTCTCTGGTTCTGTTGCTCAAACATCACAGAAACTCATGGAGCGTCCCCATCTGTTGGGTGTCTTCTCAATCCTGCCAGCAGAGGGCGGCCTCGTCTCAATGGAACAGCCTCGCTGTCCTGTCTCTGACATCACGTGTCATCTGGTGGCCTCAATGGGTGGTCTGTCATAAAAAGTGTCATTTACAGAGGCAAGGAGTACGGATGGGAAGTGGTGAAATGTTATTTATGCAGACGTGTATCATAGAAGCCTGCAACCTACATATTGAACAGAGACCAAAATGCTGGCTGACAGCAAATTTCAACAGATGTCAACATTTTGATCAAAACAAAGAAAATGACTCAACCTTTTAAAAATAGCACATGTTCTGAGTATAATACCATTGGCTGAAACTGTGTATGTTAATAACAAGGTGAATATTAACAAGTCATTCTAAGAAATCCCTTGCTAATCGTGGCAAAGAGCAATTTCCAATATATCTTTCACAAAGAAATAATATTTTCCTTTTCTCTCCACTTTGGTTAGTTTTGCAGTAAAAGTATAAAGCTAGACAGTACATTAAGAGTCATTTTGAGGTGTAAAAAATTAATGTTAATCTGTTCACAGAGATCTTCACAATGAATAATAAAATAAATAGTATGTTTATATGGTACAGTATAGCTGTTTCTCTGCTAATGCTACTTCTGTTGGTCAGCGCTTACAATCTGGGGTTTATGTCAGGAATCTTCTAAGTAAAACCAAAGTAAAACTACCAGCATTCTTTGTAAAAAGTTGTAAAAAGCATTCTTTAGTGTGACACCAAAGCATAGGATGCAAACTACAATAAGATTAAAAAAGCTGTGATGTCGTGTGTTATCAAGCCTTACATTAACCAGTTACGGTCCTGAACAGTTGTATCAACTCCAGAATTAATCTACGACATATAACTCTATATTTCCCTTTCCGTTGTTTTTACAGAGTATGTCTGGATGCCACAATGAATCTGAACCGCAGCACCACTGAGACCAGTATATTCTCATCTAGCAGTTCCTCTACGATGGGGCTTTACCAAGAGACTATCATCCCAAAGGGAGACCCATGGCTGACCCATCAAAACATGGATGAAAATTACTCTTTCTACAGAGAGAAAGACAACCTGACAGGCTTGTACAATGCAACTGTCAAGCCCACAAACGCATACGACCCTCTGGGGGGACACACTCTTTGGCAGGTCATCCTAATTGTTTTCCTCACTGGGCTCTTGTCTTTAGTGACCATCATTGGCAACATCCTTGTGCTGCTGTCGTTTAAGGTCAACAAGCAGCTGAAGACAGTAAATAACTACTATCTCCTCAGCCTTGCCTTCGCCGACCTCATCATCGGCGTCATTTCGATGAACCTCTACACCACTTATCTCATCATGGACCAGTGGGCGTTAGGCAACTGGGCATGTGACTTGTGGCTCGCAATCGACTACGTAGCCAGCAACGCCTCAGTCATGAACTTGCTGGTGATCAGCTTCGACAGGTACTTCTCTGTAACGCGGCCGCTTACGTATCGCGCCAAAAGAACGACCAAGAGGGCCGTGGCGATGATCGTCCTGGCCTGGTCCATCTCGTTCGTGCTCTGGGCGCCTGCCATCTTGTTCTGGCAGTACTTTGTCGGAGAGCGGACTGTCCCCCCTGGCAAGTGCTACATCCAGTTCCTCTCCGAGCCCATCATCACCTTCTGCACAGCCATGGCGGCCTTCTACTTGCCGGTCACCATCATGACTGTGCTCTACTGGCGGATCTACAAGGAGACGGAGAATCGCTCCAAGGAGCTGGCGGGCCTGCGGGGCTCAGGCAACCAGGGGGAACAGGCGAGCGTAGCCCATCAGACGGGGAGCTCCAGAAGCTGCAGCAGCTATGAGCTGAGCCGGCCGACCAGGAAGGGCTCGGTCAAGAGGATTATGGGACGCTTCCGCCTCTGGCCTGCGCCAAAGCCCGGGAGTGAGGGGGAGCAGGATCAAAGCAGCAGTGACAGCTGGAACAACAACGACGCGGCAATGTCCATGGACCAGTCCGACTCCGACGAGGAGGAGATTCCCGAGAGCCGCGCCATCTACTCCATCGTTCTCAATCTGCCTGGCATGAAGGCAGCCATGACCTCACAGCTCATGTCACCAGAAGAGCTCCAGGTGTCTGACAAGGTCCCTCCCAAAGGAAAGGCAGGGAGCCAGCAGGGTTCCCCGACCAGGGACGGGGGCAACCAGGAAGACAACGGCTACCACCAGCGCTTCTCAAAACCACAGGGGCAGTCCGTGTCCTCAGCGGAAACGGCTAAAGCAGAGCCCGCGTCCCTTGCCGCCAAGTCCCCGGCGGTGCCCCTCTCCTTCAAGGACGCTGCCCTGGCCAAGAGGTTTGCCTCCAAAGCAAGGATGCAGATCTCCAAGCGTAAGAAGATGTCCCTCGTCAAGGAGAAAAAGGCAGCGCAGACCTTGAGCGCCATCTTGTTTGCCTTCATTATCACATGGACGCCATATAACATCATGGTGCTGGTGAACACCTTCTGCAACGACTGCATCCCCGAGGCGCTCTGGGCGTTGGGCTACTGGCTCTGCTACGTCAACAGCACAGTCAACCCCATGTGCTACGCACTGTGCAATAAGACCTTCCGGACCACGTTCAGGATGATCCTGCTCTGCCGGTGGGACAACAGAAGGCAGAACAAGCAGCAGTTTCAGCAGTGGCAGTCCGTCGCCTTGCGGAACAAGTTGCCAGGGAATGCCTAATGACGATACCCCGACAGTGCACTGGCAAGTACGACTCAGTGAGACTTCCCTACATTCGTTGTCGGGACACCACAGGGAGGGGGAAAAAAAAGCCTTCGCTACGGTTGCTGAATTCCTGTTTCTGTAGGAGATCACGCTGGAGGGGGATCAATATGGAGCTTATATATTTTTACAGCAAAAGGGCTTTGAGTTACAACGATATGGGATTGTCATTATTTTGCAGTAAAATGATAACTTTTATTTGCCCCAGTATTAATGTACTGCGGTCTCCTTACACACAGCGTGTCAAATTACCAGAAATGTTACTATTTAAAAAAAAACAAAAAAAACAGTATTATTAAGTATTGTTGACAGGATCCGGTTTTTGGATACTACCTTTTATCGTCTCCCAGTATTACCCACATGACCTGAGTGTGTCGGTACGACGCCTGAAGCCTGCAGCTTTATGTTTTGCCAGTATCACTGTCGATCCGTTTTTGTATTTGGATTTTCTGTGACGCGCTCATCTTGCCGATGCAGTGACTGTGGTGGTCTCTTTTGTGACTTCCAGTAAGACAACATTGTGAACGCAGAGTTGATGTAAAAGCTGCTTAATTATTCTGTATGAGATGTTATTTACATTCTAAGCAAGTTGAAATACTTTGATTGGTGTTTATGTAAATATAGTTTTATGTTTCTACTGTATAAATGATAGTGGTACATTATTTGAGTATGACTTGACAGACTTGTACTGATTATTATCGAATAATTTGGCAAAATTACAGAACAAAACATTTTTATTGCTTTTTACAAATTCTAACAAGATATGACTGTTGTACACAATGTATTTGTCACCAAAGCCTTCTAGATATCCTCCTCTTAATCATTTTTATATTGCCATATCGCATTGTCAGACCGGAGGCCAAAATAATAATCAGGACAACAGCGACCCCTTGTGGAGAAATGTTTGTCTTCCTAAATGCTTTCTCGTCAGTGCTACCTACCAATATGTGAAGACCGGACGTCACCAGCATACACACAGAACCAGGGTGAGCAAGCACTTGTAATGCTTGTTGCCATGTTTCTACAGTATCAAAAAACATGAAATCCTCTAATTTTTGGACAAATTTAGGTCAATCCTAATAACGGAAATCCCAATAAAATTTGTTAACTATTACGTAACATAATGCAAGATTTCTATCTTGTTTTGGCTTAACAGTATTTTAACAGTAACTACTACAGTACTACTACAGTAGCTACTTAAAAGTAGATCCCGTATTACACTAAAGTACTTTAAATCATCAACCACATCTTTGCATACAGTCTATAATTATATATATAGATCTATTTCATTTCAAAGCTGCCATTAACTCAGATTATGTGCTTGATTGCACTCATTTTCACAAAATCCAGTTTAAGCTCTAATAGCCTGATTGGTATCATTTACATTATTGGTTTGCAGAAAGAGAAAATGAGTGCAGACAAGCCAGATCCCTAGATATTCTGCCATTTTGTGCATTTCATATAATACACCAGCTCTGTGCAAAGCAGTAATACTCAGAGTGTGGATAGCAGGATTCTTCCAGGGTCAGTACAGTCAGTATGCAGCAGAATGCGTTTAGCATTTAAGGACCTGGTTCCAATCTCAGGAGCAGCTCAGTCCTGCTTCTGTACCCTTTACAGAGGCACTCGACCTAAACCTAACGCTTCAGTAGAAAACCAAGCAAAATTTTCTGTTCATCGAACACAAGAAGAATAAAGGCGAATTAACAACAGGATGATGTGAAGAGAAAATTAAAAACAAACATGATTGTGTAATACTAAGGATTTGCTTTGTGAGGCAGGGTGTTTATTTCCACCTGTTTTGGTATAAACATACAGTACCAGTCGAACGTCTGGACACATTTACTGAGAATCAATTGTATTTCAACAAGATAATGACCCTAAATCCACCTGGACGTTATGTGGTATGTATTATCTTATGAACAACAAGTTGGAGTGCTGTGACTGATGACTAGGCCACAACAATTCCCCAACTTAAACCCTACAGAGCTGCCTTGGGGTCAGTTGGATCGAAGAGTAAGAGCAGGTAGTCAACTTGTACCCAGAACTCGTGGGAAACTCCTTCTGGACTGTTGGAGAAACATTCCAGGGGGCTACATTTGGATGCTGTTTCAAAGAATGTCAAGGTTCTGCAACGCTGTCATCGAAGTAATGGGGAGATATTTTGAAATGTGTAAAATTTGAGAAAATGTTGAGCAGTTTTGGTGTGTTATTTAATTGCTGCACTGCCTCTTACCATAAGGTGAATAGCAGCCAACATAGGAAGAAGTGCATTAAAAGCAGGGGTCCAGACTTTTGACTGGCACTGTAAGCGGAATGTTACCTGACCTTTTTGCACAGTGTGTCACTTCGAATTTAACTGCAACCTTCTTCTTTCCTGAGAGAAATAAAATACAAGATGTCTAATTCTGGAGGTTGATCGTCTTCGTGTGAAATGTAGCGGCAGTAAAAAAAATCATGTAAATGAATAGAGAGCCAGACACAAGTTAATTACATGCAAAATAGGGATGGTGAGCCAAGATGATCTCCTTTTAAGATCCATTTACAACAAAACTGGGATTACCAGAATAAACACTTCGCGGACATGGCTTAACATTCAACAATAGCTGTGGATTGACGCTTCAACAATAAAAAACACAAGCTCGATTTTTTTTGTGCATTCTCAGACAATTGGGGTTGCAGCAGTAGAACATCTTGGCAAGTATGAGGCGTACTGTGGGGTGCACACACTCACACCTGGGGGGGGAAGCAGAGGTGAAAAACATGCAAACGTGAGGACGCAAGCTCCCCCACATAGATAGCTGAGGCTGAATTCAGACTCACCATCCCAGAGGGGTGAGACAACCTGAGGGTTTACACTGCATGCTAAATGTATTTCTATGTATACAGTACCAATATTATGCGTAATAAGCCTTATTTAATTTACTTTTAAAAAGGGCATCTTTTAAATTCAGTGATGGTGTATAAATGCTTTTTTAGAACTTCTGACAGAAAACTCCATCACTGAGTTAGGTTCATCTATATCTAACCCTTTCAAAGCTCATGTTATTTACTACCACAGGAAATGTAGAAATAATTGTTTTCAATATTGACAGGTCTTTCAATCCTCAATAAAACTGTCATTTTAAAGGACAAATGTGATTCATATCTAAATTCTGTGTCTTATAGAGCGGAAAGTAAGATCAATGTCCAGAAGGTTCAAATTCCCAATTTCATTGATTTACTTAAACCACTTTCGTGTTAAGGACTTGTGTTTTAAGTCTAACTGTTAATTGTACTTTGTTTTTCTTTTCTACAACTTACACAAAATTTGATTAGACAAAATATGTGTGCGTGTGTGTGTGTGTGTGGGTGGGTGGATGTGGTTTTTTGTGTGTGTGTGTGTGTGTGTGTGTGGCTGGGTGTGGGTGTATAGACACGTCTTCCCCTCTGCCTGGTGGGATATCACAAAAACTGTGAAGTAAGTGATTCTACATTGTTTTTATACATGTATTTTTATCCAAAATGGCGGTGAATCTTTGTAGCGATGATTATTCTTCTCGCAACCCCCTCTACATACTTTTTTGTCCATCCCGCTTGGTGGGATCCTTTTCTTTCAATATTACTTTGTACACAGAAGACCCATAAGTGGCACCATTTTGAAATACAGTTTGTGTGTATATTGTCTACGGATTGCTTTAAAACAGCAATAAATATAGAGATATTGTGCATCTTTTACTTTTCATTGTACCTTCCTTTTACGAGACCACTTCTGTGGACGAACAGATAATATGCAGATTTTGACCTCAATCTTTTCAACACTTATTTAGATTCAACTTTGTTTTAAAGTGCTATGAATCTATTGCACACGTGAACATGGAGCGATTTCTTTGCGGTTCATATTATCACAAATCTGTTGACAGACATAACAATATGGCCTCTGTTCTTACAATGAGATCGCAATATATCTTATACTCTGACTGGGTGGCATGAAATTGGTATTTCCGAAAAATAACCACTAGGTGTCGGCATTGAACAGCATTGGTAGCATTTACGTCAAAGTTTATCATTTATTCAAAGCGACAGCAGTACATTTCTATATTTTATATTTTTTCTGTGTAACTTTTTATAAAACTATGTATTACATTACACTTTCGTAATGCAATAAATTGACCCACTGATTTCAACCTTCAGATTTCTAAACCAGTTCCCTCCCTTTGTTGGTTAAATACTAATATTTTAATAAAGATTCAAGCCAAGTTTAGACACCTTGAAAATTCAAAATACTTAATAATCACGATCCGCGTAGCATGTAATTTTGGAAAATATGTGCAAACTGCAATGCAGTGTGCGAAATCTGACTATTTTACAACATCGTTTGTAACAACAAAGATTTACCGAGGCGTAACTAAATTACCGGAGCAACACGGTTTATTCTGTGGCCCATTGTGTTCCTCAGTTCATCCCCAGCCTATCACACTTTTGTGGCATTAAGCGTTCATTTCTCTCCTGGAGGAAGATCTTACTCATGGATGTGGGTGGACGTTATGAGCTCAAGGTCCCAAAAGTCGGGACGGCTGATAGATTTTTTTGATGGTGGCTCGTTCTTTTTGGAGAAACAATCAAGATAATCCTGACATGACGCTGTTTTCCTCTGGCACATCACTGTAAAACCATATGCTTTTTTTTGGGACATGATTCGGTCTTCAGATTAAATTTTTGGTCTATACTACCAGTCCTAGAAGCTACATACATCCCATTTTTTGTTTTTATTTCATTTTGGGAATATTCAAAGTGGTTGATCCCTATTTAACTCTTGCCCATTGTCAAGGTTTCTTAGTGTGATTGAAGAGCTTCAGCTTACTGAACCGCATAAGGTACCATAGCGAACCCTAGCAACTCCTTAGAAACCAGTTAGCAACACCTTAGCAACCACTTTGAGTAGCGAAGTGACACCACAGCAACACTCTCACACTCTCTTTTAACTCTTAGAAACACTGTTGCACCACCTAGCAACACCATAGGAACTACCCTGGGTAGCACAGCAACACCATAGCAACCACCTTAACTTTAGTGACACCATAGAAACTGTCTAACAACACCTTACCAACAACCTTAAATAGCACACCAACACAATAGCAACCACCTTAACTACTTTAGTGACGCCAAAGAAGCTGCCTAGCTACATCTTAGCAACAACCTTAAATAGCACACCAATACCATAGCAACCACCTAGCAACTGCCTAACAGCAACCTTCAATACCTTAGCAAAACTTTAACAACCACATTGTGTAGCACAGTAACAGCCTAGCACCACGACAGATAGCATAACACCCACCTAGCAACAACATAGCAATGATACTATGGCAACCAGCCAGCAACACTTTAAGAACCACTTTGAATATCAACGCAGAAATTAGAAATTAAAATCCCGGGCTAAAAGTATTTGTTTTACGATTTAATGTATTCTGATGTTTAGTTGGGCACAGTATACCTATAACTTAGCATAGCACTAACGTTCAACAGACCGTAAAAGAAACACATTCATCTGTTCATCCTGTTAGGGCTTTAATACTTGCTTCAACTGGAAACATCCTATTTCGTTGATAATTAAGCATTCTCAACAAGGAGTATCAAAATTAGGACCTCCCAAACTCCATTTGAAAAGTAGATTCAAAATATTATTTTTAAATGCATCTCGAGAATGATGCTGCCATCTTCAGGTTAAATAAAGTACTGTTTTATAGCCATGAACTAAGCTCTTTATAGCCACCCTTCCAAAAAATACTTAATAGGTATATAAAACTTATATCACCCAACTTTTGGTCACTGTAGGAAGGGAAGGACCATCCGTCTCTGGAGGGAGAATCAAATAATAAACATATACCAAATAGCTTGTTCTACTCATCTACATAACTTGTATGTACGGCATGTTCTGTTTTATTTTGGCACTACTCACTTAGATGGGATCCTGATGTTAACTAAATAAGCAAAGTATTAAAAACGGAAGTATTATTTTTGGTTTTGTATCACTACGCTTAATTTTATTTTCCTTGCATCTCCCTTCACCTTTCGCATTTTCACTGTTTAGTGTTAGTTCCATGCAAATCCTACCCCTTAAAATAACACATTTTTCTCCAAATATACATGCCATGCCCTGAACCCTCCATATCCTCCATCATTCTGCTCTGACCAGAGGTGCTCTCATCTTTATTTAATCAGGTGACTCATTTCTTTCCTGCCATCAACACGTACTGCATGCTTTTCAGTTTTTTTTTTTACTCAATTGGACATTGTAACGTTTGCATGCAAGTTTTCTTCTGTGTGAAAGAAATTAGATTTTTATTTGAGCAACATGACAAGCAATTTCCGTTTCAAAGTAAAAGACAATTCTCCATCTAATTTCAAACACCAATGTCCAATGTGAAAGAGCAGACTCATTATGGTCAGTGAAAATGCATGCTGTTTATTGGAACAGTGAGGGTACTTATAAAGATCACAAAGACCATGACAATCATTACCCAGAATATTAATTGCCTAAATAACTGATCCCATCACCCCAAAAGCTGATATGTGGCAAGCATTCTACCATGAAATAGATATTGTGTATTTTGCAGCTGGGTGCTACACATTAACGCCGTTGAGGTGAGTTAATCTCCATAAACAATGTAAAAGCCTTTGTCTGTAATATCGGTGATACATCAAGTCTAATGAATTGCTATTGTCAAGTGCCTAATGTCAGCAGAAATTGGAACAGATCAGGCAGCATACAGAATATGGCTTCACTATTTACAGCTGTATTACTTGTTTGTGTTTAATTACCAACTGTAAGTGCAGTAGTGCCATATTCTGGTAGCAGTAAAATGAACCACAGTCTTTATATTGAAACAATGAGCTGCATTGTTTCCACAGAAGGAACTCCGTGCTTGTGTTTGATTTACAGAAACACTTTTGTGTCAGCCGGCCGAACAATGCGTGTAATACAATTTTTATGCAGCTTCCCTTTTTGCTCATTTTCACACAATATCATATGTTAATGCTGCACATGTGAACTATCTTGCCACCTAAATGAAATGGATTACTGGAGTGACATTGTACTACTATTTACTTAGATTGTGTTGTAGCCCTGTGGTTTACAGTGAGACTATATCATAATTTCAAGGTAAGGTATCAATGTTGAAAGGAGGCACCCTTTAGACATAAGATGTACAAACTAGATATTCTGTAAACCAGAGTAATACATGGCTGTGACTCAACAATAACACTGCAGTACATTTCAAGGCCCTCGCAGGGCAATGCGTTTTGGTCCCCTCACTGATTAATATGAAACTGAAACTAAGAAGATCATTTGACAATAAGCTGTTCCATACAAAACGACCTGAATGTTTGGGGGGTTAAACAGTTTCTGTTTCCTCTCCTCAGTTGTCTTCCAGACTTTTCTACAGTATTTACTGTACAACATTAATTGCGCTTTTGTCAGTGTATGACAATGTTCTTTTTAAATGACCCTGTATTGGACGAGTGGTAGAGATAATGGATAAGTAAGGTTAAATTGATTCAAGCTAGGAGCCTCAAGTACCAGCAGACCATCTAAAAGCTTCCTAATCCTTAAATCTGAATGGACAATTATTCAGGGTCTTCCATTACTACTAAATTAATTGCTATGTAATATGGTGTAAAACCCTGGGTAGAATATAGGTATAAAGTAGCATAAACATGGGAGAAAATTATGGTTATGACGAAAACGAATGATACAAAGAACCTTGCCAGTGCATCAAACGGTTGTTTTACTTCTTAAGGCAATTTTTTGTTTAAATTTTTTTCAGCAAGCAGCAGCAAGTACATAAAGTGCAGAGTACAAACATATAATGCAAAACAAAGCCGATTTCTAAGTGCAAATATCGCACGTACACGTTGCAAACTATATTTCCATGGCATTGGCCTACAAGTCAATCAAGCAACGTGATATACACGGCAATACAATAATTTTTATATGAATCAATGATACACATTCTCAGCATAATTTGAACCTAAGCACTGATGTATAATTTATATTTTCAGTGAACCATTTTCATTAATAAATGGGCGAACCGACTTCCCAGGTTCGCTGCGGGGGATTCCAGCTCGGCTTCCGTGCGCCGTAACCACGTGGTACAATCGAGCGTTTTGGCGGGTCGCTGAAGGGGCGTGTCCCGAGACAAACGGCGCGAGGGTAATGAGCCGTAACGCTGGTGCGGTAGCTTCCCTTATAGTAAAGTGGAATAGACGTCCTCTGAACTTCGAGTGATTTCTCAGTGCTTGATATTCTTTTACAGTGACGATAGTTATACAGTTTAAGTACCTCATATTCTAAAGTTCGTGACTTTGAAAAGATGAGTCCCTAATGGCGCTCAACGTTAAAACTCCCATCTAAAGGTACCTCGCGCGACGGGTCTGTAAACGGCAGCCATTTTCTTCTAATTAAGTAACTTTAATGTTAGTTACTGTCTCGATTTAATCCAAAGGAGTGTAATTATGTGATCTTAAAAACTGTTCCATGGGATGTGTCTTTATTCATTTGGAGAAAGTATTTTTGCCTCAGTAATTTTAATGATAAAGTTTAGAGAAAATAGTACTTTCCCAACGGAATAAATTAAGTACTTGGTTAAGCATTAAAGTAATTTGATTTAAAAATTGCTTATTAAGGCCGTGGTCAGAACATGGTTACGCAAGGTTTTTGTATTTGCGCTGAAAGTACATGTGTTGAGATATAAGGCTGTAATTTGTTAGAAAACTGAACTTTCAAGTATGACATAAGACTTTAAATGCAATGTGACAGGACAAACTATAAAAATCATATATTTCATCTCCTTTACACCTGACTCGGCTAATGGTCTTAAATATTACTTTAATTTGATTGTAATGGAGCAGATATGTTCCGCGGCCTAAGGTATAAAAGCATATGGTTAAGAACTACTGATGTATACGGAAATCGAGTTAAATTAATGTTGTATAAAGTATTTTGGCAAAATGTATTTTAATGACTGTTTTGTGTCTTAATTTTAAGCTATAATGGACGCAGTCGACCTGACAGCTTGAGTGAGTGGTTTAATTTTCTATGAAGAACTTGCATCTTTCGCATGGATATAATATGCAAATGGATTTAAACCTCGCTTCAGATACCACCAGAGCCAGAGTAAATGCCGAAAATGGTCCGAGACTCGTTCTCATGTTACGCGTAAATAAATCTACCTACTTTTAAATGCGTTGTCTGCGTGCTCAATAAATGAAATCGCTGTCACTTAATTTTAAGGCAAAGCGTCTCTTAATATGGCGAAAGCCGGGTAAACGCGACTGGATTATACATGGCAGATGCGCGGTTTTCCTGCCTTGGCCTTCTCGTTTAATTTTAGTTGTCATGTGACCGTGTTGGTAGCTTGAAGGTAGGTGGAGGGATATTGAGTGTTTTTAATGTAATGCATGTCGATAGCAATGAAGTAAAGTGGACCGTGTAGATGACATCACCATGTTATCACCGTTAATTTAGTCTCAATAGTTTGTGCAGTTTTCCATCTTCTATGTGCATTTTCCCTAGGCGTCTACGTTAAAGAATCATTTACAGTAGTTGTGTATGAATAAAAACTTAGATTAGTGGAATTAACTCAGTAGGGTGTTTTCTCTATTTTGAAAAATTTTATAAATCATTACAGGTCATGTAGTAGTATTTGTGTGCTGAGGTGTTTTGTTTTGGTTGAGCACAGTGTATAAAATCATTCTGTCTGCATCATTATGTAGGCAAATATAGGCAAATAGACATGGCATTTGTAATCCAGAGGGAAGACATGGTATCTTAGCAGCATGTGGCAAAAGAGGATGTACCCTCTGTATGTAACCCTATCCCCCCCCCAGGGATGCAATTAAAAGTATGCCTTGCAGATTACTTACAAAATGACTGCAAGAGATACTGAATTGTTGCTGTTCTGTTAGCTAGATGCTATAATACTTTATTGGGGATACCTAATTTGGGGATTTAAGTATTAATTATGTGATGAGTAATCTACTGAAGCTCAGGTGGTTTTTGTTTGTATTTATAAATCCAAAGATTTGTTAAACTGCTGCTGCATGAAAGTAATTGTGCATCTGTTTTGTAAATGGATTTGTTTTCAGAAATATCTCTAACGTTTTATTTTTAGCAGGGCTAAAACCCAACCTCTGCAGTTCGTCATGCAAGTCATCCAGACTGTGGAGTCTCAGGTCCCAGCACTAAGGGAAATCTTTGTCAGGACCCCTTTCACAGAGGGGAGACAGATCAGCATATTGACCCTGAGCGGGCGGGGGGAGCAGCACCAGCCACCATTGTTGCAATGGGACGATTCAGACTGCGGAGTGCAGGAGTGCTGCACTGAGCATGCCCCAGTGGGACTCTCCACCAGCAGTTCATTATGCAGTGTAGCGGAGCCAGCAGAGGGGGGAGAGCGAGAGCAGGCATTTGCTTCCGCGTCGTTGTTGTCGTCAGCAGCAGCAGCAGCCGCCTCATCACAGAGCCTGCCCAGGCCGCCAGACGCATCCAGAGCGGCTCGTGAGCATGGCCTGACTGCGGAGGCGTGCCCGCTGAACATCATGGGGAACCAGGACGGGAAGCTTAAGAAAGCATCGGGGGAAGCTTTTGATGGGGTTGACGATGCTGTGGGGCTCAATGAGGCGGAGTACACAAAGAAAGGATTCCACGGCAAGAAATCGCAGGGCAAGCACGGCAAGGGGGCGGACCCTGGCAAAAAGAAAGGCAAGTCGGAGTCCAAAACCTCTGTATTTTCCAATATTCGGATTCGCAAGAACCTGTCTAAGGCAAAAGGATCCACGGGAGGTTCCAGAGAGGATGTTTTGAGCTCCCAGGCCCTGCAGCAGGATGAGCTGGACAGCGCCATATCAGTTCAGACCAAAACCCCCGATGTCAGCCTTTCGGCCGACGAGTTGGGGCACTCGGATACTGAGGCTGACCGCTTAAACCTCACCGCTGCGTGTCAGCAGAACACCGTAGAGATCCAGAATGGACAAAGAGCCAGTTCGGGCT
The DNA here is from genome assembly GCA_015164015.2 of Brevimyrus niger. Taxonomy (NCBI): domain Eukaryota; kingdom Metazoa; phylum Chordata; class Actinopteri; order Osteoglossiformes; family Mormyridae; genus Brevimyrus; species Brevimyrus niger. The sequence continues at coordinate 11,234,953 of JAABNY020000040.1, read as the reverse complement.
CCGACACAGACATCTACAGCTTCCATTCGGCGGCGGAACAAGAGGATTTGCTCGCTGATATCCAGCAGGCGATTAGGCTGCAGCAGGGGGTCATCATTTCAACTGCCGAGGATCTGAGCTGGAAAGTGGAGTGTAAACAAGCAGCTAACGATGAAGCAGCCTCCCCATCTGTCCCGGAGCCTCCCGCTGCCCTCGTGGCTCCCGGTGACCAGGAGAATGGCCTGCTTGCCAGGCCCATTTTTTCACTGGATGTAACGGCTGAGGAGAACAATGTGGCCGGAGCCGGGCTGGAGCTGAATGAGGTGAGCCCCGAATATGGGGAAGCTCTTTGTGCTGCGGTGGGGACAAAGGGGCCAGGGCTATTGAGCGATGAAGCTCAGCCCCCCGCAACCAAGGAGCAAGGGAAAGTGGGGAGCCCTGTTGCCAAGACGACCAGCGCCACTAGCTTCCCTGACCTCACTGGCTCTTTTGAAAGTGCAGAAGAGCCAGTGGAGGACGGATTGGATCTAGCTCCCCATTTAAACGGAGGCATTAGTGATGGTACTGGGAATCTCGAGGATGGGGTGAGCTTCATGAATGGGTGTCTGGTAGCTGAGGAGTTGCCGATGCCTGATGAGCCAGTGGATGTAAAAGCTGGGCTCGTGGCACCCCCACCTACACATCGACGGAAAAGCAGCCTGTCCTCCCCATGGCCCCCAGAGAGCCCTCTGGCAACTCGTCTCCTTAAGTCAACTGTGACTACCCCCTCAGTCAAGCCCTACCCCCCTATTCATCCTTCGTACATCAAGACCACCACCCGGCAGCTCAGCTCCCCAAACCACTCCCCGGCTCACTCGCCATCCCAGAGCCCCCTTTTCCATCGACGGGGGCATGAGCTCGGCTGCCGGACCGAGAGGCGGCGGCTAAAGAGGCAGCGCTCACACAGTATCACAGGCCTACTGAGCCGATCGGCAGACTGGACAGAAGAACTGAGTAAAATCCGGGTCGGTAAAGCTGGATCCACCGACTTTCTAGAGTATGGGGGCTCTGAGGAGAGGCTGAGAAGTGGAAGTCAGCCACTGTGTGCAACACGGAGGTCATCCTGTGTGCAGTCCTCCACATGTAGCTTCCAGGATGTCTTCTCAGGTGAGTAACATGCATATGCTCTTATTTACCTTTCATCAGGTGACATATCTGTACAATTTTTGGTGCTTCTGGCCTTGTGGTGTACTCTAATCATTTTTATTAGAAATATAATTTTTGGGTGAACCGAGCTGTTTGTTTCCTAGAATGGAGAACTGACTGCACATCTTACTGACTTTGGGGTGGGCAAAGGGGTGGGGGCTGTCATTTTTGTGTCTGTTTTGCCGTGCACTAGTTTAAGTCTTTTATGCGTTATGCATAAATACATGCTACAGACCAAACAATGGCTGCTTGTTCTGTGGTAGAAATAGAAAGTTTGTCCAGAAGTGTGACATTTTGGCGTTTATTTTCCTTCATCATTTTTTCTTAACATAGCTGATTTCCCCTCACACTTCCGGGAAAGTATCCAGACAATTAGCGTATTTTATTATTTATATGGGAAAAGTTATTCATTAGATTCAAATATGTTTTCATTGGGACAGTTAATTTTTTTTTTTTTTAAATATATGAAACTTCTTATTTAAGTACGTCCACACACTTCAGGCATAAAACAGGTACACCACATAACACAACTTTATCGTAGAAATCAGCTCTGTTTATGTAACATTTATAAAAATAAAATATAGCAGATACTTTTTTTTTTTTTAACCATGTATGTTTGGACTGTCATTTGCATTTCCATGTTTTACATTATTTGATTTGTAAAAGGCTGATTTAGTGCTCTGACCAGATGCCTCAGTTGTTCAGGTTGAATTTCTCCCCAGCTCCATCGGTTTACTGCACATGGCACCGTGTTTGTTTTTAGCCTGTGCAGCTCTTCTGCAGCATTGCAGTGCTGCTGCTGCTGCAGGCTCTCTGGAATATCCCCCAGCCCCCTTCCTGTAGGAAGACCATTGGCATGCATTTTCTGTACTGTTCTCAGATCAGTCTCTTATCTGACATTCTGGGGGTGGGGTCTGCATTGATTTGCAACCACTGTTGAATGTGCCGATCTTCAGTATCAATCTGAGATGTCAGTCACCCACAGCATGACCAGCCAAACCTCAGTGTGTGAATTTCAGACATCAGCGATCTTGTGGGGTGGGGTACTTCCAGTTAGACAGTTTGTGATTGAGTTTATAATTTGCTCATTGATTTAAAAAAAATACATGCTGATGTATGCTTTAGTTTTGAGGAAGAGGAAGGTTGAATATGCCATTGATTCTGAGTGGGGCTGGAAGGGAATCGATGGTGGCTGGAAATCAGCTGGGCCTAGGGTTGCCAACTGTCCCGAATTGTCTGGGACATCCCAAAATATGGGTAATTTTGATTTGTCCCTTCAGGGGTAGCTCCCGTCCTGTATTCCAATCACAGCCTCAATGGCCAATAATAATGGCACTGTAAGCATGGCAAAACTTATGCAAACGTTGCTGTGAGACACGGTTGTTGCTGTGTGTCTGTGCACTGGCCACTAGTGGCTTGTCCTTTTACACTGTGAAATATGTAGATTTATAGTATGAAACCTTGTGATTTCCATTATTGTTGGTCAGCTTCTCTGCCTGCGCACCTGCAAGAAAGTGTCCCTCATTTGGGGTTGAGAACTTTGGCAACCCTAGTTGGGCCATCGCGTCACTTTATTAACCAGTTTTGTTATGGATACTGTGCGTCACTGTGTTTATGTACAGTGCTGCGGGTCAGTCTGCCACTTGCTAATAATAGTAGTCTTGAGAATTTTTGGGTTGTTTTTAAAGGTGTCCATATATCACTTCCTCATTTGGACAGTCTAGCCTTAAAACCATAAGAACATCAGAAATTTCCAAATGAAAGGAGGCCATTCGACGCATCAAGCTCGTTTGAGGAGAACTTAAGTAATAGCTCAGAGCTGTTAAAATCTTATCTAGCTGTGATCTAAAGGAACCCAGGGTTTTGGCTTCACTAATCTGAATGCAATCAGTAACCATATATTTATGTAATATTTAAAATCTAGCTTTTTTAGCTTTAAGGCTGAAGTTGTGTGGTGTGCATTAAATAATAGCCTCTTTTATTCTTTCTACTAGCCTTGAGTAAATAAGGCCTATTGTTTTCTTGGTTTGAGTCCATGAAAGCAGATGAAATTTGCAAGTGGGTCACCACAGTAAGTAATTTGTTTCCCTTTGAAAACAGTCTGAAAAACAACAATCCATGGGAGACCTTTCATTGTTTCCTTTTAAATTTTGCTTTTCTCTGTGGCTGTGCAGTGTGTTGGGGCAGTTCTCCCTTGCTTTTTTGTATATCAGTTAGTGAAGAGAGATCATAATGTACTGGTACTTTAAACTTGGGTTCCAAGCAAGCAGTCATATGCTATTTCTGAATTATCCACATCAAAGGAATCCTTATTCTCTTCTTATGAATTTGCATCCCCTATAAAGTATTTTATGACTTTGAAACTAATAACCCATATACTGCAAATGATATTTAGACTATCTGCACTTTATGTGTTTGCACTCTGGTGACCTGTCATATTATATAGAGATGGGTTCCAGAGGATTAGGGATTTGACATGCAAATCATTTAGCTAGACCATCAATTTATCTAATTACAACCTAATTTTAGAAACCTTGCAGCATTGACATAGATGCTAACACTGCAGCATCTGACTCAGACTTGAGTGAAAATATGGGGTTAACGCTGTATATGTGCGTATGGATGTTACTGCAGCTGTCCTCCTACATGCATCAAAATGCACCCAAGCTTCTAGGAGGGAAGATTTCTGTTTATGCATTTTGTTTGTTGGTATTTTCTTAGACTGACTGATTTGTGTGGATTATTTGCATCTTTGTATTTGTATCTTTAAAATTGGTATGTTTTATATTTTAGCAGCATTTTAAAACATGCACACTTGTTTATTTCCTTCCGCACCCTTTTTAATTAAATGTTCAGAGCTGCTCAGACCTATCTCACTAGTTACTCAGGGCTTTGTATCATTCAGATATTTTCAGTACCACTACACATAACTTGCTTGTGATACCAGTTCCTGAACGATACTTTTTTTGCACATTTTAAGCAGTTTAAATATAAATATAAAAAGTAGGGGTGTACAAATACTGTAAGTTCAGGGATGAACAAATTGTGAATGCATATGGTAGTCCACTGGACTACCAGCTTTCCAAATTTAGCAGTCTACATAGACTTTTTAGTAGCCATATGTACCCTCCTTGCCATTCTGGTTTTGTACTGGGCTGTATGCTTACTTTAAATGGTCAAACTGGTGTTGGCAGTAGCACAAACAAGCACACTTAGGACCAGAAACATCAATTCTAATGAATGAATGCATTAATACTGATAATAAATTAAGGTCCTACACTTTCCCTAGACATATGGCACAAATGCACAGTGCATTATGTAATTATAAGTTGTTTTATTACAGTTGAATTTTTTACAGAAAAAACATGCGTACACAAATCTATATTTTGATTTTAAATGTTTGTTTCACTATGCTTATACATTATCCTATTTGAAAGAGGGCCCAGTATGTTTTTTTTTTTTACTGTCAGTATTTCACTTACCAGCAGACAGAAAAAATAAATCATGTAAAAGCAGTAACATGAATATAATCAAAAGGTATATACCTTAATAGTTTTCTGTTTGCTTGTACACTTGAAAAAACATTGATTTATTAATCTATATTGAAATGTAGGCTCTAATGTAATCTGATTTTTATCCTGATTGGTACTAAAGAAGTTATTTGAAGAATAACGAGGTTCATCTTACTGAGCTACTGTTCCATTAGGAAGTAGAACCACTGTGTACAGTTCAGGATGTGGTTTGATTTAACCTGACTGGCTGAGTAGCCAATTAGCCCATTAAGAGTTAACTGGTCATAAAATGCTTTCGAGTAATTGATATTTGCATGTTTTAAGCTAAGTCAGTCGTGGTTTGCCAAATTCTTCTCTTAGCGATTCTCAGTTTTGTACACGCTCCGACCTGTCAACCATGTCTCTGAGAGTGGGTCCTTACACATGCACACACTTAAACTCCTCTTGAACCATGTCTATGACATGTATACGCAACATTACCAGTCACCAGCATTATTAGGTCTTGGTACAAGTACGCAGCATGCTTCTTGGCTCTGACACTGAGGATATTTCACTCTTTTAGATATTGAAATTTTTGACTAGGCATTTTTTAATTATCAATATCTAAGCAGTGTGGTTGGTGCCATAAAAGTATTACATTTTAGTACCCAACCCTTGAGTTTCTACCATTTTATATGCCCGTTGTATAGATTTAATCCAGGTCTTGAACTGCTGTGCTGCTTAGTCTATTTTTGCATGAAAACTTTTTGAGGAAACACAAATAAGGAACGCAACTTGTCTTTTGTGATGTTTTACTTGTTTAATGGCCCAAACTTGATTTTGTGTAGTGAACTGGGTTTTGGTGGCTGCAAAACTTGTAGCTCCTGTGAGTCAGATGGGGAACTCGGCTAATTCAATTCCGAAATACTAGTGTTGCGGACATGTACTGTATATGTGTAATAGGGCTTGGCAATACAACAATATTGTCAGCAATTGCGATATCAGACAAGTAACTCGGTTTCTGTCTTTGCTTATTTGGCGATGATCACCTTTGTCGGGCTTAGGCTGCACACAAATCAAGGTAAAGTTTTTATTTGGCTTTTAGCTTCTGCCATATATTTAAATGGTCTGGGTCCGTGAGATGCTTTAAAGTCATAATTAAATCAGGCCTTTCAATCGGTCATTTTTCACTGAGGATAGAAACCGATAATCAGCAAATCCCCACCCACCCTGTAAGTTTACACTGCAGCTGTTTAGCAAGTTTTATATGAATAATTTTTCTGTGGTTTCACATTTTTCTTTTTGCTAAACAAATGTAAGCACCAGGTGCATTTGTGTGTGTTGCGTATTATTAATTTTTTGTGTCATCTCCCAGCCCTGTACCAAATGGAAATTAATTCAGGTTTTTTCTCTCTGCTGTAGGGCGCACCCTGCTGGAGAAGTTCTTCCAGCAGCAGGAGGACACACAGCCTGAAGAGGCAGAGAAGCTGTGCTCACGCATCCTGGCAATGGGCCTTCTGTTGCCCTTCAGTGAATGCTTTCGTGAGCAGTATGGCGAGAGTGCCTCGCAGATTGCACCCAAGTTCAATGTGAGCCCCTCCACTCTTGCTTGCATTATTTTATATGTATGTAACAGTGAGGTATATGTGTTTATGCAACATTACATAAAAGACTTTAAAATCAATTTTTCTCAAAAGGAGAGCAGGATTTTTAAGAGTCACCTTGTGGCGCAGCTGCCCGAAATGTTCTGGTTGCAGTTCTTTTGAACAATGTAATCTTGTGTCCTGGATTTAGTTTTTGCTGTTCATTCCTGTATTTATATATATTCACACTGCTCAAGAGACTGCCTCACTTCTCACCTGTCGCCTGCAACCCAGCCGTTGCGTCTGTCTGACTCACCAGGGACCTGGTGTTGAATGTTCTATTTTGGGATTTTTATGAGTAGACTCGGGATGAGAGTGATTTAGATGTGGCGTCTTAGAATTTGTACCTATTTTAAAGGTCTGTATTGATGCTAGCTTTTCGCATCTTATGGAGGAAACTGGAGGTGCCATATTATGGTTGGCCATCATTTTGTGTGACTGGCAGTAATGGTTTTGTTCTTGTCGGTGCAAGCATGCAGCACAAGGGTGTAACACTGGGTGTTTCTCAATATGCGTAATTAACCATACTTGTGTTCTCGCAAACCCATTTTATGTCATCTTCAGTTGCTAAAGACCAGTTTCAGTATTAAGAAAAGAAGTACAGACGACGGTAAAAATCTCTGGATGTTTCCTTTCCCCAAATATCAAGGTTGCATTGGTTGCATCCTTGTCAAATGAGAACAGTCCCATGATTCCTTACATCTCTCTTGCCAACACCAGAAGTGCAATCTTTGTTCTTGGTATTGAGAAACACCCTTTTTGTAGATGCATTCTGGCTAAATATTTCATTGAACTGCAATTCAGGCTGTTTATGTACTGGTAACTGGTAGAACTGAAATCGAAATGGAAAAACAAGTGATATGTTCTTATGCTGTTAGTATTTTAGGTCACCCCAAAAAGTGCTTGTATGCCGTTCTTTTTTTGTACAAGTTCATTTTAATTGGCACTAGTGCCTTAATCGCAGTATGTGCAAAGCCATTCTTCATTCGGGTTGTGGTTAACAGGAAGTCTTGGTTCAAATGCTGTTTCTTTATTGATGAATGGCTGCATCCCGCTACTGTCGCAGTATTTATTGTCTTCATTAGGTTTCCTCACCAGAGCATCACATGATTGCTTTGATGATTCATGATTCTGTGCTCCCTTTCTCTGCTCTGGGTAAAATATGCATGGTGCCGTGTACATACATGCTGCACAAACAAGCCCACACTGTGGAGCTTTTTATGTTCTTTCTAGGCAGCTCCTCCTAGAGATTGGAGGGGTATCTGTTATGTTGTGATGCAGCTTGCAATATAGTCAGACATCAAGTTTGATTTGTAACATTAAAATCCCCTTAGTCACTTGTCAAAGTGATTTGACTTCCTCTTTAATATTCATGTATGCACAACACAGTTCAAGTATGTCTGTGTATCCCCCTTGACTAATTCAGCCAAGTGGAAATGACAGGTGTACATTGGTTTTTTCTTTCTTTTAGTTCATTCAAATGTTTTGTTTTAGAGATGCTTATTTAGTGCTGTAACCATGTAGTTTAGTGTTTTCTTCTTTCGCTGGAGCTAGTTATGGAAATTCCATTAGCATAAGGGGTCTGCTGGGGTATACAGTATGTGAAGGGCATGTATGTTGCAGAACAACAGAAATGGCAATGTATTGATGAGGGAGATGCTCTGATATTTTTCAGACCTGTCTCTGCATACTATGCTAGCTCATCAGGGGACTATTATAACTGGCTAGTATGCGGAAGGTGCTCGTGTCTGCAGCTGCTAGTTGCTTGGTTAGACATTGTGAGGGAGGCATGACTTTCCAGCATGTAATCTTATGAATTATTCTTCTCCCCATCAGTATGAGATCTTGGACCCAGAAGCCAGTGGTAGTTGCTGCTAAATGATGGCAGTCATCTCCCTGGGGCTGATTTGTCAATAACAGCCTGCCCTCTCTTGCCCCACCCACCCAGAGACACCTAAGCGAGCAGCTTTGTCATTGGAGAACCTGATCTGACTGCAGGCAGGCTATCTTTTGGAAGCTGCATAGGCAGCAGTGTGTCTCTGGGACTTGGGAAAAGAAGGAGCCGTGGACTCTATGCCACTGAAAGGGATACAGAACCAAGTTTGCAAGAAATTGACAGAGGCCATGAGAGACTTTTCTGTTATTTGGCTGGTTTTCTACATGCATGCAGCAAACACAGAAATTAATTTTTGAAGAATGTCAAAGCAGTACGGAATTACAAGGCAAAACGTCCTGTCAGCAGAAGAGAGTGGAAGAGTAGGGGGGAAAGGCATCCTTTATGACCACAGGGACATCTGTAATGATAAAGGATATATTAGCATACCTTGCCTACTGCAGACTTCTCAACAGCAAGGATGGATGCAGAAAGCATTTCAGAAAGCTATAGCCACCTTCTGGATTGAAAAAGAACTGCATGTTTTGGATTAGAAAAAAACTTTTGTTTTGCCTTAATTTTCTTTAAGGAGAAAGTATTATTGACTCTAAGAGCTACATGGCGATTTATTTGTTTAACCAGTGCTATCGTATTTGCCACAATGTAGATCTGATTGTAATCAGCAGTTTGTCTAGCTAATAGGACTCAGGATCACTTAAACATTGAAAGCCATGGAGCATCAAAAGGGAGTACCTAGGACCTTGGGGGACACTGATGGAGACCCTGCCCATCTGGCCCATGTGCTGGAGGTTCTTAGGGCCCTGTTGCTGGTTGGTCGACAAGGAAGGAATGACCAGAGAGAGAGGCATCTGGATATGGCATGGCTAACGCTTGTGCAGGCTGTTCGGAGAAAATGCCGCTTGTTTGAGGTCAGCTCCTTCTGAGATGCAGTGACTAATGCTAGATAATGTCATTCAGTCTGGGCCTCATATTGTACCCCTGCACAAGTTAGTACAAACCTTAAAAATGTCAACATACAGGTCTTAGGCAACTTTGTCTGTCAGACATGTTGACCTTGAAGTTACTTTGATTATAGAGTTATCGGTGATTGTTTGAATGCTTTTTCTATTGTTTGTTGTTGTTGTTGTCAGTGATCAGTCCATGCACAGCAGGATTGGCCAATCTTATCTGCAAAGGGCCGGTGTGTTTGCAGGTTTTTGTGATAACCTGTAGGTCAGCTGTTCAAACCCAGGTTTGAGTACTCTTCAGCCATTCAGTCCTCTAATTAGTAATCTAATTAGGGAGTTGCAGCGTAAACCCCCTTACACACCGGCCCTTTGCGGATAAGATTGGCCACCCCTGATGTACAGTTAAACCTTGGATTGTGAGCAACTTGGTTTGTGAGTGTTTTGCAAGACAAGCAAAAATGAACTAATTTTAACTTGATGAACAAGCAAGGTCTTGCAATACGAGTATGTATATGCTTTGTCTGCTGAGTGTCACGTGATCACGACGGTTCTTCTCTCTTGCTGCGGGATTGTGGGTAATCGTCGCCCATGCTCGGTCTCAGTTGGCATGCCTCACTCGTATAACCAAAATTTAGTAGAAAAGCACCACCCGAATAAGTGAGTAGCAGTGTGAGCAATGAATCTGTTTGACAATGTAATGTCCACATTTCTGCAAAATCGAAAAGGAGACAAAAGCAGCTGTCATTGGATAGGATCTTTGTTAAAGTCACACAAAAAGAAAACGATTCCAGTGAGCTAACGGAAAGCAGCGATTCGGTTAGTTACAGTGAAAGTCATCCTACAAAATAACCCTACTCTTCTCTCTCTCGTCACCCTCACACCATTCATGATTCTTTTCAAAGGTAAAGTGCAGGTTAATTTGTTTTATGTATTTTTACTTCATATTTTGTATCAATCATTTTTATATGAATCTTTTTGGGCTGGGGAACAAATCTGAGTTTCCATTTTTTCTAATGGGAAAATTCACTTTCATATACAGTTTGAATGCTTTGTATTACCAACATGTTTTCAGAACGAATTATGCTCACAATCTGAGGTTTTACTGTATGTGGCAAAGTTGTTAGTAAACCGTGGCTAGGTTCCCCGTTATATGAAAGTCATCCCACCCTAGACCTAGGCTATATAGCAAAATATTTTTTTTTGATCATTATTATGATATAATTCTATCATAATTTCATTTATTTAAGGATCCACTTTTGCTTAAAATTCCCTTAGGATACCTCATAAAAAGATTTAGATTAATGAGAAACAATGACAAATCTCAGTTTTAAATAAATAACTAGGTTTTTTTTTGGGGGGGGCATAACACTGAAAAATGCAAATGGCATTGTTTGATGCTAGTTTGTTTTCTGACTGCCTCACTGTTTGTGCTAGGTAAGGGTTTGGCATTGGTAAAGTTGCAACCTGTCCCATTTTGAGCCAGTACAGAACGATTTGTCCTGTATTTCCTCAGATTTAAAGTGGAAACCCTGCGCCTGCTTTCTGTATCTTCAACTGGATGGCAATGCTTCAAGTGAAATGCTCATAGTACGCATCCTTCCAGCTTCAGTTGACACAAGCTTTTGGAAGAAATTAGTTTGTTGTGTGTCAAATTTTAAATTGCCAAAGTACCACCACACCACTGACTTCTGTTTACTTCGTTTATCTACAGTATCTCTTTGCGTCCTGCCCCCGTCTCCTTTTTTTTTTTTTTCTTTGAAAACCAAAATATGATCACACTCTTGAAGTTTCCTCTCTGGAGGTGCTCGCCGCTTCTATGATATTACCAAAACAGTAGCAGGTATCTCCTGTAACTGAACCAGCTTTTCAGTGAGTTTGTTGTGCATATGATTGTTGGGACAGTATTCATTTCTGTGATCTGATAGGCTGATATGTTCTATCAAGCAATGTTTCATATCTTCAGTTTGTAAAAGTTATTTATTTTCTTATTGTTTAACTTTAATATGATGGTAAGTCAAGATATTGTCTGTATCACTCAGCACTACCCCACCCCCTTCTCACAAGTATACCCTGTCTCACCACAGCAAGACCAGTTGTATACCTGGGCGGCAGTCAGTCAGCCCCCACACTCTGCGGAGCACTTTGATGGGCGCGTCCCAGGCCGTATCCAGGCCCTCTGGCCCCCACCAAAACCAGGAGGGGAGGAGCGACCTGGGCTGAAGTACACAGAGGCAGGTAAGGCTGTTGATCCACCAGCTCAGAGGCACCTACCTGAGCAGACAAGCTGATGCTGTGTGAATTGTGTTTGTTAGTTAGTTTGTTTTTTAAATGGCTCTTAGTGGTCTTAGTCGCTTTTGCTTTAGTAGGCTTGTAAATTTGTGTGTTCTGGGGAAAAGACAAAACCAAGTTAAAATAGACTTGTAATTCGTGGTTTATGCAGTTTTACAGGTTGGCTTTGCTGCCTGGACCTGCTATCGTGATTTCTTTGCTGTTAAGTGTTTAGGGCATTTCCTTTAATCTTGTGAGCTCAATTTGGCAGGGGTTACATTTAAAATGGATTGTTCCTTTTTTTTACTCCATGCAATAACACTAGAGGATGACGAAGGTAAGACTAATCTGGATATCTTTGTTTGACATCCCATTAGAATGTTCTGTTTTTGTAGAATTGTTTTTGAATTTTAATATCAAGTCTGAAGTTTTCTCCCCCCCTTGTCTATAGATTCTGTTGCCAATTGGGTGGGACGGGCTACTCTTTGTCCCATCCAGCTTGGGTAGTATGTTGCCTAGCAACATGGCTTGAATCACCGAAACTTATTTAGATTCCAATCACTTGCTTCCTCCTGAACTTTCTCATTACTTTCCTTTGGAACAAACAAGCTGTTTGACTGATTTTGGAAGCCACGAAACATCTGAAAGATGGTCCATGGCCTGTTCCTGTTCTTAACTCTCTGCTTGATGGCAGTGTTTAATGAGTTGGTTTTGGTCCATATGTTAATCTTGGATTGAAAGTTGTTTTTTGGTGTGCTTTGTTCCTGTGAAAGGAAATGCTACAAATATATGTTCTAAATTCTCCTTTGCGAAGGATTGCCCCCAAACCTGCCAAACAAACCTGCCATTGGATATGTCAAGCATCAGAGGCTTTAGAGAGTGCAAGTGATGTCATCTTGAAGGCTGTTTGTTAGCATTTTCAAACCATGAGGATGAGGAAGATGAATGGATTTTAGAAAATCAGTGAAAATAATCTTTGATTATTTTTAAAAACGTTTGTTTTGTTGGATGACAGAAATCATTTAATGGGGAATTTTGCCAAATTCTGATGGCTTGTGTCCCTGAAATTAATATTGCTAACAGTTTTGCTAACAGGAATGACTTGAAAATGAACTACAACAATCGCTTACCTGACTTCACGCACACAAGGCTTGGAAAAAAATCATTGACCTGAGACCAATTTTGTCAGGCAACCTGTCACACCTCCCCATGGTCAGTTATTGTTGGTTCATTAGTCACCACTGCAAATTAATACTTAGCAAATTTTCAGTGAGCAATCCAATATGGCAGTTCCAATCTGTGTTGTAGTGTCGTTCTTTAGAGATGATTGGAAAATTTCAGAGCAATGTTAAAACCATTTTAAATCTGGTCACATTTGTGGTTCCTGTGAAGGGCAGTTGACAGGTTCAGTTAGAGTAAGCATGGGGGGCATTGTGTTTTGGCAAGTCATGGTAGATGGGCTGCATGGGTCTGAGAATTCAGCATATTACTTCTAATAGCATTTGACATTTTAAATTAATTATTTGTAAATTAGTCTACGTAACATACTCATTTCATCTATGTGAAACATTAAAATTCGTTGAAATTCCACTAGTAAGGATTTATCGCATCAGACAAAACTTTGAAATGTTTTACATCTCGTTTGAACCATAAATGTTATTTTCCCTGATTTTCTGAAATCCCATTCATTTTTCTCAGTTTTTTTTTGCCAAGAGAACCCGGTTTTAAACTGCTAACAAACCCCCTACAAAACGTCAAACTTGCACTTTATATTTACTGTAATTATATGGACTACTTTTTGTATCTTATTCTGTAGCACCAACACCAGCGTGGTACAATTTGTTTCGACAGCAAGCATTTGTTGCCTTTGCAGCTGTTGTCATGTATATGTCTAATGAACAAAAGTTAATTGTAGTCCCTAAGACTATATCCCAGGTAACTTTTTAGTATGTCATTGTCATCTTTTCTTCTCAGACCATCAAACCATCCTCATCGGGCTGAAGAAGCAGCAGAGAGAGGAGATCCGAGAACTACAGGTAACCTATACCTCGATGGCTGTGGCTTGTTCAGTACATGCAAACCTGTATTGTTTTTCCTCCTTAGAGAGTTAAAAAAAGTTTACCAGTGCAATCTATACTTTGATTATTTGCTGCTTATAGGGTGTATTTCATGTTCCTTTTTTGTGGTGTTGTCTTTGCTTGGTGAACTGAACATTGCCGTTCATGAACAGTGTCGGTTCATACACTGTCTGAAATGCCGTGTATAAAATACTAGTGAAAGCCTTTTTCCCCCCACTAGAGGGCAGCATCTTCCCAGCTTGTGTCAGGTTTTCCTACTTATTGCATTTCAGGCTGTGCTATGAAAGTATTGCATTTATTTCCTTCATTATCTTAATCTTTGAAATACATTTTGAATGTAAAGGTCTGATGATTAGCTGCACAGGTATATTGGAATATTTAGTAGTTTAACTTTTTCCTTGATTAATAAGTGGATGTGTTTATGGCAGGGTTTAAATGATCACTTTCAGTTTTAAGGCACTTCTTCGTTAATGCAAAGCACGTCAGTGCAGCTATTGCCTGGTGCCCTGATTGCCTGTGATCTTCTGGCTAGTTCATTCTGGTTTATTTTTTCCCCATAAATTATATTGCACGTAGCTTTACATTTTACTTTGTTGTTTGAAGTCTTCACTGATTTTTTATCATCATTAATCCAGACTATGTCGTCTTAAAGAGCTGAAACTAAAACTGTTCAGAAGTGGGATTATAATCCTGTTTTGTTCCATCTACAGGAGGAATCTGTCCTGAACACCGTAAAGCTTAAGGAGGAGCATGTTAATGTAATTCAGCAGTTAGAACAGACCATTGAGGATCTGAGGACTAAAATTGCAGAGTTAGAGAAACAGTACCCCTCACTGGAGAAGGATGTGAGCACAAAGGACCAGGAATGTGGAAGTGAAGATTTGGAAATGAAAGGCTTCTGCGATGTGGACCTGCAAACTGAGGGCATGGCCCTGAGCTGCCTGGAGGCCAAGTCTGTGCAGACGTCACCTATGGATGAGAGCTTTAGATTCAAAGTGCCTTTGCCGGAGCGAACGTCGCCTCCTAAATCTTCGAGGCTTGATGTGAAAGTGGGGGAGTTTTCCCAGCACTCCCCACCCTCCCCCAGCCTTGAGCCAGAGCATCTATCCGAGCCATTCACCCCCCTACCCCCCAAAGCAGATCAGGGTTTTGTTTGTAAATGCCAGCAACAGATGGGGATTCAGTCTTTGCCAGTACCCCTTCCTGGCCTACCTGTACCACCTCCCCTTCCCGGACTACCTGTACCACCTCCTCCGCCTCCCCTTCCCGGACTACCTGTACCACCTCCTCCGCCTCCCCTTCCCGGACTACCTGTACCACCTCCTCCGCCTCCCCTTCCCGGACTACCTGTACCACCTCCTCCGCCTCCCCTTCCCGGACTACCTGTACCACCTCCTCCGCCTCCCCTTCCCGGACTACCTGTACCACCTCCTCCGCCTCC